>CM019176.2:56962184-57089309 GCA_009739505.2 Apolygus lucorum
GTTGGCCGCGAAGCTTTTGGTTGATGTCAATCACTTCTAAGGTGTGAAAATTGAGGGTTGAAATTTTCAAGAATGCCCTAGCTCGGAAACTCTCGAAATAAAGGTAATGTTTTTCCACCAATTTGAAATAGTATTGAATTTTTAGATTTTTTAGAGACCACCCGGAGCTCTGTAGGACATACCGTTCGCTCCTTACGAGTACTTATGGGTCGTACCTACTAGCAATAAATCAAAATCGCGAGTGTGAATCACCAAAGAGGTCTAATCTCCGGTGAAATTTTAAATACCTAACCGAAATGCGATCGCTATTCGTTTCTTCAAGTTGTATTGAGTTTTGCGTCCTTAGCAACCAGTAATCTAATTTCCATAAAAAGGAACCACAACTCCCTATTTCTTCGAATCGAGTGTGAAGCGTTTATTTCTTCTAAATAAACTTGATTGCGAAGGTGTGTAGGTAGTAGGTTCCTATGTTTGGTAGGAAAAAAAATTGTGACAATGGCAAAGCTGTGATCTATACATGCAAATAATAAACCTTTGTGCAATAATTTGCAGCGTTTTTACAGTCGGATGGTTTTGTGTGGTCGCGTGATTCTTTCGTCTTGCCTTTCGTGCGTCTTGTTATTAACAATTTATTCATTACTCAAGTATATTTCGAATATTCGCAATTGTGTTCAATTACTGTTCTAAGTAAAGACCGTAGTTTTCGACATTTAGCTAGAAAGGCATAAGCCATTGAATACTCATTTATAAAGTTAACTACATTAATTATGTTAATTTGACCACATTTTCTATGGATTGAATGAAAAGTAGAAATATCGAGGAAAAACCCCAACATTGAGGATCCATTGTGTCCCCATCATTTCATGGTAAGTAGGTGCACTTCATTCTTTCATCTTAGTAATAACCATTATACCAATTAATGAGATATTGAACGGTTATTCGAGACTATTATTATTATATTACAAATACGTACTGAGCACAACGACCATAATATGAGCGAATTTTCAAGACAAAGTATGCATTTGACATTATGACCAAATCAATACTTTAAAGCACAAAGGCGCCATGGCCAAAAATGTCACTTCTGAGATAAATGGACATCATAGGACCATTCTATTCCATTAGGATACATGATTGTAGCTCCAAAAATTTTGAAAATGGCTTATACCTAAACGGAAAAATCGTTATTGGCATTCAGTGCTTTGTCCAAAAGAGGAATGCACAATAGTTCTATGTCCCAATAAGATAGCTATAAAATTCAATCGTGTTGTGTACACAGGAGCTTTGTCCGGACAATGTCATAGCTACTTTGAGCACTAAGTTTATGGAACGTGGATACAGTTACTTTAGAGGATAATAGCACGCTTGCCACCTTAGAGCTTAGAAAAAAAAGAGAACTCAAGGGGTGGATTTACAATAAATTGTGAAACCAAAGTAGAATTCCAAAAGATTCACTGCATGAAACAGGCCTCATTTCGGTTCAAATTTTAGCTGATTAAATAATGGTTAATCGTTTCATTCAAAATTTTTATGTTGTACTCTTTTTTGCAACCTTCCCAACCAACGATCAAATTACGATTTTATTATTTTTTGATTATTTATTTTATTACAACTAGGTAGTATTCTATGCATGCGGATAATAATAAACCGTTGTGTAGTAATTTGTAGCGTGAGTTTTTTTTTAATTATGGCACATTTGTGATAATTGAGTAAAAACGCTGCAAATTATTACACAATGGTTTATTATTTTTCTATATAGATCACTCGTCTACAAAATCACCAACCATCCAATATGAAGAAAAACAAAAAAAAAGAAAAAAAAATCAACAAAAAAAATCAAAATCACCAACCATTGATCGAATTTTGGTCAGCTCTAATTTGAACGGAGATTAGGCCTCTTTTGCGATTTACCCTCGTGTTTTGATTTATATATATATTTCAATATAAACCCTTAAATTTTCGTAGGGAGCGAACGGTTTGTCCTACAGAGCTCCGCGAGGTCTCAAAAAATTCTAAAAATTCTATAGACTCTTAAATTGAAGGAAAAACAATACCTTTATATAAAATTGTTTTGAGTTAGGGCGTTTTCAAAATTTCAAAATTGATTTTGGAACCCTTAAAAGTGACCTACATCAACCAAAAGCTTCGGGGCACAACTAGACCCCAAATGGAGCCTACATACCAAATTTCATCAAAATCGGTCAATGCTACGTACGGCGTACGGCGTACGGCGGACGGCGGACGGACGGCCTAATTTTTATTCGATTTTTGGATTCTACGTACCTTGAAACGTAAACCATCAAATTTTGAGGGGGTGTTAAAATTTTTTTTTCTTGGTCGATTCCAAAGGTTCATTATTGAAAATAATAAACCAAAATGTGATAATAGTTCATTTTTAAACAGCTTTTTTAGTATTTTGAATTTCTGTGATATTTTATTGACATTTTATGTCTTTACTATGGCACATAAATGAAAAATCGTCACGCGAGGATCGTCACGCGGGGAGCGTTATGAGGGGAGCGTTACGTGGAAATTTCTGATGATTTTCACGTACAACCAATCGTTCCTAGGGAAAACTAACTTCCTCATTTTCCACCCCACAAAAATCGTTCACCACTCATTGGAAAGCTCTCAATTTATTAAACATAAGACATAAAATGTCTCTCGTGGTTGCGTACTTGTACGAAAGCTGTATCCACCTTTTTAAACAGAACCTAACTTACGAACTGATAGGCAGTTAAAGAGGACCGTTTTGGTGATCCTTTGGAACCAAGAGTTCTTTCAATTTTTGTGCTCTTAATAGATATAATATTAAGATTTTGTAATTTTTTGAGATTTCTAGTACTTAGAGTAAAAGAGTTTAAAAATATAATTATTGATGTTTAGTAATCCATGAATTATGCATGAATAGCGTTCCAAAATTCATGACCAACTATACCCAACTAGTAAAACCGCCTGGTGTCATCACCCTCTGGTGCCATTCTGTCACCAAGAAACCGGTGGTGACGCCAAATTATGATCTGGAGCGTGATAAATTCCTTTACCCAAAGGGTTCATGTCCACAATCGAACTTGGCCAGAGGATGCATGTCCTTAACCATACTTGGCCAAAAGAGATTTTTTTTTAATTTCAGAAAAACTCAAATTCAACAATACTATTTTTGGAAGACCTTCTTGCAGATTATAGATTATAAAATTTAAATAGTTGAGTGGAATAAGCCAGTATTTTAGGATTTGTGCACTGGTGAAAACTTCCTTTGCGTTATTGGACATACCGCCTTTGCACTTTAAGGTATCGATATTATCGACATGGACTTGTCTTACGGCGGTGCCATTCCCAAACTCTGGACTTAGCCAAAAATGTCAGCAAAGGGATACTGCAGATGAATAGGGAAGGGATGGATCCTCTCTCTCGTCATGAGATATCGAAAAACCTTCGATCTTCCAAGACGACGGTGTACTTTTGGGTTTAATTTCCGATTATCGACCAAACTGGATGGAATTTCGTGCATTTACTAACATTTGAATCCTGTGCAGATCAAAATTTAAAACCAATACTTTTCATGAGAGACTATTCCTTGTTCCAGCTCTAATCAACCCCATTTAGTAATAAATTACATCAAAGTCAGGTGGAATCAAAAATATTTTGATTCGATATTGATATGATTTTTATCCTTCAAGGATTTTGAATTTCAAACCCTGGTTTTGATATTTGACCACTGATCATGAGAATCTTTCATTCCAGGTTGAAAGAAGACTGCACTTACCGTCACCAGTAGGGAGATAAGGGAAGTAAAAAGGAAAGTAATGGGAGTGATGCGGGCCGATGATCCCTACGTGCTCGGCCGTCCGCCAGCTCGACTGTCCCGATCTGGGTCAAGTTCAAGGACGAAGTCACCGCTCAAGGCTCTCGCCGGACTCCTCGCTCAGCTTCCCTCTCATTACCGGTCGGGTCACCTCCACCATCATTGCGGAGGATTATTTCCCTATAGCTGGGGACCCTTCTATATTATCAGGTAAGAGACGGAGGTGTAGCCACATTTTTCTCAGCTATCCCACCTTCCACAACATCTCTTTTTCAATTTTGAAACGGGGATGTACCTACTCGTAATAAATACAAATGAAGATCTACAATCATAGAGTAAGTATTCCAAGTAAATTCAGAATGAGCCCAATTTTTACAATTTTATTAAATTCATTCAAAGCGATATAGAGTCATAACATAGTACTTCCCTAGAAGCATACCTAAAACGTCGAAGTTTTTGGCTGGGTATTTTATTTTCCCATTATCGAAGATCATTACCATCATCGAACATTATGATGACCTTTGAATTTGATCACAAGGATTATTGTAATGCACTCAACATTTTGGTCTATTAATTCAGTTCATTGTCTATTTTTGGTTTATTATTTTCAATAATAAGCCTCTGGAATCGAGCAAGAAAAAAAGAATTTAACCCCCCCTCAAAATTTGATGTTTTACTTTTCAAGGTACGTAGATTCCGAAAATCCAATTTAAAAAATCCAATAAAAAAGTGAAGGCAGTATGGTGTGGTAGGTAGGACCTACCAATAGTTGGTAGGAAAGAAAAAGTTGGTAGATAAAAAAAAGTTGGTAGGTAAAAAAATAGATAAAAAAAAGTTGGTAGGTAAAAAAAACGCTGCAAATCATTGCCCAAAGGTTTATTACATATTTTCTGTATTGATCACCCATCTGTATAGATCCCTCCCTACCAATCGTAGGTACCTACTGGGGCATTTTTGCAAATTTCAACCCTTCATTTCCATTTGGTTGGTGGTTGGGGTTGAAATTTTCAAAAATGCCCCAGTAGGTAGTAGGTACCTACGGTTGGTAGGGAGGGATCTATACAGAAAATAATAAACCTTTGGGCAATGATTTGCAGCGTTTTTAATTCTTAAAATTCCTTGGGATGAAGTTCAAGCCTTATCGCATGAAATTTCTTAAGATTACGGCTGTAAAGCATGGAGCACACAATATTGTGGAAGCTAAAAAAAGCTATGATGGAGATTTGTGAATGAGAGTACGAAATCTAAGACCGTATAAGACCTCACCTCAAAGGAAGAAAAGCTTTTGAAGAAAAAAAGTCTGCCAAGTGAGTGTGGCACAAAGCTTCCTCGTATCCATAACCCGATTGTATAGATCAATCTCTAAGTACCTTCCACAACCTTAAAATAAGGACCATCTACACGCTAATCTGAACAATCCTGAGAAATTTCGTCGAAATAGGATGGAGAATG
This sequence comes from Apolygus lucorum, assembly GCA_009739505.2. Classification (NCBI taxonomy): domain Eukaryota; kingdom Metazoa; phylum Arthropoda; class Insecta; order Hemiptera; family Miridae; genus Apolygus; species Apolygus lucorum. The sequence goes on from CM019176.2 coordinate 56,967,442, forward strand.
TAGAAGTTATGGCTGTTACAGGGAATGCACGTTTGTGAATGTGCAGCAACTACTACTAGTCTGGGGAGATGATTTTCGTAGGGGACCATCTACAACCTAATCCGCATAATTCCTGAAAATTGCATCAAAATCGGATAGAAAATGTAGAAGTTTTGGATGTTACAAGGAATTCACGTTCGCGCATGCGCAGCGGCTACTATCAGTCCGGGGTTGATTATTTTCATAAGAGACCGTCTACGATCTAATCCACATAATTCCTAAAAATTTCATCGAAATCGGATTGAAAATGTGGAAGTTTTGGCTGTTACAAGGAATTCACGTTTGCGCATGCGCAGGTGGCTACTATCAGTCGCGGGGGTTATGATTTTTAATAGGGGACCATCTAGACGCGCAACCCTCACAATCCGTGAAAATTTCATCAAAATCGAATGAGAATTGTAGAAGTTATGGCTGTGGCAAGGATTTCAGTGACAGACAGTCAGACACAGAACCAAAATTGTTCAGAAAGGTCTGAAACGTAAAACGCGAGTGGAAATTTCTATTTTGGAGAACATTTTTTTCAACCTTGAAAAATTAAAACAAACCTTCCGCTACCTTGGTAGACTCGGAAGCATAAAACTAACTTCCATTAAATCCTCAACAGTTAAGTAAATTCATTTGGACATTCTTCTCAAAATTCTTCCAAAAAGGATTATTGTAATCAACTTATATTGGTCCACGTGGATGTGTGTATTTGAAAATTACATTTTATGGGTAAAAATTATTTTTCTACGATGGTCCTAAATTTGGTGGACCGGTTAAGCAATAAAAAAGGGCAAACAAGAACTAAGATATTTACTGAAAATATTGTAAACTCACCAGTTTCGTTGAGCACCATATCCAGTCCAGACTGTCGTAGGTATCTCGCCATGGCGTAGAGCCCATTTGCCTTCAGAGTGTCTCCCAATATCGCAACTGGACTCGAGGATCCAATGTGAGAATTGGGTGAGGGAGTTTGGAAACTATAGTAATCTTCATTGGGGTAGGATGTGGATTGGGACTGAGGAGTGAAGGAGTAAGTGGCTGGAGAGGGCGTTGATGTGGGTGGTGGATTTGTGGTGGTAGAAATTTGACCCGTTGTGGTGGAATACACAGGATTGTAAGTAGAAGATGGAATGTAATTTATAGAATCGTCATTATGAGGAGCTAACGTGGGAAGGAATTTCGGTGGAGTCGGGGTTGGGCTATTGTACTTAGGACTAGTGTACTGAGGACTCGTGTACTGAGGGCTAGTGTATTGAGGGCTCGTGTACTGAGGTACTCTTGGTGTCGATTCTGTGGTAATTTTAGCAAAATCTTCCTGGAAAACTGGTCCAGAGTGGGAGTTCAAACTAATACTCGGCGTTGAGTGGACGAAAACAGGGCTTGACGTTGTGGGTTTCCTCTTTGGAGAAGTGGTCACTTTTTCCGATACCTTCCCATCATGTTTGACGTAGTTATGAGACGCTTGCGATTCAGAAGGTGTTACTGACTGGTAAGTTTGTTTATTTGGCTTTGAAAGCTTTGTGGACGGCGGTAGCTTGATTTCTCCATTTTTGAGCTTCGCGATGATAGAATCCACTTCGGAGCCTTTCGTTTCTGTTGGTTCATTCTCACTGCCTCTCACGCCTTGAACTTTAACTGAACCGTCAGGCTGCTCTTCCAAGATCACAAACGTGACTTTCTTTTGAGGTATGTTTTGCACTTTTTCCAATCCTCCATCTTGCCCTTGTCTGATCAACTCGTATTCTGCGCCTGGTGGAAGTACTCCTTTAGTCAACTCCTCGAAACTCACTTTTGGAGGAGCAGGAGTTGTTGTGGTCGTTTGCTGAATAATCACAGTTTTAACATTTTTATTCTTTTGGGATTTACTTGGAGCAGAAGCGATCTTCAACTTCTGTCCATTGGCGAGGAAAACTGTCTCGGGGATAGCACCGTCTTTGCCCGATGGCAGTCCGGGGAAGCCGGCAAATCCTCCAGGATATTCAGGAAGCTGGGCTACAGAGTCGCCCAACTGCAATGTTCGGAAGATTAGCAATTTGTTCCGGGCTCAAATCGCCGGGCAAAGAAATTTTGAGCGTCTGGAAAATATCGTTTTTGCCTCCAAGTTGTTCTTGGATCTGCTTTTGTAGCTGTTCTTGTATGTACTGCTCATCCGGTTGCCTAGACGCTTGAGTGGTCGTAGTGTACGCAGTAGTTGTGGATCTAACATGGCTTTGGCGTCGTTATTCGTGGTGTAACACTGACAGTAGATTTCTTGTCAGATTGAATCAGTTGCTCGTACAGCTTCTTTCTGTCCGTCTTGATGAAAATCTCATCCGACTGATCTTTCAATTGTACATCTTTCTCTTCTTGTTTGGGCCGCGGTCTGTATTTCACAACTCTTGGTGCCTGAGTTGAAGGTTTGTAGACTTCAGTGGCAAACGTTATTGCTTCCAATGGCTTTTGTTTCTTGTAAGGACTGTTAGCTGGTTGAGTTTCCAATACCCATGATGGCGTCTCTTCTTTCAAGTCGGGACGATATGTAGCGGTGGGAGGCTGTTTAGGAATCACTGTTTCAGTCAAGTACTGTTGATGTTTTTTCTGTTTCTCCGGAGCCACATAGTTATTGTCAAAAGCTTGGAAACCCTGATGGAAAGTGGGCGATGGAGGTTGTTGCTGTGGTTGATTGAACGAAGGTTGAGCTTGTTGATAGTTAGTTTGCTCAGATGGTGGAGGGAACGAAGGTGTAAAACTGTTCTGTGGTGTAAAGCTCAGTGGTGGTTGGAAATTTTGCTGGATTTCTGGTTGCCTTAGAGGCTTATAGTCATCAGAATACGTGGGCTGAAGGAGGACCGGCTTGGGTCTTTCTGGCTGATAATTTGTTTGGAAATTGTGGTAAGGAAATCGGTTTTCGGAAGAATGAAATCCTTGGAAACCGGAGGAAGAAGGTTGGAAAGGAGGATTTTGAGGTGGCTGCCTTTGTCTTTGCGGCCCACCAAAGAACCTGTGCTGTTGTACGTCTTGCAGAATTTGTTCTTGCGGCGACAAGCCACCGATTTGGTTGTTGAAGCCCTGGTACTGAAACAGACAGATAAAAAGATCCATTATTATAAATAATAAGCATATTGTAAAACATATGAACATATTATAAAATATTTATTTTTTGTATAACATTGGTTTTTAAATATGATGCAAAACAAATAAAATTACAATTAATTCACGTTGGAAGTTTTCTGGACGGACAAGGAGATTTTTCAAACAAATCTTTACTCAAGAGATCTTTGATGTGCTGTTGAAGGAAGTTTGTCCATTCCATTCTCCCATCAAGACCATTTCCAGCAATCCTCCTATTGAGTCAGCATCATTAGAATTCTGACTTCTACAAGGAAAGAAAGATCAGAAATACTACTCAGGAAGCATATAAAAGTGCAATTTGTGTTTTCAAAATTAATCTTTCATAAAAAGAGAAGACCCAAACTGACCAAAAAGGCCATACAAGTAATCGTAAAAGTTCATTTTATACTTTATATCTATAATATCTTAATTTATCACTTGCCGAATGTATGAAGAAGTACATCCCCACTCTATCCTAGCTCTACCAAACCTTTCTACCAAAAACACTTTTCTACAATCTCTTGCAATGGCACAATTTCTTAAGTGTTTCAATAGTTCATGTCTGGGTCGGACTTGCGAGTGGAGCTGTTCACTGTACACTGAAATAACGTGACAAGTGCCACCTTATTGAAGTGAAAAGATCAGAATCACAACTCCTATCATGGAAACAAGAAATTATACCGACACAGACCAGCGAGCTTCGAGCTTTCTTTTCGCTCTTTCAAATCGTGGCTTTGCAGTTAAGTAAAATGGGACGTTCCTTTACCTTGAAAATACCTATTGTTAATACCAATCAGGGCAAGCAAGAGGCTCACTTTTCCAACACTGGAGGTGTGAAAGGTTGGGTTGACTGAGCAGACTCAGATGCAGGTACTTCGGTACTGTGTTCGGAATCGTTCGTGGTAGTTTCGATTAGAAACGTTATGATTACTCGAAACGGAAATACTGCAGCGAAAGAAGAACAGAATAGATATTGAATGACGTTATCAGATAAACAGTATTAATCTGATCTACGATTTCTCGTTCCAGCAACAGAACAAAAAAGGTAGCCAAGTGGGTGTGCAGTAAACTTTCCACTATCATACGTCGAGTCACCTGATATACTTACAAGAATGATTGGTCTAAGCCTGGTTTGCAGAGATGCTAGTTTCCCACATTCGGAAAGAAACCATTTACCAATATTCTTTGATTTCCAAACGAAATTGGTGGGTGTTTGATAAATAATATTGAATTGTTTACCGTAGTAAATGACATTAAGCAGATTTGAAATTTGCATGAATTTGTTCTGTATGAAGCCATTCCATCAAATTCCTGTATCGCTTTATTCGAATCTAATCAACTTCATGTTTCATAATATAAAAAATTTAATCGCTGATTGAAATCGTTACGTCGTTGGTGTGACAATTATGCAGTTTGACGACTCACGATTACATCAACCAATAAAAGAACTTTTATCGTGCCAGGGACTTTAATACATCCTTTTAGAATCAAATGAACTGGTCTTCTAGGATGAGACAAGACACTTTCAAAAGCTTATCCAGGAATGAGTCTGTTACGTCCAGGCTTTTTGAAGTTGTAACGTCACTTCGACGAAGTTATGTTGCTTCTTGCATGGGAAGATACTTTGACTCAAGCAATTCGGCTTAATATGGGAGAAAAAGCTTAAATAAACTTCCCGGGTCAAAACTACCGCTACTCCGTGAAAGTGCTCGAAGTATCTCGCGAAAGGTCAGGGTTCGTTGAGGTCACTTTTCTCCTTTCTTAATTCATGCAGAGGTAGAATTGGGCGTTCGTGCTGGGCTGACCACTTTTACTTTTGAGTCTCAAGTTCTGCGATTGGACTTCAACGACGAACCTAAAAGCGCAAGGCCGACCACCTTCACCGATCGCCGAGTTGCACAAATTGAGTGACGCCGCAGCGTTCATTAATTACCTTGTTTGCCCTTTTGAGAAGCCTATTCATGCCAAGTTCACGTCTGAAAAAATTCTTGTTATGGAAATTTCGAGCAATCTTGATCAACGATTAGAGTAAAATCCATACGTTTATGACCTTCTGGTCAAAAACGACTGCTGAAAAACAAATTGCAGTTAGAGTCTTGTGTCCGGTCGTTACCTATACGACTATATGGACATCCGCTCATAATTGCAGAGAGAAGATAATACATTAACCACTGTAACACTGACATTCGTCCCAAAATTTTATTGTGGGAAAATATCAACAGAAAATTGTGGTTCAAAGTTTATTCTCATAATTCACTCATCTCGGTGTAATGAAGACAATCATCGTAAGCGTATGTTTGATTCCGTACCAGCAAACTGAAATTCAATACAAAATACATAGAATCGTTTTCTCCACATCGAGATCCTAAAAGTTTGGTTGATAATTAGGCACTACTGATGTAATTGCAAATAAATACCTGTGAAGCTACCTTTTAAAATAGTCAATAATTTAAGGAGGAAGGACGGAAAATTAGTAGCATTTCCATTTCCATTAATTATGACTGTACTTTGTATATAATCTAGAGAGGAATTAGAAGATCTTGGTTGAATAAAGCAAGGAGGAGCGCCCAACTGAATGGGAGAAACGATTCTTGTAATTTCTAAGGGCGCCCATACACTATACGATTGCCTGCAGGCCGCAGTAAGGCCGTCACCTCAATAGACGTAAGATAATATGCCAAGTACACTGATAGTACGGCGGCCTGCAGTTAAATCGACAGTTAAAACTGACAGTGTGTGGGCGCCCTAAGGCATTTAGTCACATGCGACTCCAAACACGAGCCCTCCACGACCTTCAGTTCCTCTCAGTGAAGTCAGACAACATTTTATATTTTTTCATCACCTAGGTACTATTGATAAGTACCGTAATGTTTGTTGGCTATCGAACACCAAGCTGTTAAGGTAAGGCTGGGTAAGGGTTTTGGGAACTTCTTCTGCTTGCCTAACCTTGCTTCAGGGTATTCTTTGGTATTCGCTTATATTGTATCGCTTCATGGTCTATCCAATGCGTACGCATGTTCATTTACTTTCTTATAATCCTGCTTGTCAATTTTAATGTTGCGTGTCTTCTCCGCCGCCGCTCCACCCACCCTTCATCCAACCCGTCAGAACGTTGATTTCGTTCAAACATAAATTTCTCCCCTAAATTCGATTTTGAATTTTTTTTTTCATTATACCGTTGGAAAGCTTAGATTCTGAGAAAGTTTTCCCCGTATTGTCTCTTGAAAACACTGTGTTATAAGGGCTTAAAAATGGGTCTAAAAATAATAATAATAATGAAATGTAGGAAACATATCGAAACTTTGAGCTCTTTTTTCACGCATCATATTTTCTCAAAACACTGTTGTTTCCCCATTAGGGAGTTGGGGAATTTAACGTTGTTTCCAACGCCACCTCTACTTTTACATTTACTTGGTAAATTAAGGTAGTTCATACAGGGTGTCTACACTTAAGTTGGCCATTAATTCAGGGTTCAATACTACAAGGTATTTTCAACAAAAATGTATATTAACAATTTAAAGATTTGTTTCGTGTTTTCGACCTTACGGAATTAAAACTGTCATAATTCCTGTTATTTACCAAGTAAATTCAAATTTGAGGATATCGTTGGAAAGAACCAGCATCGAAGTCCATGCTGAGCACATAGGAAATATCTTATCGAAGCAGGTAAGAGCTATTGGACCCAGAAACCAACTTCACCAACTCAGAGCGTTTAATATTTATGTGTGTACACTCATTGATCGCTACGCTACGAGCGGTGGCGGAAACTCTGGCGACACGAAGGCTGGAGCTTCTCCGACAGGCCTCTCGTGTGCGCCCCAAGCTCATTACTTACAGATTTTTACTAAAAGTAAAAAGTAAAAACGTCTGCCAAGTAGGTGTGGCACATAGCTTGCTCCTATCCATAACCCGATTGTATAGATGATCCGATGCATAGTAGTTAATCTCAAAACATCCATCTCTAAGTACCTTGCACTATCCTCATAGGGGGCCGCCTTCACATCAACCGGCACAATCTCTGAATATTGTAGTAGTATGAATATTGTAGAATAATGTAGTAGTTATGGCTGTAACGAGAAAATATAAGTTTGCTCATGCGCAGCGGCTACCATCAGTCCGGGGGTGATGATTTTCATAGGGGACCATTTACACGCCAACCCGCACAATTCCTGAAAATTTCATCGAAATCGGACGAGAATCGTAGAAGGTATGACAGTAGCAAGGATTTCACGATTGCGCATGCGCAGCGGCTACTATCGATTCGGAGGTGATGATTTTCATAGAGTACCATCTACACGCCAAACCAAACAATCCCTAAAATTTTCATCGAAATCGGATGAGAATTGTAGAAGTTATGGCAGTGGCAAGGATTTCATGACTGACAGACAGACAGCTATGGAACCAAAATTGTTCAGGAAGGTCTGAAAAGTATAATGCGACTGAAAACTTTGGTTTTGAAGAATTTTTTTTATTTTTGAACCCTGTAAAGTGAAAACAAAGCTTCTGCTACTTTGTTAGACTCGGGAGCAATAAAGTAAGCAACCATCTCATATTGAATTTTCGTCCAACTACCATTCCTGGCGTCGTAGAGGTCATCGTTTGTCGTCCAAATTGAAGAACAGAATTGTTTATAATGATTTCGCCCATCATAAGCCAAAGCGCGGTTTCCACGTTTTTCATTCCCTCACCCGCTTGTGGAGCGGGGTTCACCAACGGCTCAACCTGAAAAGTCAAGACACTTCCCTCGACCGGTCACCAATCCCGATCATCTCACGGGAACCGGTTAATTAAACCAGCTACAGGCCGTTGGTGCATTACTTACAGATTTTTATAATTATTACAGGCTATTATATTGATCTGTGTATGTTTCGTTGTTGGTAGTAACGAAGCGAACGTGGTACCTACTTAAATGTTTTCGTAGATGGGATGTATTCATGTATTAGAAGAATTCTTGGAGTGTTCTAAAATATTGAGAAAGTTAAAATAGTGCTTTGTGTAATTAAAGTCTGACTGTCGAGAATTCTAAAACTGTCGTATTTCAATTCAGTTGACGGACTACTAGTACCTAACAGCAGGGTCATATTAAGTAAAATAATTACTACCACCTGATCTCTTATCACGATCTTTCAGTTCTCTCTTGTTTTGATCCACTTTTGGTTTTTTATTTTCAATAATGAACCTTTGGAATCGACCAAGAAAAAAAAAATTTTAAAACCCCCTCAAAATTTGATGGTTTACGTTTCAAGGTACTTAGAATCCAAACATATTGTTTAGTAATGCATGCATTCCAGGGGACGTCCCATTGGATAAGCATTACATCAGTTTAACCAGTTGTTAAGTGATAAAACTGTTTCACTCGATGTAATTTATTTATTACTTTAGGCAAGAAATACTGACCCCCCCGCCACCATTATCCACCTTAACATTTCTAGCGGCATGGGAGCCTCGAATCTGAAGAGCATTTTAAAATCCATGATCTACGACACCCAACATGCGAATTCGAGTTCACCCCCCCCCCCCCACCCCAACGCCAACAATGGTGCCAGTCTGGCACCAAAGCGGAAATGCGTCGTGACGTTGAACTTTCATCTGTTAGTTTTGGTAGGCAGTCCGTCGAAGTTCACATCCGTATTCAAGGTGAAACACACAAAAAAAAAAGCGGTTTATGGCATCATGGCACCATGTCCTGGCACCATGGTGGCACCACTATTAGTTCCATGGTGGTACAGAGAATAATTCATAAAAATCCGGAGGTATAATGAGAATTTTTCCTCAATTTCAAAGCTTGGGTACAATTAGTAATCAGTAAAGGAACCGAAATATTGAAAAATCGGATATTTTGTGAATATTATCCCCCCACTCACCCCCTCCCCTTGCGAATTTTGGTACTCTGGTAAAATCATATACAACTCGGAAGTTATTTGAGTCAAACAAAATAGAAACACGCAAATCGGTTGGAAATAGAGGCCTGGGCAGAGTTTACAAGATTATGCACGCAAACGCACGTTTTTTAAGCATTAACCCCCCCCCCCCCTTTCCCCCTCTTAAAAAGCAAAATCCGAAATTCCGGCGCCGTAGTGCACAACTAGATAGTATTCCGCGTCAAACGAAAAAAGAACCACGAAAATCGTTTGAGAACTAAGGCCTGGGCAGAGTACACAAGATTATGCCCAAAAACGCACGTTTTTCGAGCATTAACCCCCCCTTTTCTCCCCTTAAAAGGCAAAATTCGAAATTCCGGCGACGTAGTGCACAACTAGATAGTTTTCCGCGACGAACAAAAAAAGAACCAGGAAAATCGGTTGAGAACTAAGGCCTGTGCAGAGTACACAAGATTTTGTTACACACACACACACAGACATACACCTATGGTTTTTTTCGCGGATTTGGATTCAGAATGGTCTAAAACGGATTACTGTGTGGTTATTTTTTTTTTCTGTTGAGTGTTGTCCAACTTCACCCCAGATCGATCGCATAAGGACGCCCAAGTCTTACTGTGGGACGTCCTAAAAACGCTGCAAATCATTGCTCAAAGGTTTATTATTTTCTGTACAGATCACCCTTCTGTATAGATCACTGGTTCTCCATCAATAGCACCTACCACCACCTTCTCCCTTGACCTTCCCTCTAAAATTTCAGCTTCCTGCGTTCAACAGGAGAGAAAATGGCCTTGGAGCTCACTCAGCTGATCAGTGACCACACATGCGCCTCCAGCATTCTCCATTGACCCACCCTTTCAAATTTCAGGTTCCTGCGTTCAACAGGAGAGGAAATGGCCTTGGAGCTCACTCAGCTGATCAGTGACCACTCAGGCGCCTTCAGCATTCTCCCTTGACCTTCCCTCTCAAATTTCAGCTTCCTGCGTTCAACAGGAGAGGAAATGGCCTTGGAGCTCACTCAGCTGATCAGTGACCACTCAGGCACCTTCAGCATTCTCCATTGACCCGCCCTCTAAAATTTCAGCTTCCTGCGTTCAACAGGAGAGGAAATGGCCTTGGAGCTCACTCAGCTGATCAGTGACCACTCAGGCGCCTTCAGCATTCTCTATTGACCCGCCCTCTCAAATTTCAGGATTCCTGCGTTCAACAGGAGAGAAAATGACCTTGGAGCTCACTCAGCTGATCAGTGACCACTCAGGCGCCATCAGCATTCTCCTTTGACCAGACCTCTCAAATTTCAGGTTCCTGCGTTCAACAGGAGAGAAAATGGCCTTGGAGCTCACTCAGCTGATCAGTGACCACTCAGGTGCCTTCAGCATTCTCCTTTGACCCGCCCTCTCAAATTTCAGGTTCCTGCGTTCAACAGGAGAGGAAATGACCTTGGAGCTCACTCAGCTGATCAGTGACCACTCAGGCGCCTTCAGCATTCTCAATTGACCAGCCCTCTCAAATTTCAGGTTCCTGCGTTCAACAGGAGAGGAAATGGCCTTGGAGCTCACTCAGCTGATCAGTGACCACTCAGGCGCCTTCAGTATTCTCCATTGACTTTTGATTATGGAAATTTGATTACTGGTTACGCAGAAGGCAAAACTGTATACAAATCGAAGAAATGAACAGCGATCGCATTTTAGTCAGAAAAAATTTCAACGGAGATTAGACCTCTTTTGCGATTCACACTCATGATTCTGTTTTATCGAAGGAAAACCTTCAAGTACTCGTAGGGACCGAACGGTTTGCCCTACAGAGCTCCGGGTGGTCTCAAAATTTTTAAAAATTCAGCACTATTTAAAATTAGTGAAAAAACGATACCTTTATTTCGAGAGTTTTCGAGCTAGGGCACTCTTGAAAATTTCAACCCTTAATTTCCACCCCTTAGAAGTGACCTACATCAACCAAAAGCTTCGCGGCACAACTAGACCCCAAATGGAGCCCATATACCAAATTTCATCGAAATCGGTCCATGGTAACTAAGAAAAGTGCCGCGTACGGCGTACGGCGTACGGCGGACGGACGGAAATTTTTTTATTCGATTTTCGTATTCTACGTACCTTGAAACGTAAAACATCAAATTTTGAGGGGGGGTTAAAATTTTTTTTTTCTTGCTCGATTCCAAAGGCTTATTATTGAAAATAATAAACCAAAACGAATAAAAATTTGGCCGTCCGTCCGCCGTGCGCCGTACGCCGTACGCGGCACTTTTGCCACTTAGCATTGACCGATTTTGATGAAATTTGGTATGTAGGCTCCTTCTGGGGTCTAGTTGTGCCCCGAAGATTTTGGTTGAGGTAGGTCACTTCTAAGGGTTCCAAAATCAATTTTGAAATTTTGAAAACGCCCTAACTCAAAGAATTTTGATATAAATGTATTGTTTTTCCTTTAATTTAAGATTCTAAAGAATTTTTAGAATTTTTTGAGACCACCCGGAGCTCTGTAAGACAAACCGTTCGCTCACTACGAGAATTTAAAGTTTGGACGTACGATAAATCAGAAACACGAGTGTGAATCGCAAAAGGGGTCTAATCTCCGTTCAAATTAAAGCTGACCGAAATGCGATCGATGTTTTTCTTCATGTTGGATGGTTGGTGGCTTTGCAGACGAGTGATCTATATAGAAAAATAAAAAATAATAAACCATTGTGTAATAATTTGCAGCGTTTTTCTTTAAATTTCATAAGGAAAAAGGGCAAAAACAGAACTGCTACCCTTGATCTTAAGTTACAAGAGAAATACGGTGAAGGTAGAAAAAAATGATGCTTGAAAAAGTGATAGCCAAGTACAAAATAAATCATATGTCGAAATATTTCATTATGAATAATTATTATTAAGCATATTATTGTAAGTAATTCTTTTAGGTGCAGTCATGAGTGTTCAGGTTACTGAAGTACAAGGAATAGAATTGTTATTTGCCTAGCTGGCAGTTTTTGATAATTCTCCTACCAGCAACCTTTCATCTTATCAGCGATATGGTACGAGGTTAAATTATTGTTGTATTGTAGTTATCATCGTCCATAGTATAATTATTGAAGAACAACTTTGAACGTATTGAGAGAGAAGATGCTGAATTTCAAACAACGTTGCTTTCGTCTGTTAGTATTGAGGACTTTAATTTCAAGACGAACTTCATTCTTGAATTCACGAGTCGCCTCAGAAGACATTCGACAACCCACTGTCTACGGCAGGTATTAAACGACAATCGTCGAATCGGGTTAGGCGAGGGAGAAAGCATGAAGTTCATTACCTCCCACGCGATGGCCTTTGGCGAATCTCTGAGAAACTGACGAAGACATTCTCTCTTGATTTATAAAGAATGAGGGTGATCGACTGTGAGATCACGACGTCGGAGTATCAACCTTAAAATTCTTGCCGGAACTAGAGTGGCGATAAAATGCCGCTCGTAGAAAGTGTAGACACCATTTTGGGAATGTCTTTGTGAAATGCTCTACAAACCATGAGCCATTCGACATCGGTTAGTACCTTTCGGTTATTACGCTTTAACCTGCGGTCCAGGTACGTATACGTAACTACTCATAGTATTTCATGGGACTGATCTTTAATATCATATATTTATTTCAAATATTTGTGGATGTGCACCTATGAGCGAGAATGGCCGAAAAATTTAGGTTTCCTAGAATCAACATGCATGTCGTTTTTTTCGGTCGGTCGGTATCTTTGTTGTCAATCATTTTTCCTGGCATTACTACATGGAATCATGGTACGATTTTGATGAAATTTTCAGGGTTTGTACTCTCTGGCTGATCCTGTAAAAAGTCATTGGAAAACACACAAACGTGATTTTCTATATTTTGAAAATCAGTTTCTCACTATCTAATATTCCAACTTCAGTGAAATTTACTGTTGGAGGCTGGACTATATGGACCCTATAGGCTTAATTTCATCAAAAGAAAGAAATCCTCTTTGTACAACATGAGTTGAAAAGCGCATTTTCGAAGAAAATATTTTAACTGATTTCCAACCATTTTTCAACGTACAAGGTCGCCTGTTTTTTTTCTGTATAGAGTATTTTTAAGATATTTTTACCGTAATATTAAAATACCATAAAAATATTTCGTAAGAACCTTCGAATTTTCCAGTTTTGCTCCATTATTGGTTCTTTGGAACTATTTTGGGATTTTTAACTGGTTTTAGCTGGAAGAAGAAGAAGAAGAAAGAAATTTTTTTTAAATAAATTAAAATACAAAATCACGTCGTAAGTAAAGATAGGCCTATCCTAAGGCTGACTACCGGAGATGACCCACAAAAAAATAATAATGATAATAATACTATAAAAAATTTATTGAAACAATAATAAACAGCAATATTGAAAACAGGAGTGCCATTAATTGATTTTGTCACCAATTGAATTCCTGCGTCAGTGCCCTTTGTTAGCCAGTTTGCCCAAATTCTCGTTATTTTCAAAAAATGTACAAAATCATCCTCCGATATCAAATATTTCAAAATATTAATGATATGGAAAAGTTTAAAGGTTATATATAATTGTTAATTCAGTTACTCAGTATTCCTCCAAGTTATGAAAGGGTAGTAACTTGTGGTAATTCCATTTATTTATAAAAGGTAATTTATATTTATGGTTGTGTGGTAGTTTAAAATTGTGGTATTTTCTTCTTCTGACGTCTATTTCTTACTCAAATCGAATTCAAATTCATTCGTCTATTCTTGACTGCTATTACCTTTGTGTACCAGGTAGGTTTTCATGATTTCATGCTCCACAAGAGTCTTCAGGATTGAAGGAAATGTTGAGACGGAATTGAACAATCAGGGGTAGGTCACTAGTATAAGAGAGTTACAAGTTAGGACCGAAATAATAAGCCTTTTATGAGCGCAAAACTGACGTTGTTGACCTCTCTTGTCATCACAGTAAATTTCATGGCGCTTTTGATACTCACAAGGCAGGTTATGAAACGATGATGCTGCAGCTAGCTGGTTAGGTTGAATTGGCAAAATATATTTGCATCCATTTTTCTTCATTCTAGAGTTTCTACATGAGGTTATAGGTGTTTGAACTATGTTTTGGTATTCGTTTTATGCCTGTCTATAACTAGGAATCTTCAGATTTGTTGGTGTCTGGTAATAGGAACCTTTTTTCATAACTGAGTGATTAAAGTTAGACTAAAATAATTTAGAGGATCCAAAAACAGACAAACGTCAGGAGAGATGTTGTTGCAAGACAGAAAAATAGTTGGAAAACTTTGAATACATTAAAAGACTCACAAAATTGAGTTAAACTAAATGTGGTGTCTTGAGCATGTCTGTAACTGGTACGTTACTGCAGATCAAATCTCAGGGGATCCACAAAAGTTCCTTCGTATCAAATATCATACCAGAATTTCCGCCAGCTCGAGTACTGTCTGACGTTCAATGTTACAGGCTTTTCCCAAGGTTGAAACAGCATCTACCGTGATGATTGGACGAACCATCCTTGAATGATACCTGTGAGTGATCAGAACCATGACTTCCCCGCTGAGCAAACCCCAGCGATCTACAGTTAGTAAACGCCTGCCACGACTCATACCGGTAACGTCTGTTCCAAGGAAAACACAAAAGCGATTGTGAATGACAGGGACTCGGTCACGAACTCTCCGCCGAACGTTCAAACGGAGAAACCATTTTTCCGTCGATCCTTGGAATGAACAGCTTTCCCCGGTCTTCGATAACCACCGCAATAGCAAGGAGTGGGCTTCCTGTTCCGAGACTCTAATGAAGACTTCTGGGGGTCTGCGGCAAGCTGTATCATCAATCTAACCGCAATATCTTCTCTCGTGCCGAGGCCAATTACTGTTCAGTTGGAGGTAGGTATAATAGTGTAAGTACCTACTTAGCTGCAAATCGATGAGCCTCCAAATTGAACGATCAATCACGATAAAAAAGTATTTATTATAATTTGTCGTTCTATTACATTTTCACAGACCTTCATAATCCCTCACAAAACTCTTCGTTTGGAGACGATTCCAAGTTGTGGTTTTAACTAAACACCTAGATTAATGATGCTCTACTCTTTACAGGGTGCTTAGTTGAAAAACAGCAAATTATCAGAGTGAATACATGGATTGACGATTGATTGGTGCAGTATGGATCATATCACACCCAATTTTGTTTTCTTACTAAGATGTTCTCCTCTATCAACATTCCCTCTCTCATTTCACATCTCAGAACTTTCCGAACTTTGCAATTTCCTGAAAGTTTCAGTTTGTGTCGGTTAGCCTCTGGATGGTTCGATATAAATGCCATCACCAAAATACCAAGAGTAGATCTCTGTTGAGGTTGAGTATTAGAGACTCTGGCAAAGATTGTTGCACATTGATTCCACCACGTTCTGATCAGTTGAAGTCTCGGTAAGTACACGTGAAACAACAAAAACTCGCAATAACGCCAATAACTTCCCAGTCGTTCCAAGGGCTGGTTTAATGAACCGTTTCCCATGAGATCATCAAAGTTGAGGTACTAATTAAGTAATGAAAAAACTATGTAATTCATTCTGCTGTCCTATCATGTCTTCACCAACTAAACCACAAAGCAGTGTGAGGAATCTCCAGACTTTGCAGATTTCTATTTTGCTAGACGGAATGTTTAGGGTTGAATATAACTCCCTTTCAAATAATCCGAAATGATTTTGAATTTATTCTGGTGGATCTTTGATTAGACTCCGCTATCATATTGATAAACAAACTACTAGAACAACTTCTTAGGTAAAACATTGTTGAAAAAATGGGTTTTCTTGAGAATTTTGGATAACGATTTTGACTATTGTAATACCACACTGGTTGGTTTCGACAATAAAACTTACTGCTTTAGTCGGGGAATGTCAAGTAAGAACATGATTTCCTGTTCTTTTCAGTAAAACCTTCACCCCAACTTGCAATTCCTATTGAAAACACAAACGGTGGATACAGCTTTCGTACAAGTACGCAACCACGAGAGATATTTTATGTCTTTGCGCCCCCTTTCTCCTTCATATAAAACCTCGTATTGTACTTTTGTTTGTGGGAATTTGATTGTGCTCGTTGATGGTTGCGATGTAATGTACGTAAACATTCATTTAAACAATCACGCTCATGCCGCAGCTTGTTGGCCACGCACAACGGAGTGTTTTACGTAATACGATTGGGCAATTTAAATGAATCGAATGTAGCTTCCTGCGTTCAACAGGAGAGAAAAAGGCTTTGGAGCTCACTCAGCTGATCAGTGACCACTCAGGCGCCTTCAGCATTCTCCATTGACCCTGCCTCTCAAATGTCAGCTTCCTACGTTCAACAGGAGAGGAAATGGCCTTGGAGCTCACTCAGCTGATCAGTGACCACTCAGGCGCCTTCAGCATTCTCCATTGACCCTGCCTCTCAAATGTCAGCTTCCTACGTTCAACAGGAGAGGAAATGGCCTTGGAGCTCACTCAGCTGATCAGTGACCACTCAGGCGCCTTCAGCATTCTCCATTGACCCTGCCTCTCAAATGTCAGCTCCCTGCGTTCAACAGGAGAGGAAATGGCCTTGGAGCTCACTCAGCTGATCAGTGACCACTCAGGCGCCTTCAGCATTCTCCATTGACCCTGCCTCTCAAATGTCAGCTCCCTGCGTTCAACAGGAGAGGAAATGGCCTTGGAACTCACTCAGCTGATCAGTGACCACTCAGGCGCCTTCAGCATTCTCCATTGACCCTGCCTCTCAAATGTCAGCTTCCTGCGTTCAACAGGAGAGGAAATGGCCTTGGAGCTCACTCAGCTGATCAGTGACCACTCAGGCGCCTTCAGCATTCTCCATTGACCCTGCCTCTCAAATGTCAGCTCCCTGCGTTCAACAGGAGAGGAAATGGCCTTGGAACTCACTCAGCTGATCAGTGACCACTCAGGCGCCTTCAGCATTCTCCATTGACCCTGCCTCTCAAATGTCAGCTCCCTGCGTTCAACAGGAGAGGAAATGGCCTTGGAACTCACTCAGCTGATCAGTGACCACTCAGGCGCCTTCAGCATTCTCCATTGACCCTGCCTCTCAAATGTCAGCTTCCTGCGTTCAACAAGAGAGGAAATGGCCTTGGAGCTCACTCAGCTGATCAGTGACCACTCAGGCGCCTTCAGCATTCTCCATTGACCCTGTCTCCGTAACGCTTTAAAGGGATCTGTTGGATGAAGATACCTATTTTCCTCTCACGATCATGTTGACATCTCATTAAATGAGATGTGAGCAACAAATTTTGTTGCTCACATCATACTCGTATGTTAGTGCGCATAATTCATGCGCATAATTCAGCTTTCCTTACAGGTGCATTCATATTAGGGACCGTGTACCATGATTAATAAATTGAGAGCTTTCCAATGAGTGGTGAACGATTTTTGTGGGGTGGAAAATGAGGAAGTTAGTTTTCCCTAGGAACGGTTGGTTGTACGTGAAAATCATCAGAAAATTTCCGCGTGACGCTCCCCTCGTGACACTCCCCTCGTTACAATGCCCCGTTACAATGCCCGCGTGACGATTTTTCATTTATGTGCCATAGTAAAGACATAAAATGTCAAAAAGATAAAATTGTGGTGTGAATCTCACAAGAGCAATCGTCCGCTTTGTATTTGAGCAACAAAAGAACAACATTTGGATCCTCCAAAACGAAAATTTTGCATTCCTTTAGTTCTCAGAACTCCAGCCAGTCCTGGGCGAAAATGTACATAATATGTAGGAGCTGCTCCATATCCTTCCAAATTGGTGGGTGGTTGATGACCAGTTTTAAGGAACTTAGTAAGGAGCAGCTTCTCGATCATGTTGCTGTTCTAGAACCTTTACAGCTATAAATGTGATCAATAATCGTTTTTTATATGGGAGTCATTGATATGCTCTATGATCAAATTTGTCATTTTTACGCCAACTTATTCCTAGAAGAAGATGTACAGGTCTTATTGGATGTTTGGTGTTCGACCATAACGTTCCTCAATACCTACTCACTGCACCTCATCGTATTGACGAAATGTAATTTTGAGTTGAAATTGAAGAGGTATACACAATTCTCGGATTAAATCTATCTACAATGGATAACAAATACAGGTGGCGCCATAGGTGTATGGTGACACTTGTACCATTGTCGAATAAGTTGAGGGATTTTTCAAAACATTTAACGTTGGTAAATGTTCCAATCGTATAACCCTGCACAATGGCAAGTTTACTCAAGTTTTGCTCTGGTCGCAATCAAAGACTCGATAAGAAAAGGGCGATGGTCACTGGAACGTGATATTATTCTGGCCAACGAGTGGATTCGAACAAAAACAGGGCTGGAAACAATCGGCTTACATAAATCCCTTCACGGGTACAAATCGGCTGTGAACTCTGATCGTCTTATCGAAATCCCGAGCGTTTAAAGGTTAACAGTGTTTTGACCGACTTCATTGTCAAGTAGCACACCCATTGATCTAGCACCGCGAAGTTCATATTTCTCCCTAGAGTTCATTTAATGGTGTTGAAAACGTTATAACTTCCTATCTACGTAGATGAGCCCTTTGATACGCCAGAGTATCATTAGCAGCATGAAATACCTTTCCAAGCCATTAACCCTATTTGGACCAAGGTGTCACTAGTGTCACCGAAAACCTCTTAGGAACTACATAGCTCTCTAAATGTAACTAGATTAACTAGATTTGAATTGCAATTTAAAAATTGATGGACAGAGTCGAATTTTTGAACCATTTTTCGTAAGTTATTAGAAATCAAAAAATCATGTTATGAAAATATTTTGAAAATGTTTTCATCGATTTCCTTGTATATTTTTGTCATGACTCTATTTTGAGACTACCAATAGCCTTCAAAAAGTTCTGCTGTTCATTAAATTTAAAATTGTAATTTAATTTTGGATACACTTCGGTGACACTTTAAGACAGACTTGGAGATCCTGAGATGGTTCCGGTGACACTAGTGACACTATAGTCTGCTTAGGGTTAATAGCCAGTTAAGGGCCCAGTCGTCCCATGTTGAGTTCCTGATTTTCCTCATCTTGGTAAATGAGTTTCTGAGCCGTTTGGCGATATTGAATTACAAATTTTTGCCGACGATATCAAAATCTTTACGAATAGATCAGGCCACCCGAGGACTATCAGAGTTTGTAGGTTAGTCTTGACCAGTTAGGAGTTAGAAGTGCGATATTTTAATTTATAGCTAACATATTTTAATGCGGGCTACTTCACGGGCAAGATTATCGGTAGTGGTTGATCTGGGTGTCTTCCTCGACGATAAGACTTCCTTCTTCTTCCACATAGACGTTCCATCGGGCAAAGATATGCGAGCCTTGGGTTATCTCAAACGCCACACGCGGGACATCACGAGCATTCCAGCCCTGGACTTCAGTTCAAATGATTAGTCCTCCCCATCCTCGAACACGCATCTGTCGTGTGGGCTCTTCATTAACAACGCCATTTGATCCACCTGGAATGCGTACATCACAAGTTCCTTCGTTATATTTGGCACAAGCTCCACACACCATTGGACACAGCGGAATAACAGAAGCTGATGAGGACGTGTAGCCTGCTCTCCCTGAGGCATCGTTGGGAGTGTGCTGACATGTCCTTCCTAGCAAAGCAGCTCAATGGACTAATTAACTGTGCTGAGCTCATCTCCATAAGAAATTCTCCATTCCTCAGTTTAACACCAGATCCACTCAGCTATTCCTTACTCCCTTCAACTCTATCAAGGCTTATACCACAGGCTTCCCTGCAGAATCCCTAGAGAAGCGAACGCTCTCATTCCAGCTTCCTCAGACCCAGACTTGGATTTCTTCTCAAATTGAATGACTTTAGTTAACATGTTCGTTGAATTATTCTTGTTGATCACATCTCTTATAAATCCCCCCTTTATTAGCCCCTTTATTTTGTTAATCTATTACTGCCTCTATGTTATATCTCTTATTTTCACATAATTATATCGTATATACAAAGTCAATATTTCATAATTACATAAAAGAAGAAATAGTATTGGATTATTTCGTAACTAGGTCGCCCGTGTAATTTTTAAATAAATAAATAAGCATTTAAAGAGGCTCTTTACAGAAGAAAGTGTAAATAGCAACATCAAGGTGATGAATATTGCTTCCGAGACTTGAAATGTCACTGAATAATCATGTTGTATGGGACAAGGATTGACAATAGGCAAACAGTCACGAAACCAAAGTTGTTCAAACAGCTCTGAATCACAAAATGCGAGTAGGGATCTCAATTTTGGAGTGAGGACCCACATTCCAGCTTCCGAGTGTACCACATAGCGGAACTACTGTTTTCAGTTTTCAAGGTTATAAAAAGTTCTCCATATCAAAATTTCAACTAGCATTTTACGTTTTAGACCTCCCTGAACAAGTTTAGTTTGGTGTCTGTCAGTCAGTTATTACTTGCTGCACGAATACTAATCATTTCTAGTTTATTTCTATATGTTTGAAACCAGGAAGTTGGTTATGAAGTTCAAGTTTAATTTTTATAAATCATGATCATTTCAGCCATTTTCGACCTGCTTTTGTACGACGATATCATTCTTTTTGTTAAGCTATACCACCCAACTAATTTGGCAGACGATTTTGCATGAATTAAGAGCAGTATTTTATATTGGAAATTCCTCCACTGGTACTTACAGGCTCAACTCCCAGCTGAGATAGTCTCCACTTTCTCTCGACCATAGGATAGTTTATTACCACCGCCATGATAGCGAAGACTATTAACATCATAGTGCTCAAGTTTCAAAACGAGATTTATGCAGATGCGAATCTTTGGGTAAGCCGATCGCTCCAATCAAAAGCGGAAGACTTTCACTTTGATGGCTGCTCATAATAACTCGTAATATTGCGCTGCTCTTTCATCGTGTAATCGACTGATTCGTAATCTCGATTCATTACGATACAGCAAACGTATGAAAAGTCATTTGAGTGCCTCCCTACACCCTTAACTTAGCAAGGAAAATGCAGGTCGACCAATCACTTCAATATTTCTAATATTGGTGTCAAATACGCTAAAAACGAAAGGCAATTTAAAAAAAATTATGGCCTTAAGTCATCGCAATTGTAAATTTTGACAGATGTAGCTATAAAGCAGCATTGTCAAAATACCAATAGATCGGGCCATTATATGGATGTAGCTTTAAACATTCAGTGACAATATTCTGCTGCTCATGTTGCATTTAACTAGAACCTTTATCAAACTCGATATCAAGATAAATTCTAGAAATTAGGTTTAAGAAGACCATTCTCCTGAACTCATTATCTTGACCAACCTACAAAACTGGGGGGAAACGATGGATTCATGATAACCGAGATAAATGGCTAAAAACATGCCAACAAAGTATCTGATCAGGACTATTCGACCTTCCATGGATTTTCGGCAAAAACAACCACAAAACCTGGTTATCCACATTCTCCAGGGTTGTCACTTGATAGAAGAAAAGGAATAATCGAAAAATCTTGCGTTGGGATTTCTTACCGACGTCGGAAAACTGATGTTGCTTTATAGCTACATTGCCAGGTTAAGGGTTAAACAGGTATATAATTTTGATGTACACGAAATGTTATCAAATTTTTTGCTTTTCATAGCAACCAAACA
The DNA here is from genome assembly GCA_009739505.2 of Apolygus lucorum. Lineage (NCBI taxonomy): Eukaryota > Metazoa > Arthropoda > Insecta > Hemiptera > Miridae > Apolygus > Apolygus lucorum. Next base: position 56,989,056 of record CM019176.2, read on the forward strand.
ATTTTACCTAAAGTTGAATTTGGACGATTGCAACGATTTACTTAAATTGTCGAATACAGATTATTAAGTAAAATTATTGTATTCAGGTAGATAAAATTAATTTACTAAGGATGCCCTGAAATGTATCTCATCTTATTCTTTCAACAGTTATGAATCAAGATTAGGGAAGCTCTGTATTCAGTGAGAGGACAAAGTTGAGTCTTCCCAGATAAAAATTTCCACTTTATTACCCGTTTTGGAGCTTAATGAACATTTCGGATTCCGTATCTGAAGGTCAAGTCAAGTTAAATATTTTTGATTGTAGCGGCCAAAATGGCAAAACAATCATCAAAACTAACATAACAACCAGGTATGTGGTTAATTTCTCATCCTGAGCTAAACTATACGAATTCATGATCCGAAATGTTCAGTGTTGGTATTTTAGCAGTGTGGGTATTTTAATGTTCCAGGAGAAGGATTGGATCAATAAAGGACGAACAGATGTGATTTACCTGAAACTTAAATTTATCACTGTATTGCTTCCGAGTCTTCCGTTTTCTCTATTTCAAGGTTTAAAGAAAAATGTTTTCCAAAATCAAAATTTCCACTCGCATTTTACTTTTTCGAACTTCCTGAACATTTTTGGTTTTGTGTCTGTCTGTCTGTTCTGAAATCCCTGTAACGGATAAAACTATACGAAGTTATTGTCCGATTTCGATGCAATTTTCAGGGATTGTGTGGGCCGGCGGGTATATGGTCCCCTATGAAAAACATTGCTCCCAAATGACCAGTAGCATGACCCAAGAAAATTTAACCCCCTCCCCCTCAAAATGTGATGTTTTAAGTGTCAATGTAGGTACGTAGAATCCGAAAATCGAATAAAAGTTTTGCCGTCCGACCGCCGTACGCGACACTTTCCTCAGTTACCATGAACCGATTTTGATGAAATTTGGTATATGGGCTCCATTTGGAGTCTAGTTGTGCCCCGAAGCTATCAATTCTAAGGGGTGAAAAATAAGGGCTGAAATCTTCAAAACTCCCTAGCTCAAAAATATTCATTATAAAGGTAATTTTTTCATTAATTAAAAATAGTGTTGAATGTATTTAATAGAATGAGACCACCCATAGCTCTGTAGGACCCTATCGCTGCCGATAAATCAGAAACATAAAGTGTGAATCGCAAAAGAGGCCTAACTCCGTCTAAGCTGACCAAAATGCGATCTTAGTTCGTTACTAAGTATTCTCACAACAACCGATTCGGTTCATGTTGTTCATTTGTACGTAAGTTCATGTTGTTTTACGTGAAGTGATTATACTGCACGTACACACCCAGCTTGGTGGATGTGTTCAAAAGAAACCCTTCTATACTCACGCAGTTGTAGAGGTGACTTGGGCGTATTCACGGTTTCCTTACCTGCAACAACAAAAGGTGCAAAGATTACTCGTGATGTAATATTTGAATTCGTTATTTTTCTTAAAATTATACTGTTTACATGACATCGGTTCAATCTGTCATGATTGTCGGCTAGGAGTGACATCTAGGAAACGTTGATCATAGATTTTGAAAAGTCATTCGATTTTGGGGCTGTCTTAAAGCTAAAAGTTATGGTGGTCCCAAAAGATGTTCTCAGCATAATAACAGTTTTATCGTTTATAAATTCGAAGTAAACTTTTTACTCGTCATCCAAACGGACATCCCCTGGTCATTAATTTGGCGTTCATAATAACAACTATAGGAAAGACGCTCAATAAAATTTGAGTCCTCCAAAATTAAGGATTAGCATTTTGCGTTCCAGAGCGTTTTCTCACTATCCGATAGTAGGGATGTATACGATACTTATAAAACTAGCAAATGTGTCCATCGTATCGATACATTTGGAAAGTGTCATTATACTACCGATACGATATTTTCAAAAAGCATGGATATTTTTGCTAAATTCTTCGTACAATTAAGAGTATTTTCCGCTCGCTCTACTTATATAGGTTTTTCGTCTACATAGCATTTAAATATTTCCTTAGTAAAAAGCCATTATTTCAGCGCTACTAAGGTAGCGGAAGCTCTGTTTTCACTTTTCAAGGTTGAAAAAAAAAATGTTCTCCAAAATCAAAATTTCTACTCGCGTTTTACGTTTCAGACCTTCCTGAACAATTTTGGTTCCGTGTCTGTCTGTCTGTGTGTCTGTCTATCATGAAATCCTTGCCATAGCCATAACTTTTACAATTCTCTTCCAATTTCGATGACATTTTCAGGGATTGTGAGGGTTGGCGTCTAGACGGTCCCCTAAGAAAACCATCACCTCCGGACTGATAGTAGCCGCTGCGCATGCGCGACCGTGAATTCCTTGTAACAGCCATAACTTCCACATTTTCTATCCGATTCCGATGAAATTTTCAGGGATTATGTGGATTAGGTTGTAGATGGTCCCCAATGAAAATCAAGGCCTTAAACTTGACAGTAGCCTCTGCACATGCGCGAACGTTAATTCCTTGTAACATTCATAACACTAACATTTTTCATCCGAATTTGATGAAATTTGCTAGGATTGTTCAGATTGTCGTTTAAATGGTCCCCTATGAAAATCATCTCCCCCAGAATAATAGAAGTTGCTGCTCATGCGCAAACGTGAATTCTTGTAGCAGCCATAAATTCTACATTTCCCATCCGATTTTGACGAAATTTCTTAGGATTGTTCAGATTAGCGTGTAAATGGTCCCCTATGAAAATCATCTACCCCAGGATAATAGTAGTTGCTGCGCATGCGCTAACGTGAATTCCTGTAGCAGCCATAACTTCTACTTTTCCCATCTGATTTCGACGAAATTTCTTAGGATTGTTCAGATTAGCGTGTAAATGGTCCCCTATGATGGCTGTGGAAAGCACTTAGAGATTGATGTTTTGAGATTAACTACTATGCATCGGATCATCTATACAATCGGGTTATGGATACGAGGAAGCTATGTGCCACGCCCACTTGGCAGACGTTTTATACTTGCCTCATCCAACCAGTGAAAGATTCAACCAGGGTTACCAACTGCTACAGAGTAATTCTTTGTTTTGATTACTTTGGCGTATTTGGTGAAAACTAGTAATCGAGTAAAGGCATCGTATCGAACATCGTAAAAAGAATATTAATTTCATTTAACTCTGTGTTAATTTCCATCGTCAATTGACCAATAAAAAGTCAAATCTCGTCGTAATATCACTTTACCATATTATTAAATGATTTCTGGAAATAAAGTTTCCCAATGTGAATTGTCGAGTGTTCAGAGAAAATGGACTTTTCTATTCCTCAGGTTCGAGGTTGTAGGTTATGGTTCTCTCTCTCTTCCATCCTGAGTAGGTAAGTGCCATTGTGTAACAGGCAAATATCCTCCGTGTAGATTTTTAGGTTGACAAGCAGTAGGAATCGCGGGCCGGTGGAAAACGCCAGTAGGAAAACCGTGGGAAAAGTTCCGCGCTATTTGGGAGCGGAGTGGGCTTCCGCGAGTCAAGAGGTGATTACAACAGGGCCCTGATACAACGGCAAACATCACTTTCATGGCTCCTCTATAATATGTTGACACAATGGCGTCAAAGAACTATCCGAAAAATATTATCGTCGAAAACGTTACACAATATGTCGGCGGTAGGCAAATCTACTACCGAATCTTCTACTTCTACACCAAAACGCTGCAAATTATTACACAATGGTTTATTATTTTTCTTTCACAGATCACTCGTCTACAAAATCACCAACCATCCAATATGAAGGGGGAAAAAAAAATCAAAAAAAAAAAAAAAATCAAAATCACCAACCATCGATCGCATTTTGGTCAGCTCTAATTTGAACGGAGATTAGGCCTCTTTTGCGATTCACACTCGTGTTTTGATTTATATATATATTTTTTTCAATATAAACCCTTAAATTTTCGTAGGGAGCGAACGGTTTGTCCTACAGAGCTCCGCGTGGTCTCAAAAAATTCTAAAAATTCTATAGAATCTTAAATTGAAGGAAAAACAATACCTTTATATAGAAATTTTTTGAGTTAAGGCGTTTTCAAAATTTCAAAATTGATTTTGGAACCCTTAGAAGTGACCTACATCAACCAAAAACTAGACCCCAAATGGAGCCTACAAACCAAATTTCATCAAAATCTGTCAATGCTAAGTGGCAAAAGTGCCGCGTACGGCGGACGGCGTACGGCGTACGGCGGACGGCGGACGGACGGCCAAATTTTTATTCGATTTTTGGATTCTACGTACCTTGAAACGTAAACCATCAAATTTTGAGGGGGTGTTAAAATTTTTTTTTCTTGGTCGATTCCAATGGTTCATTATTGAAAATAATAAACCAAAAGAGTTGGATCAGAGGTCAATTACTTTCAGTAGATGTTACGCTTGATAGATAGATAGATAGATATGTTTATTTTCGCCATTTTGTACACTTTTACAATAATATAAATGCATGAAGGGAAGCGATTTGCTCAGATTTCCTACCCGACGTTAGGCTTGGCCCGTGTTGTAGGGTAGGATCTTTGCAAAATCGCTCCATATCGGTAAATAAATTGATGTCTACTATACAATTACAGTGATAAGTAAATTAATAAACAATACATGATTGGTCAAAAAAAGGACGCATTTTGATAATCTCTAACATATACTAACTTAATTTAATATTCTTCAACTTCAATCATCTCTAAGCTTTAATAGTATCCTATGCATATATGCTGTTTAATAGCCTTTCACATCTAAAGCCCCCTTCTGTAAGTAGCCAACTTAACATTTGCTCATAACATGGAATGCTTGTAACATGGAAGTCACGTTTGCGCATGCGCAGTGGCTATTGATTATTCAATAAGAAACTCGTAGGGGACCATCTACACAATCTCTGAAAATTTCTTCGAATTCGGGAGGACCATGTAGAAGTTACCGCTCTTAAAAGGAGTTTACGTTTGCGCATGCGCAGTGCCAACTATCAGAGCAAAAGCGTTGTTTTTCGTAGGAGACCATCTACAAGCTAATCTGAACAATCCCTGAAAATTTCATCAAATTCGGATTAAAAATGTAGACGTTTTGGATGCTACGTTTGCGCATGCGCAGAGGCTGATTTTGACCCGGGGATGATGATTTTCATCGAAATCGGAATATAACTTCGTATAGTTTTGCTAGTTGCAAGGATTTCTTGACAGACAGACATGGAACCAAAATTGTTCAGAAAGGCATACAACTAAAACGCGATTGAAAATTTTGATTTTGGAGAACTTTTTTTTCTCAACCTTGAAAAGTGACAACAATCTACCTTGAAAAGGCTCCATTAAATAGTCTAGTAGTGCCCAGAAGATTTTGGTTGACGTAAATCACTTCTAAGGGTTCAAAAATGAATTTTAAAATTTTGAAAATGCCCTAACTCAAAAAATTTCGATATAAAGGTATTGTTTTTCCTTCTTTTTAAGATTCTATAGAATTTTTAGACTTTTTTGAGACTACGCGGAGCTCTGCGATCGATGTTTTTCTTCATGTTGGATGGTTGGTGGCTTTGCAGACGAGTGATCAATATAGAAAAATAATAAACCATTGTGTAATAATTGCAGCGTTTTTTCCTTCTTTAACCACTAAGGAATTATTGAAACATCCTTCTACGTCAAATATCACTAATTGGACAAATGTAATTAGTGAAATAGGTAAGCGTTTTTTACTCGATTGTAAATATTTTTGGGACGTAACTACCTCAACATGAGAATGGTTGTCCCGGTAGATTGATATCTTCTAGAGATAGAGTATGTAAATATGGATCTCATTATGAAGTCCCTTGTGAACCGTATTAAGTAACCCGGTGGCGCTGACTGTATTGGTGTTACGAGCGAAGGATCTCAAGGATATCCGGGTGAAAGAGTTCCCAATGATGTCTCTCCGGCGCCCTGGCCATATCGAGAGGGTTAATAGAGTCAAGACCTCAGAACAGTCATCTACCGCCTCCGCCAGACCTCGTGGGTGTCGAGAGGTACATCCTGTAGAGGTGCGTGTCGTTAGAGATAGACATCGTACGCGGTGTACCTTTAATAATCACATAGACGGATGATTTCGTTTTTAAACCAACCGAAAGGGCCGGGGAAGGTACCTCAAAAAACACAAGGGAAAGGGAAGAGAAAGGACAAGTTGAAGGCAACGAACTTGACCTCATCTTCGTTGAATTCGAAGGTCTTCACTCCTTCACACGAAGAGTATTTATGGTACCAGTATCGAAGGTGAAAGTGTTTGACCGACAAGAGCCCGACGGTAATGTAACTATTCGGCGGTTTTTCCTCCGTCAAACGAATCCGGATGTGGGCTGCGCGAGAAGTCACCCACAGAAGGAATGCTGCACCCGCTGGTTCTCTGATGGATCACGTAGTTTCGTGCTGCTCGTGTCGATAACGTGATCCGGACGTCTAGACTGTTGACTTGTAACCCAATCAACCTGACAATTTCAAAAAAATTATGCTTCGTAGATGGAGAAGAAATCCTCTTGACTGTAATAAGAACTACAACACGAAGAAGTTCGAAAATAATTACATACCAAACAAGAACGATGCTCACGATACTTTTTACAAAACCCAAAGCTGATTATGAGAATTCTAGCCAAGAGGAACTTTCTCGGAGTTTGGAAGATACAACAATAATTATCATTATTACAGGAGAAATAAGATTTTGTTTTTCTGGTTGAGTCGAATGCGCTGATTTTAGACTTCGGTTGTTGATCGTTACTTAAATACTAAACAACAAAGAAACTAAAATAAATTTAGTCTTTTACCGAGAATGGGGAGTTGCACAATAGGTATTTACTAGTTCAGAGAATAAGTTTTGTGGATAATCACACCAAGACTCCACAACGTGGCTTCCGAATCTTCTGACCATTGGATTCTCGAAGCAGATTTCGAGATCATCCATCCTTGCTAGGTAGGTATGAGCTAGGGATTGAGATCACTCCATCATCAAGTATAATTTTGTTCACTGCAGTATGTTGGTTTATTATTTTCAATAATAAGCCTTTGGAATCGAGCAAGAAAAAAAATTTTAACCCCCCTCAAAATTTGATGTTTTACGTTTCAAGGTACGTAGAATACGAAAATCGAATAAAAAAATTTCCGTCCGTCCGCCGTACGCCGTACGCGGCACTTTTCTTAGCAACACTGGACCGATTTGGTTCAAATTTGGTATATGGGCTCCATTTGGGGTCTAGTTGTGCCGCGAAGCTTTTGGTTGATGTAGGTCACTTCTAAGGGGTGAAAATTAAGGGTTGAAATTTTCAAGAGTGCCCTAGCTCGAAAACTCTCGAAATAAAGGTATCGTTTTTCACCAATTTTAAATAGTATTGAATTTTTAAAAATGTTTAAGACCACCCGGAGCTCTGTAGGACAAAACCGTTCGGTCGCTACGAGTACTTGAAGGTTTTCCTTCGATAAAACAGAATCATGAATGTGAATCGCAAAAGAGGTCTAATCTCCATTCAAATTTTATCGGACTAAAATGCGATCGCTGTTCATTTCTTCGATTTGTATACAGTTTTGCCTCCTGCGTAACCAGTAATCAAATTTCCAAATGAAGCTTTCTATTTTTCCAATCGAGTGTGAAGCGTTTAGTTCTTTCTAATAAACTTGATTGTGAAGGTGTGAAGCCAGTATGGTGTGGTAGGTAGTACCTAGCTGGTAGGTAAAAAAAAGTTGGTAGGTAAAAAAAATGTTGGTGGGTAAAAAACGCTGCAAATCATTGCTCAAAGGCTTCTTCACTCTTCAGATCACTGATCAGCTGAGTGAGCTCCGAAGCCATTTTCAATCCTATTGAATGGAAGTGCTCTTCCAGGCGTCTCCAGCATTCGAGGAGATCTTCACTCCTCAGATCACTGATCAGCTGAGTGAGCTCCGAAGCCATTTTCAATCCTATTGAATGGAAGTGCTCTTCCAGGCGTCTCCAGCATTCGAGGAGATCTTCACTCCTCAGATCACTGATCAGCTGAGTGAGCTCCAAAGCCATTTTCAATCCTATTGAATGGAAGTGTTCTTCCAGGCGTCTTCAGCATTCGAGGAGATCTTCTTCACTCTTCAGATCACTGATCAGCTGAGTGAGCTCCGAAGTCATTTTCAATCCTATTGAACGCAGGAAGCTGAAATTTGAGAGGGAAGGTCAAGGGAGAATACAGATGGTGGTAGGTGCTATTGATGGAGAACCAGTGATCTATACAGAAGGGTGATCTATACAGAAAATAATAAACCTTTGAGCAATGATTTGCAGCGTTTTTGGTATTGTCGTGTACTACGAATGTGTGTATTGTGGGATCTCCGAAGCCCAGTCGGTTCCGGAGATTATTTGGATTGGTGACCGCTCGTCGGCGGGATCCAAGGGTCTAATAATTTTTCGAGTTAGGTTATTGGTAAAACCCTCTCTTAATGGCTTGAGGCAACAAGCAGCCTCAGATCCAATTCAAATGTTCCCTTTGAAAGACAGATGATGACGTCCGCGACGTCAGGACTGGCAGTAGGACGGAAATTCAACAGTTTACTTTACTTACTCACGTTTGGTTTGAAACACTAGAAAAAGTTTATAGCTCAATGAAGTGCAGTCATGCAGTCATGTTAAAATGATCAGAGATAGGTAATGTTTTCTCATAATATATTTTATCCTTTATTAAAAACCTAAAAATACATCAACTCCAAGTGGTTGTGGGTTTGGGACGCCGACATTTCATTTGGTTATGAAAACCAAATCAAAATTTTTTTCTTCCAAAACTACTTAATGTATTTTTTTTTTTTTTTTTCATTTTGGGCAAAATCCGTTTCAATTGATTTTTTCAGGTGCAGATTTCAACTTTTTGAAGGAAAAACAAACATGGAAGTACAAAGCTTTGCTGTTTTAAAAGGTATCAAACATATGAATTAGACATAGCCAAGATTGGGTCATGTTTTTTTTTTTTTTTTTTTTTTTAGTATCTGACAAGATGGCAGACACCTATTAATAAAGGATTCAAGATCTCGTCAGGACCTATTGTGGGGTCCCCCAATGATAGGCAAAGACTCATCAGTACAGTCTCAATAATAAGGACCAAAATTTTAAAGGTACCTCCTTACTATGGAATATCGAGTCATCGGACTAAACTACTACAAATATTTAGTAGCTAATCAGTGAAATGGATTTATTTTGAAGCCATGACATCCCCAAAAAAAGATTTAAAATTGACTGATTTATTAGTAAATATTTGTGCAGTTTATTCAAACTCTCTGATATTTCCAGGTAAGCTATTCATGTATTCATTTATTAATTTTTCACCGGTATTTTTTATTTAATGCTATCAGGTGCTATTTTTGCTCATTTTAGTGATGTTTGGATCCAAAAAAAAAATTAAAATTAGGAATTCTGTTCCTAATTTTGAAGGTGACTTTTTAAGACCCAAATTAGGTTTTGAAAACCATTTTAATTTTGTAAATTCCAACGTACTTTTGGTGTTTTATTGCGAAATGTTCGAGCAGTTTGTTAATTTTGATATGAAGACACGTCTCGACATGCCAGAAGATCTCTTCAAAATCAGACTATGACTTCGTATAGCACAAGAAATTTGATGTTTTTCTGGGTTTTCTAGAAGCAGGAAACCGAATTGTTCAGAAAGCTCAAAAACATATATGCAAGTGAAATTTTTGATTTTGGAGAATCAAAAATTTGTTGACCTCCTCTGAAGATTATGAAGAAGCTGCATCATTTCCTGAACGTCCAGTGAGAAACAAACATCCTCCTGTGTGGGCTAAGGATTATTATTTGAAGGATGATTATGCCATGATGACTTCAGTGCAAGGGCTTTTGGAGGGGGAAGATAGAGAAGAATGGAAAAATGCTATCAAAACCGAAATAAAAGCTCACTTGAAGAATGGAACTTGGGTTATTGTTGATAAAAAGGATGGAAAACGTACAATTGATTCAAGAATGATTTTAACAAATAAATACAAAGCGAATGGAGAATTGGAAAGAAGAAAAGCACGACTTGTTGCAAGAGGTTTTGCACAACGACCTGGTTTGGATTATGTAGAAACATACTCTCCTGTTGCAAAACTAAGCTCAATCAGATTCATTCTAGGATTAGCTGTTGAAGAAAATTTATTTTTGAGTCAAATGGATGTGTCAACCGCATTTTTGAATGGTGACATAAACGAAGAAATCTACATTAAAACACCAGATGACTTGGAGAAATTTTTACAAGAAATCGTGGTTGAAGAATGTGGACAGGAAGATCAAACAATTTTTACAAAAGCAAAGAAAATGTTAGAAGACCTCAGAAAAACAAAAACAGAAAAAATATGCAAGTTAGAAAAAGCATTATACGGTTTAAAACAAGCGAGTAGACAATGGTTCACTAAACTTGATCAAAGTCTGAAAAAGTGGGGACTTAAACCATCTCACGCTGATCCATGTGTTTATACCATGTTTTGTGGAACTGATAAGCTTGTTATTGCTGTGTATGTTGACGATTTTATAATTGCATGTTCGAATAAAAACAAATTGGAGGAATTCAAAAAGAAGATCAAAACTACTTTCGAAACAAGAGATTTGGGTACTTTAAACTATTGCCTGGGGATTGAATTTAAACACCATAATGGATCAATTTATGCATCTCAAGAAAAATATTTAAACGAAATTCTAACCAAATTTAAAATGGAGGACTGCAAGCCTGTTGTACACCCTATGGAGCCTGGAATCAAGTTGAAGAAATCCGAACCTGGTACAACGAGCAGCAACTTACCATACCAGAACCTTATCGGATCTTTGATGTACCTAGCAACTGCTACTAGACCCGACATAGCACACGCCGTCAGTTATTTGAGTCAATTCAATAATTGTTTCGGGAATGAACACTGGCAAGCGGCAAAAAGAGTGCTACGGTATTTGAAGGGTACGAAAAACTTGGCTTTAAAATTTCATCCAACTGGACAGAATCTCATTGGCATGGCAGACGCAGATTGGGCAAGTGATCAAACAGATTACCATTCCTATTCTGGATATTGCTTCAGTTATGGGGGAGCTGCATTCAGTTGGGAATCCAAGAAGAAAAAATCCATTGCACTGTCATCATGCGAAGCTGAGTACATGGCATTAACACACGCAGCCAAAGAAGCCATGAACGTCAAGCAATTGGCAATTGACACTGGACTCAAGTTGAATTGTATTACAATTTTTAACGACAGTCAATCAGCTAAGTCTATGTCCGAAAACCCCATCATCAGCCCAAGATCTAAGCATATCAAAATTCGAGAACATTTTATCAGGGAAGCAGTTAGTGATGGACATATAAAAATCAAATATCAGCCAACAGAAGAAATGGACGCTGATATCCTCACAAAAGCTTTGCCTGGACCAAAATTTATACATTTCAGAAAGAGATTAGGACTTGACGTTAAACCATGAAGTTTATAGAATCAAGCCTGTGCTCGTGAGGGGGAGTGTAATTTAGTGGGTAGAATTTTACATTCATCACTCCACACTGACTTGGAACTATTTACACCACATGTTATCTAGGCAACGGTTTTTCTCGATTGTCCTGTCTTTTCCAAATTTCCGTATTCTCGTAATTGTGAATGTCGTTCTATTTGTACTTGTACGAAATACAAAGAAGTTTATTTAGTTTATTCTGAGTGTTCAGATTGTACGAATATAGATAGAAATATAATAATTCCCCGCTGGAAATAAGGTGTCTTCAACGTTTGACAGCTTACTCAGTGACGTCAGTCAGTACATGTCAACCATGTACCCATACCACATGGAAATGCACAGTTTGCATTCTCAGTTTTTATTGTATTATTCGATTCAGAATATTTTCCATTTAGAGAAAAGTAAAGTGAAGTAAAGTAAACAACTATTTCAGGTTGGATTTTCGTCCGACTGCCATTCCTGGCGTCGCGGACGTCATCAGCTCCTAAGTGAAGATCAGAATTTGTTCTGATGATTTCGCTCATGGCTTTACCGCCCTGGGTTGGGACGAGGGGGAACTGCGACCGACTTGCCCGAAAATATGCTCCCGAGGCGAGTCCCGAACTCACGGCCCCTGCAACCGGTCCGAGTCCCGTCCCCAGAAACACATGCCGTAGCTCGCTCGGCCAGAGCGCCGCCCATTTAGAGAATATAAATACAATTTTTGTACCTACACGAATAACATGTACATGTTTACAAGCTTTGAATTATATACATGCATTCAAATTAGAATCGCTAAGCCGAATCATGTAGTTGGAACCATTGTACGCGCTTCGACCGCTATGCATCTCCTCGCTTCGTCTCCAACCGACTCCCCGACTTGCTTGGTTACGCATTTTTGCATCTATTCGAGTCATTCAATATTGATTTAATAAACTAGTTATCAATCTTAAATTCACTGTTTCGTCTAAATCATTTTCGAATTCCCGAATCCAGACCTTCGTTCAACGTAGAGTTCTTTCTATAATATAAGCATGCTATCTTCGTATCTTTCATTTGCACTCAAGTTATTTGGTGATCTCCAATTATTTAGACTCGCTCGTTGAAGCTTTCAGCGGATGTTCCCTAACTTGGATATTGAGGTTGCGAAATCGAACAGAATCGGATCTTGTTGCGCCTTCTGAGTTTCCGAGCTAAAATGCAATTTCCCATGACATTTAGGAAATAGGTACCTAGCTGGTGCGACCTTGGGAACCATTAGATGTTCAGGCTGAACAATGGGCAGGGTCTTTAGCAGACAAAGAGACCCAGTGCCCTCGCTAAACGGCCGTAATTTTCTATGAATAGCAGTAAAAACTAGATCAACGATAGTTAAATAATCCGATGGGAAGTTAGTTTTTGATAGGTAGGCTGCTAACTCGACCTGGTCGTTATGATCTGCGAAGAGCATGTACTACGTAATCGAGTGGTTACAATTATTACGTTCGAGGGAGCGTGCGTTCGCAGAATGTTGCACTCTCTTGTCTTTCCCGTGTCATAGAGAAGGCACAAAGGCTTCCGTAACACAAGAGTTAAGCGCATAATCGAAGTGTTATGCATGTCAAGGATTCTTCATCCATATCGCCAATACTTGCAGTCGACTCTTACGTTTACGTACGTTGACTTGTTGATAACCGGCACAGTGCGCTCCTTAAAGTTTGAGATTTTTATGACGTCGTTAAATAAATTATTTATGTACCCGTTGGAAATATTGTCGCTAAAACTACAAGTGCAGTTAAAAACATCAAACAGGCACTAAACATACTTCTAACTGCGAGCAGAAAAAAGCTAATAAAAATGTCAACTGTACTTTAAAATTCTAGACTTGAGTGTATTTATCATAAATTCCGAGATTTGAAGACAGTTGCTGAGAGCTGTTTCCAGAATGAATGCTTATGAATTTTATGACAATCTGAACAGTCGGTACTTCCAAAAAAATACGCTGAAAATTATTCCTCAACGGTTTATCGCCTACCTGCTAAGTGCACTGCTTTTTCATGCCTCGATACTGTTGAGTACTTAATAAACTAGAATAATTAGCCCAATATCGTGAACTTGGCTAAGAAATAGTCTTCAAAAGTTCTTCAGCCTTTTGTTGCATCCAAGTGGCCGAGCGGTTCAACCTTCCATGAGTATAAGCTCGGGTCTGAGTGGTCAAATAGGCAAAATCGGGTCATGATTCTGGCTAGTTAGTACTACGGAAATATGATTGGTCTCATTCTATTCTAAATATTGTAGAAAATCAAAAATTTTAAATAAAAAGTGCCTATTTCAAAAATTTTGGTTTATTATTGTCAATAATAAGCCTTTGGAATCGAGCAAGAAAAAAAAATTTAGCCCCCTCAAAATTTGATGTTTACCTAACGTTTCAACGTACGTAAAATCCGAAAATCGAATAAAAAATTTTCCTTCCGTCCGCCGTACGCGGCACTTTTCTTAGCAACCCTGGACCGATTTGATTCATATTTGGTACATGGGCTCCATTTGGGGTCTATTTGTGCCGCAAAGCTTTTGGTTGATGTCAGTCACTTCTAAGGGGTGAAAATCAATGGTTGAAATTTTCAAGAGTGTCCTAGCTCGAAAACTCTCGAAATAAAGGTATCGTTTTTTCACCAATTTCAAATAGAATTGAATTTTTAAAAATTTTTGAGACCACCTGGAGCTTTGCAGGACGAACCGTTCGCTCCCTACGAGTACTTAAGGGTTTTCCTTCGATAAAACAGAAACCAAAGTGAAAAGAAAAAGAGTTCTAATCTCCGTTGAATTTGAAGGGTGATATATACAGAAAATAATCAACCTTTGGGCAATAATTTGCAGCGTTTTTCACCTTTTAGGATTGTCTAACAGCAACCATAAGTTTCGGGTCCCAATTAAACCCCAATCGGTGCCCACAAACCAACTTTGGTCAACGTTGCGGGACAAAAGCCCCCTGAGTAAGGCGGATAGAACGGATTTTTTTTTTTTTTTTTTTAACTTGATTTTTGGGTTTTACGTACTTTGAGAGGTAGGTAAAACATCAAATTTTGAGGGGAGTTGATTTTTTTGGGGTTTTGCTCGCAACGAAACCACATAACTGCAAAAGAGTTCTCTATAGTGTTGATGTTCGTCAATTTTGGAATAATTTCAACAAGATTCAAGATCTTCCATTATTCAGTAAATCTTGTAGCTGGAAATCATCTTTACTCCAATAAATAATGTATGTCCATTTTATTCTATAATAATATGGTATGAGTACTGCCCACTCAACTTGGGAGCATTTATTCATGGGGTTGTGACTGTTCAGTAGAAGTGGTTTTTAGTGCAGAAAGAACAGCTGAATAATATACAGGGTGTCTGCACTTAAGATGGGCATAACTTCAGAGTTCGATTTCACAAGGTATTTCCAATTTCTCATAGCAATTTTTTCTTAAACCACTCAAAATGCATTTTTTTCACTTCGAAGTTTTTTTTTCGCGTTTTCGACCTTAAGTCATTAAACCTGTCATAACTCCTGTAATTTACCAAGTATATTCAAAATTAAGGATATCGTTGGAAAGAGCGTTAAATTTCAAAGCTACCCAGTGTAAAACAAAAATCTTTAAAAATAAACCATTTCTAAAAAATCAAGTCAAAAAGCCAACTTTAAATTTTTTTCTAAATTTGATTTTTTCTTTTTGAAGTTTTCACTTCGAACGTCTGTCCATTCCGGTGGGCGCTGTTCGAAAAAAACATGCTCAAATTGTCAACTTTCCATCCGTCTTTCAATTTTTGTTTTTAAAGTTCAAATTGGAAGAGTAAATCAAGTTTGAATGCAAGAAAACGTGAGTTTTACAAGAAAATCGAGTGTTTTACGCGGTGTATGGTCACCCTCGATCTCAAGATGAATTGACGCGTTTGGTATCATTTCCTATGTAATTTTTTATGCTGAATCCAACGGTGGTAGTAGGGTGAATGTGAACTGCGCGATTGTTACTGCCGGCGTGGCTTTGATTCGTTATATAAACTCCACCAGAGGTGTTTAACTACCCCATCGGCTGAAGCGTAAAGTCCATCAATCTTCAAAGACCCTGCTACTTTGTGATTTACGTCTAGCTATCGTTTCGTTGAAGGAGTTCAAACTAGAATCCTTGCTAATGTCTGAGGACTCTTCGCCATCCCCTTTCCAATGCGCCCTTCAGCCTGTTCCATCCCATCAGTTCTAGAATTCCGCTGCACTGCCTTGTACCGTTGAGCAATCACCAGCTCGCCCTTCGCACTGCAGATTTTTTCAACAAGTGCAAGTACACTCCCGCCGTTCACTTTCTGTGTGATTCGGACCCGTTCCGAGCCGCTTGTTGCTTCACCGGGTAACTGGTCGGCCGATCGTCCCTTTCGCACTGCACTTATGACCCAGATGTTTCCACACGTCGTCCACCTACTAATGGCGTGACATGGATGCATCATAGTTGCGATATTTTATTTTCGCGCTGATCCGCACGATCTCCTGTATTTCGTAATTGAGCGCACGTTCCGCTTCAAAAACGAGTGGTTTTCTTGGCTCATCTCCTTCACAAGCTTAGATTTATGAGATACCTGCTGGGCACATTTAATATCCTCCCCTAAGGCACAAATTTGTTTCCAACTATTTCGATGCTGTGGATATAATAGGATACATTGTAACTCGTGCCAAGGTGTGCCATGTGTGTGTGTTGTATTGTGTTGTGCCATGATGTGCAGTATTTATACCGTTTAATGAATAATTTTTTACATTATCACATTATTTTTCTGTTTTTCTTTTAAGCATAGTAGTACCTACATAGGTATACAGAAACCTAGTTGTTTATGAAATGATTGTAGATGAATTGAGAAACTAAATGTACTTATGATATAGATGAGAAGTACTTCACTTGTGCAACTCCCCCCTCCCCCTCCTCCATGGCACAGATCACTGATCTTTTAGGGGGTCTCAGTCGGTCGCCTTTCGTTCCTCGTTTCGGGTTAGTATTTAACGAAATCGAAGGCGCAAAAACTTAAAAAGTTGTATCTAAATTTGAGATTTTAAAGGGTTTTAGAAATGCATTAGTGCACGGCTCTAGGGAATTGAAAAACTGAAATATTGTTGTTGGAATCATCAAAAAAGAACAATAATTGCCAGAGAAAAATGAGAAAAGCCGTAAATTCAGTTTTGTTTTTCCCATAAAATTTAGCTAAACTTGAAATTTTCGAAGTTTTTAGAAATTCATTAGTGCATTGGCGTTGGGAATTGAAAAACTGAAAGATTTCCGCAGGAATCATCAAGATCGAACGATAATTGCCAGAAAAATATGGGGAAAACATGGGAAAACCATTTGATTCAGCAATTTTTCCCATTTTTCTTTAGCAATTATTGTTCGATTTTGATGATTCCGGCGGCAATATTTTAGTTTTTCAATGAGGAATTTCATCGAATTCATTTTTCCGGAATAGTTAATGGTGTGGTATAGATGAAAATCGGGTTGATTTCGGAAAAACCTGTTATTTTTTAGAGACAATCAAAATTTATGATTTCAAAAAATACCCGGGAAAACGGACCTCTTCAACGTGAAGCGGGAACGCTCGCTAATTGGCTCGTGTTATCTAATAGGAAAGTTATCAAACAAAAACAGGGAAAACCTCATTTTCCCCAACTTGCTTTTTCTATTCTTTTTTTCTTCAGTTTTTCGATTTCGAACTTTACTGGTTTTGTGAAATGTTGCATCTGGGAACTATAGATTTCACGATCTCAGCGCTTCAAGCGGTCGTACATGAACTATTCCAAGATGACGTCATCCTCCCGGTTTTTGGTTTATTATTTTCAATAATGAACCTTTGGAATAGACCAAGAAAAATAATTTTTTAACACCCCCTCAAAATTTAATGGTTTACGTTTCAAGGTACGTAGAATCCAAAAATCGAATAAAAACTTGGCCGTCCGTCCGCCGTCCGCCGTACGCGGCACTTCTGCCATTCAGCATTGACCGATTTTGATGAAATTTGGTATGTAGGCTCCAATTGGGGTCTAGTTGTGCCCCGAAGATTTTGGTTGATGTAGGTCACTTCTAAGGGTTTCAAAATCAATTTTGAAATTTTGAAAACGCCCTAACTCAAAAAATTTTGATGTAAAGGTATTGTTTTTCCTTCAATTTAAGATTCTATAGAATTTTTAGAATTTTTTGAGACCACCCGGAGCTCTGTAGGACAAACCGTTCGCTCACTACAAGAATTTAAAGTTTAGACGTACGATAAATCAGAAACACGAGTGTGAATCGCAAAAGAGGCCTAATCTCCGTTCAAATTAAAGCTGACCGAAATGCGATCGATGTTTTTCTTCATGTTGGATGGTTGGTGGCTTTGCAGACGAGTGATCTATATAGAAAAATAAAAAATAATAAACCATTGTGTGATAATTTGCAGCGTTTTTAAACGTTCATATTTTCTACACTGTTTTGTTTATTCGTAGATTAGGAAGTACGGGCTTATTAATCCGATTTTGGGGTCAAAAATAGGAAATTCTAACATGGTTAAATCCTATTCATTCCCTAAGGCCGTGCACTAACGAATTTCTAAAGTCCTTTAAAATTTAAAATTTAGGTACATATTTTTACGTTTTTGCGCCTTCAATTTCGCTAAATTCTAAAAAACTAACGGCGACCGACTGAGACCCCCTTAAGGGGGTTAGTTTCCATGACATGAATTAATTTTTTAAATAAGAATTAAAATTCATTCATTCGTAGTTGAGTTGTACGGCTCATTGAAACAATTCCTGCTACCAAGAATGTCTGCTAATTTGAGTGGGGAGAATAGTTTTCCACATCTAATTATATAAAACGCCAACCGTACGTACGTACGTACGTATGCACGGAGGGGTCTTGGCAGAGGGAGAGTTGTAGGCTGGAGGGGTTGGGGGCGGGAGGAGTCGGAGGCGAGAGGAGTTGGAGGGGTTGGGGGCGGGAGGAGCCGGAGGCGTGAGGAGTCGGAGGGGTTGGGGGCGGGAGGAGTCGGAGGCGAGAGGAGTCGGAGGGGTTGGGGGGCGGGAAGGGTCGGGGGCGAGAGGAGTCGGAGGGGTTGGGGGCGGGAGGAGTCGGAGGGGTTGGGGGCGGGGAGGAGTCGGAGGGAGTTGGTGGCGGGAGGAGAGTCGGAGGAATAGTCTTTGCCTGCTTTTAGTAGGCTTTTCAGCTAGTAAAATAATAAATGGTTGATATAAACATTGCCTACCTATTGATTGTACTACTTCGATCTTGGACGACGATCGATTGGACTACTTGTATCACTTCGGCCGGGACATATGCCTTTTACGCCTTGAGGCGGTTCTACTGCAGCGGGTCCGCTCTCCTCCTAGGGCATTATCTGATATTGTCTGTTGACTATCTAGTGTGGAGGAGAAACATTGGGGATCGACGTTTTCCCTCCATTCCGCGTTAAGTTTCATCTTACCAGAACATACCCTGCCTTTTTGGCATACATCCCGCTGTGTGTACTAGGATTTCCTGCTTTATAGGCATGTGTCCCTCTAAGTGTAGTACGAATTGTATGATTTTTAGGCATACGTCCCTTTCAAGCGGGGTTCAATGTTGGATAGGCATATGTCCCTCTAAGAGTGAGCACATCTTTCATGCCTAAAAATCAGATATCCCATCAAGTAAAATTATTCTATTAGCGAATTTTTGAAAAAAATTTTCAATATCATCCTTTTATTTTCAATCACTATCTGAACTAGAAAATCACTTGGCGTGGCTCTGCCAGATATTTTGGTGACGTTTTTGGTATCGGTTTCTCATTTTGAATTCACATGTTTGAAAGAGCCCTCCCTCCAAGAGTACGTAGCAAAATCACGAGAGGAATACATAAAAGGCAGAGGTCCCTTGGAGTGTAGGTTTACATGCAGGTATATGCAGGTTATTGTGTATGCCTTACAGGCAGGTATCCCTCCGAACCGTAATTTCATTCATGTCCCGGCCAAAGTGTTAAGCAACCAGAAAATTTGCATTATCATTCTTGTGAAAAACGAGGTAAGTACGAGGAACAGGTAGTTTCCACCAGTCAAAGTCTCACTTATATAAGAATCCTCGGAAATCATGTTTTTAGTTTTCAAATCGACAAACAACTGCACGATTTGCGATTATACTGATGACTGGTTACAAGCAAAGAGGCTCCTCACTGATTCTACTGATCAGAAAGTAATGAAATCAATAAGCTATCATCCAATCACCTTCAATTTCACCAAAATTCCGCAGATGCTACGTGAATGAATGAATGAATGAATGAATGAAAGACATGTTTATTTTTACAATTAGGACAATATTACTCATACATGATATGCTTTGGGTCATCAAGACCCGTCAGCAGAGGTTCCGTTGGTATTCCTAACACAAATTATTGATTCATCGTAAATAACACATACCACGCAATATTATTATTGACATTTTCATGTCTTTGCTTTGGCACATAAACTGAAAAATCGTCACGAAAACTTGCTCACGCGACCAATAAACACTGTTTTCTTATTTTGATGCTTGGGTACATGAACTAACAACCTTACCTCACTACCTTGTTGTGTAGTGGTTGACATGAAAAGGGATTCATAATCTAACCATCTAGGTAGCACCATGAGCTTGATCAATCCAGTGGGAACTTCACTTCCGTGAACGAAAATACTAATTATACGCAATTTGGTTTGATCAAATTTGAAAAGAATGAATGTAACTTTCAATTAGAAGTGCATTTATTTATTTTTTTAACGTTGGAGGAAGGAACATGGAGGTATCTTACATTGTTTTAGCAGATGCTATGTACTATATGTCAGATGGGTTGCAGTTTGAAGTCTAAACGAAAATGTAATTGGAATTCGGCCATTATTTCGTTTGGATATGTTCGTGAAAAAATTGACCACAAACAGACACCGAAACAAAGTTATTCAAGTAGCTCTGAAAGGCAAAATGTGAGGGGAAATTTAGATTTTGAAGGAACTCTTCTTATTTGTCCTGCTGCATGAATACTAAAGCTTCAAAAGGTCTGCCAAGTTGAGGGAGTATTTTCAAGTTGATCACAATTATATTGACTTGATATTATAGATTATTATATTAATAGATAATTAAATTGATTATATTGATAGATATTATACTGAATTGATATTGATGCACAATCACCTGTAGCCCAGGTAATAGTATGATCTTGAAGATCTTAAATTACGTATAAGGAAATTCCGACTGATGAAACTTGTTTATTCATGATATTTTATATGAAGCAATAATGTTTCCAGATTGTCCCCCGTTTCTTGTTTTTTCTAGTGATATTTACTTAAGTATTGCATTGAAGATGAAGTATAGTATTTGACATTAGGTATAGCAATCATCTTGGAGCTACTGAACAATCAGTCTTCCATGATTGAGCCGCAACTAAACCTATCCGAGTTGCTTCATTTCACTTTTCCAAGGTGCAATGAATTCTATAGGGATTTCCCTGAGGAAAGGTTTGTTCCCACCACTCCTTCCTCGATACACCGTGTAATACCGTTTGCCATCGACTTTTCATCTGCAAGCCAGCCACCAGGAACCTCACAAAAGGCCCTCGTCGAAGCGAACTTCTTTGTTGACAACCTTAGAAAGCAGGATCTCGATCTTTGTCGCCTCTCCTTTCGTAATTAAGGATGGGCGCCCCACTTAAGACCTCCTTCATAGGGGACCGTCTCCACCCTCAGAACAAACGGACGGGTTACGTGGACAACGCTTCCATCTTTCCCCAGACTGACGTACGAAGGAATAATCCGAAACAGCTGATACCATCAAACTCTTCAATTTCACCTTCTTTAGCCGTCGTATTTTTAAGCTGAGACGGGTACAGTAATTAGGGGGAAAAATATTCTCTTCGTCTTGACTACTCATTTTAGAAAGCCTTTCAAAGTGAAATCAAGTCTCGAATACGTCGTAGTATTAACGGTTGTTCAATAGCACGATTAATCATCAACTGTCAACTCGGTAGATTGTCTGTGATTATGTATACTTACTGTAAACTCTCATTACCTAACTAGAGGTAATTAGACTAGAACCTGTCTTATTTCTTTGCAGTGCATATAAATAATTGGTTCAATCATGTCAACATCGCTGTTTAATAAGGTGCCTACCTTATAGCAATTTCCATTTTTATAACCACCCATATTAAAATACAATCCATCAACTAATTGCGGAATGGCTCCTACTTACAGCAACGTGATACAATTTTTTTTAATCACACAAATACAGTAAGAACATATTGTATGGAAATCGTTGGTCTTAAAATGATTGATTTTGGCATTTTACAGCAGTACTGACACTGGTAAATACCAACAAAAAATGAATCAAGATTTTTACTATTATGTTGATGGTTTTCCAACTTTGAGAAATTAATTTGTAGCCATAATCATCCTATCAAATTAACTCTCAAAATTTGTGAAAAATCGTGCAAATAATTCGTGGGTAATCAATGTGTGGATCATGTTATTATTGATCCGATGAGGTTGATGGGATTTGTTCAATGGGTTGTTGTATGGACCAACAGACACAAACTCTGATATTTTCATCAGGCGGTTATTTTGAAAAGGTATGAAGGAAAAGGTATGAAAGGAAAAGGTATGAAAGGCCCTGAACAAGGGAGGGACCAAAGACAGGCCGAGGGAACTTAAGTTGATCAAAAACCTCTTAAACGCACGATGCTAACAGAAATGTTGATTTAGGAGAACTTGCTACAGAAGCAAAAGTGTTTGCTACACCAGGAATCAATTTGACTGTATCCAAGATATATTACTGTGATCTGTTAGGGCTGACGATCGCTGTAGTGGGAGTGGAGTGACAGGGAAGAAATAACCGTCAGCTCGCGGCATCCTCCATGGGACAACCCACCAACCCTTAAGTTCGTGCAGTGGGAGGCTGGATGTTGCAGCGTGGCGGTTGAAGTGTGGTAGCAGGTGTACTCCAGCTCCAACTTCCTCAACCGCTGGGTTGGCGGCCATCGTCAGAGGAACTTCCATAACCCTAGTGCTTGCACCTTACCTAATCAGTTGAGCTAACCTTGCAGTTGCTATTCAGTGGAGGTAGAGGACTCAAACATTGTGATTGTTCCAACTATTGTCATCAACAAGGCCCGTGTTCGAACGAATCAGTCTTGTACTTCCATCTATGGCCACGGTACCACTAGGTGAATTGTGTCACCAGGGAACTGTAATGTTTTTCCAAAGTAAATACTGATGCCTGATGGGTCACAAAATGACACCATTGATTGTGAACTTTTTCTCAGTTTTGTTCAGTCTAGTCCTAGTAGTCACGCCTGGTTAGAATTGGATGATACGCTGAGGAATCCTCTGGAATTTCAAAATCATTCCTTATTGTGCCCTTCAGACTGCTCGTGTCTCAGATCCGAATGTAAATATTTGTTATTTATGGCACGTTTTCCTTAGTAACACGTTCCTTGCTGTAAACGTTACCTTTTTTATACTAGTGGTTGTGATTCATTCTCGTTACCCCGATCGCTCTTCCATTCAATAAATGTCATGACACGATGTTTGTGATTTATTTTACGTTCATCTGCCCTCACACTACATTCTGATTCTGGTAGCTTCAATTGATTGAAGCTAGCTTAGGATAACCAAGATACAGAACCATTTGGCATCTCTTACTGGTGAGACACTCCTCAAGTAAATTGCAATTGTGAGTCTTTCACTTGATACGCTTCCATTACCACAAGGCTCTCACCGTGTCTTCGTTTGCCATTTGTGGAACCACGTCATGCCTCCAGATAAATCCAGTTGACATTCCTCCTTACACTTACCCTAAGAAACACCATAGAAATAACGAAGGACATGAGGCTTGAGTTCATTGACAAGGCTTATTTTATTACGGAGAAAATTTCAAAAAATTACATACCAAGATTTTTAGAAGCACTGCAATAGTTTCAAGGTTCCTTTTGTTTCTTTTCAGTATATTAAAATCACTAATAACTTAAAAGGTGCATTTTGTCGACCCTTCATTTACAGTAAAACAGCTGGGAGTCCCAAAAGTGAGTACTGACCTAGGTATGTGAAACTACAAGGAATTATAGTGAGTAGGAACAAGGTTTTTCTATTATACAACGTAGGGTCGGGCATCTTCAGCCATTCATCACGTAGAGAGCAACTCAAAGGAGCGCCGACAGAGTAATTCATCAGTTTAAACGAGTTTTCACTTTTTTCAAGCGGAAGCCGTTCTCGATTCTTCACAATCGACAGCAACCGGTGAAACACTTGAGGGAAGCGAGAGTTCGAAAGGTGAGCTCGGGGTCAAGCCCTCTTCCTATTGGATGTTTGTTATCGTAAACTACGAACATCTCGAGAACCAGAAGGTGATTCGCGAAGAAGAAGACCCTCTATAATTAGTCGACAGTGAGAAAGTCAGACCTCAGCGGTGCGATCTGTCTTGCCCTTCCGTCTTCCTATGAGAGGAATTCAATGTGTCTCGAAGAAGATTCTCACGGCTCTAACTCGAGAAAGTCACCCATAAACCAACAGGCTGTTATGTGATTTTTTGGACATTCCATCCACAACATGAAGCACCCTGCAATCAACAACTTAATAACGGTGCCTATAAGCGTTAGAGTTTTCGAACCATAATCCGATTGGTGATCATGTTTCCAGCAGGAATAGAGATGGCGTGAGGGAGATTGTTCGAGCGACGTTAGGTGTCTTCCTGATATGATAGTTTATGCAACGCGACGCAAAACATGATAAAAATTTACTCAAAGGGAAAGTTTTTGGAAATACTTCGCTCAAATCTATAAATAGTTGAAAAGAACCAGCAGTAAGTAGGTACATGATGTAACCCACACTAGAGAGATTGTGTCTGCAGGGACGTCTCAAATCTGGTTCGAACTCATCATATCGTATCAGTCCTTTTGAAGTTTCATCAAAACCTCACCAAGACATCTGAGACTTCACAATGAATATCGTAACTTCTAAGGAGGCATTTATGTTCCAGAAATCCAGGTTCACCGTAATACATTAATTAATCACAGTTAATATAACACGTCACATCGTTGTGGCTTCAAGAGATGGGTTACACTTGTATTATCCAAAAAGCAGTGGCCCTGTATTGGAGCTCAAATAGCGTAATTAACAAGGACTCTTAAGTAACCTGGGATAAAGAACCGAAAATTTCGAATTGCTACCCCGAGCATGCGAAAATTACAGCAACGCCAGCAGCAATATGGAGGTGTAAGAGATGAAGAATTATTTTTGTAATATCTCCCTGTATGAGTGCCTCACCTCATTCGAAGAATTTCATTGTTCGAATTTTTTTAAACCACTATATTATCCCATAGGAGATATACTCGTATACTGTATGAGACATATTTAGGACTTATCCCACCATGACTAGTACTTGTGATCTGAGGTACAATTTTGAGCACTAAGGATCCTTCTTTAAAATAAATTATAACTTTATTATTCCATAGAATATTACAATTTTGTTAATAATGGATTCTCTCATTTGCATGAAACTTGAACTTAGGTACAACCCAGTGGCTACCCTTGACCAGAATTTATTTCAAGGAATATTAATTTGTGCATTTTTCACTTGGATCGATAACAAAAAGTCTTGCGGGAGCTTCCGTTTCAGGCGGCGACGGTTCGGATGAAGGGGTGGATTCGCTGGAATAGCGGTCACCAGAGGGTTGATGTGCTCTGCCATGCTTGCGTGGATTTTCCAATACCTTTCCTTGATTATTTCACCCACCATTGGGATATCCAGGTCTTGATGCAGCGTAGTGTTGCGCATGAACCATTCAGCACCCGTTATGTGACGGAGGACTCTATTTTGTGTCACCTGTATTTTATTGATGTGCGTTTTTGCAGCAGGGCCCCATACTTCGCATGCATATAGCCATATCCGACGTATCAATGTTAGATACATAGAGCAGCCTTTTTGAGAATAGTGGGAGTGCTGAGCGGTTGTCCAACAAATGTTTCAGTTGCTTTATTCTGCCTCTTATTTTTCTAACTAGGTATTTTATACTAAGGATCCGGCTTTTGAAGTCTTTGATCCTACTGCTTTCAACACTATTGGAAGAACTTTATAAAGAACTACCTACTTTATAAAGAACAACCTACAGGTTGACTTTATACCATGATCATGCCTTGGTCATTCCGTTGTGAAGTACCTTAGTATTTTAGACGCTAAAATTGATTATAAATTATAATTATTTGCAGACTATAATTATGTGTTTGAATAATCGGAAATTGTGAAGTGATTTTTGTGAAGTGATTGAATTGGAAAGAAGGCTTTCTTTGAGTAAATGAGACAATAATTGATCATTACAGTTGAATAATCAAAAGTTCACAACGATACGAAAGTAAGCAACTCAAAACCAGTAAAAAAAAAATTTTAATCATCAATCTTTCAAAACGGTTTGGAGTGTTTGGAGGCACTCTCGTCGTTCAGTTAGCTGGCTCATTGCCTTCAAGAAGTTGTGAATCTTGCTGTGGATCAGGTTCAAAAAGTTGTGAAGATGGAAAAGAGAGACGTCTACTTCAATGCTCATACAGCTGGTATGACATTGTTTCTGATTTTTTTGCAATCACTTCCAATGTTTATTAAGAGACTGTACCTACTAAAGTTTAGTGGTATTTGATGAACAGCTCTAAGAGCAATCTCAGCTGGTTGATCCTGGCCTTCATTAAATGACTTAGAGAAGCTGTGTAAGCTAAATTTCAGCTCTCTATGATGGAAAGGAAACAAGTTATTTACAGTGAGCTTTGATGCTCACTCAGCTGATCGGAACCCCAAAAAGGGCACTTCCCAGCTTGTCAAATCTTACTTAACAAGTATGAAAGTCAGCCAAAATATGTATCTTGAGGCCTTTGTTTGAAGGGATACTCAGGGAGCCTAGTTATCCTAAAGCTCCAACTAGGATATATGAAAACATAACTGAAGTACCAGGAGATACATGAGGGTTTCCCGTCTCGTACAAATAACACACACATCCACCTTCGGATAACCGAAACTAGTCGTTTACTTTCATTTCCCCTTCACAAAGTGACTTTAATAAAGACATCCAGGAATTCCCTTTGGTTTATGAAGGTCAGCCCCATTTCGTAATAATACAGTTTCGTTTTCATTCAAAACAATCCCTTTCCTTCAGCTCGAAGTGTTCTCCACGATCTAACCTCACGTGATCCCACCAACGAGGATCGCCTCAAGGAGAACTTGAACACGCGTCGGGTCCTCACGCACCCCGAGACGTACTCCATCCATCACCAGCCACTCCAGTAATGATGGAGTGGCTCTCAGAGATCTAGGCCGTCGTCCACAAGAAAAGGGACTACCTATGAAGGTAGTCGAATTTAATGACCCATCTCACGAAAACCTTATCCTTGATGTCTTTTCCTTGTCTCAAAACCATTTAAGACAATCCCAAGTATAGAGCGGACTTGCACTATAATAATTACAACACTGTAATATATAGTTATCTATCGTGCGTGTCTTTTGGAATGAATATGTAATAAGTCACTAAGTATACCTCCTCTAATGGAGTAAACCGGATGTTTGTTCTACATCCTCACTAACCGAAATTGGGGATCTACATTAAGAAATAATAATTACTGCTAGGATGTAAAAGAGGCTCAATGACCCTTCTTATCTCAAAAATGCCTTCGTAGTATTTCATTATTTAGCCAAAAAATCTGTCGTACAACTATGTGGAAATCATTTTGACCTCAGAATCCATAGTAAAAGATCCAGATGTCATCCCACCGTTTACGTACCAACCCAACAAGGAGTAGACGTTCTATTGGCTTCTCCTATTGAACACCTAAAGGTAAGTAAATTCAAATATTTAAAAATAATTTTCCTTCAATGGTCACTCAAATTGATCTTTGAAATATATTCCAGAAAGATAATTCACACTTATTAGGGGCGATTACAAACATGTAATTTTATGAAGACTATTTCACCAACTTTCATTCCTGTGATCAAATATTAAATAAGTATTTTGTAATATTAAATATTACCAATATAATTTTTTTTTTTTTTTTTTCGAAAAAAAAAATTATATTGGTCTTTGAGTGAGAGTTATCCACCTTGACTTGGAAAAACAATTATTTTCAAGCCCTACTGATTTACAATCAATTACCGTTAATTGTAAGAGAGGAAACTAAATAACTTCGAGCAGGTAACTCTCAGCTCTTCAAATATCATCTACTTATTATTATACCGTATAAAAGATTTTTATACCACCATAATTGATTTTAGAGTGTCTACCTTTAGATTGTACTTCTATTTGGTTACCAGGGGGCTCAGAAAGTCCTTGTGGCGGTTTTCGATCGTTTGGAATTCCCATCACTAGGCTGGTCCATGAAAAAGCTTCAGACCAGCTCCATGAATTGCCATTATATTCCTCTTGGAGTCGTATAAGTTGTGAAAGCGATGAAGCTAACTTCACTCTTGTTCATCCTCAAGCTCTGAATAAGTACGTCAACAAACTCATAAGGATCACTGGAAGAGATCGAGAAGAAACCGCGGCCCAAGTTGCCTCACATCGCTTCGGGACCACATTGCAGCGATTTGATGTGCTCTGAGGGGACTTGTTTAACGTTGAGGTAAAACAGCTAGATATCAAAATTCTCTCTCTAGGCTATGATCATTTCAATGCCTTCGAGTCGACTATCATATTGGCGCAGCTACATGTAGGCCTGAGTAACGCATGAATAACCTGCTAGTATTTATTCATCTGCATAAAAGTGTGATAAGTGCAAGAAATTGAGTAGTGTATGAGGCGTATAATAGGTCCTTTAATGGAACCCTGTAATGTAGAGATGAAAGCAAGCGCCCGCAGAAAGTAGGTAGGCAGCACTTTACTGTAACTAGTGAAGGACGACGGACTTCGATGGTTGATTATTCAGGAGTTGTCTCGTATCCGATTAGATTGCGATAACGTAACTCTGAACCGGTAATTCGACCTGCTCGACTACCTTGGACCGCAAGCCGAGTGAAATTTTCTTGTCGACCGTACAAAAAGTCAACACACTTAATTCCAAGGATGCACACGTGGTGAGCTTCCACATCGAGAGCTTATTGATGGCAATGTTCATTTCAATGAAGTCTGACGCGCTTTTCATGACAGGTACGATTAGATCGTGTAGGCAAGCACTGTGTTACCATCAAGTCCTAAGACACGTTAAGTATCCTTATACTACCGACCAAAGTTTGTGGCTAAAAACCTGGATGTGAAGGTTCAAAACCGTAAGGTAGAACCGTAAGAAATATTGCCAACCAACATCTCATCAACTTACCCCAATTTTGAGGCGTGCAGAGCCAAACACAACAATGATGTGTTCAGTCGGGGTTTACAAATCATTTGCGCACCATTGGAGCATAAATGGTTGATGATTGGGGCTTATGAGGATCGCTGTGCAGGTCTGACCATAGGCCAGCGGTGACACGCGTTTTCCTAGTTTGTGCAATATTTCTGACCCCAGTCTCATCACAAGATATCCTTTAAAATGTATTATGCAGTGCAATCGCGGAGGTGTTCCACAAGGAAGTTTAATTGGTCCTTTTCTGCTACCTTTTGCTTCAACGCTCATACAGATCTGACATTTCTGATTTCGATCGCAATCACTTCTAGTGAACATCAAGTGACTCCACCTTCTACATCTCAGGCCATTGGTCCTTTCTGCACCCCATAAGTTGAGCTAGTAAATAACTATGCATAAACAACGACTTTGTACTTTAATAGTTATTGCCGGGAATAATTCTTGTCCAAAAGTTGTTGAAATTGTTGGTTGCGTTGGAGACCCGAAATGGGGAGTGAAGAAGCTGAAAACCACAACACGACAAGCATATCTCTGGTACGTCTGTGAAAATCAACGAATTTCTGTTTCTCGAATAATTTGACGTAAAATAGTCCTGAGCAGTAAATCATCATTGGTTGTGCACTCCTTTTCAGGTGGGGAGGGAGGCTCTGAGATTATGCTGAAAACAAAAAATTCAGCCAAGTGGGTGGGGCACATAGTTTCCTGGTGATATACCCGAAGCCTCCCAAGGTTCAGGTAAACGAAAAGGTGATGTGCACCATGCCTCCCGGAGATACGTGATCACTTTTCTCTCGTAGACCCCAAGCCTCCCGCAATCCAAGATTTGCAGCAACAGTCTTCAAATGTGGAATCAGGCACTAATTCTTGTCGTCAGGATTACCAGCACGCGCTGGATGCGGTGGCCTACCGTCAGCCTCCCACTTTACGCACTCCCTGAGCCAATGTCCTTTGGCAGAACAATATTTGCAGTTTGTGGTGGCCTTCATCTTGTTTAAATTACTCCTGGAATCATTTTAAATAACTTTGTCCTTTGCGTAAAGAACATCAATTGATTTTGATGGAGAACTAATGTTACGCTCAATGTTAAGAATTAGAGCTGACGAGCTGATCCTCTATTTTCTTTGCTTCATTCGCTTTCATGAGCAGGTAGCTTGATTTTAACGACTCAAACTTGTTTAGGAAGAATGTGGAGAACCTTTGAGACGATCAGCATTTCTAGAAGCGAGCGAAAACTATCGACTACAGAAAGACAATAGGCATCAAGATTGATTAGTCGAAACAAACATCGAGGCTCTGGCGCCAAATGTGAAGATCACGTTTACTCCCCTAAAACCCTGGGAAAGTGTTCTTAATTTCGACGAAAATGGCCTTTAGTACCTTTTGGAATCGAACTCCTCAAATAACACGATCTTAAACAAAGATCTGAAACGAAAATTCGCAAAACGAACTGGAACAAGGGAACTACAGCGGGCTCCTAGTTCGGTAGGCATGGCGACTATGACCGTTCTCTACCCCTCACTTGTTCGGGAGGCATGAGGGTGTCCTCCAGTTTCCTCGTATCCATAACCCGATTGTACAGATCATCCGATGCATTGAGACTAGCCTCAAAACCTCAATCTTTAAGAACCATGATATGAGAACCCTCATAGGGGACCATCCACACTTAACTCGCACAATCTCTGAATTTCATCGAATTCGCGAGGAAAATGTAGAAGTTGGTGGGCTCTTGGAAGGATTTTACTTTTGCGCATGCGCAGAGGCCATCAATCCGGGGCGATGATTTCCATTAGGGGCCATCTACACCCCAATCCGTACAATCCCTGAATATTAAATATTCAATATTCGATCAAATTTTGATCGAAATCGGACAATAAGTTCGTATAGTTTTGCCCATTGCAAGGATTTCATGACAGACAGACACTCAGACGCGGAACCAAATTTGTTCCGGAAGGCCTGAAACGTAAAAAGTGAGTAGAAATTTTGATTTTGGAAAACTTTTTTTTCTCCTTTAAAATTGAAACAATGCTTCCGATACTTCGGTATACTCGGAAGTAAAATACACCTGGAACACAATTTGGAAAAAATTCACTTTGTAACTTTTATGTGCCTCTGCGTTCGACAAGTAAAAGTAGTGCAGATCTTTCGTTTGACAACCAAGATTCCAAGGTTGGAGGATACTTTGATCTACTATGCTGGGTATATCACATCATGTTATATTTATTACCTACTTTCTTCACACAACTAAAAGCAAAGAATCAAAATTTGAAGAATATTCTTGAAGGTCGCTTTTCGTTCTGTTCATTTATCTTTCTGGTATCTGATCAACATTTTGCAACTATGCTAACTGTTCTACATTGTGGCCCACCGTTATTTCCATTATCAACAGAATCAGCAGATCCACCATTGGAGCAGAATCTTCCACCATTATCAGGCCAACATCACAGATATTATATTTCCACCATCGACCATCCGAATATCGCCAGATCGCTCATATGCACACGATGTGAAAGTTGTTGAAGATAATAGTTTCTTAGATTATTTTATTCCTAACCGTGACTCCTAATCATCAGTTCCATCATAAATATCTCTTCTAAACGAAACAGTCTAGAAAAACTGGTGGGCGAAGCTGAAAGTTATCCTGTGTGCCTTGTCGATCCCACTAATCCTGGATCTTATTATGAAAACCACATTCCCGCTTTGTTACCTCACGTCCTCAAACCTCTGCAATTCATCCCGAGCATTGTTATCTTCAGCTTCGTCATCATTACTGTTGCGAGAAAGTGATAGCACCATTGAAGAAATGTAACTTTGAAACGCTCTGCTTATCTGTAGGATTTTAAAACTCACTGAAGAAATATTGCTGTCCGTAAGATGACTTTGTATTACTTTTCTTCCGGACTACCGAAGATGTAAAAGATTTGAAAATGTGGGTGCTCTAAATTCCAAGCTTTCATTCGCATTTTGCGATTCATAGTTCATTAAAAAAATTACTAACGGAGTTGACAAAAATTAAACTATTCTACTAAAATAAACTATATAAAATATAAATATAAAAAATATATAAAATATAAAATAAACTATCTAAAATGCTTCAGAAAGCTCTCAAACGTAAAATACGGGTGAAATTTTGGTTCTGGAGCATCCAAATGTTTTGTACTTCTCTCGAATACAAAGGTGAAAAAGCAAACTTGACTTTTCATGATTTGACAGATTTCAAAACATATTTCCCCATAAGAATCCGAGGTAAAAACGTCTGTCGAGTGGGTTTGGCACATAGCTTCCTCGTATCCATAACCAGACTGTATAGAAGATACGATGCTAGTTAATCTCACAGCATCAATCTCCAAGTACCTTCCACTACCCTCACAGGAGACCATCTACACCCCAATCCGAAAATCTCTGAACATTGTTGGAAAATGTAGAAATTATGGTTAATACAAGGATTTTACGTTTGCATATACGCACAAAATACTTTCAATTGGGCGCCATGATTTCCATAGGGAACTTTCTCCACCCCAATTCGCATAATCCCTGAAAATTCCATCAAAATCAGATGGGAAATGTAGAAGTTATGGCTGCTACAGGGAATACACGTTTGGGCTTGCGCAGTGGCAACTATCAGTCTGAGGGCAATGATTTGCATTGGAGACCATCTGCACGCCGACCCGCACAATCCTGGACAATTTCATCTAAATCGATTGAAAATTGTAGAAGTTATGGCTTTGGCAAGGATTTCACGTTTGCGCATGCGCAGTGGCTACCATCAGTCCAGGGGTGGAGATTTTCACAAGAGACCATCTACTTGCTAACCCGCATAATCCCTGAAAATTTCATCTAAATCGGATGAGAATTGTAGAAGTTATGGCAGTGGCAAGGATTTCATGACATACAGACACACAGACAGACACGGAACCAAAATTATTCAGGAAGGTCTGAAACGTAAAATGCAAGTGGAAACTTTGATTTTGGAGAACATTTTTTTTTTTTTCAACCTTAAAAAGTGAAAACAAATCTTCCACTGTTATAGTTTAAAGAACAATCTTTCCATGACACACAAAACTGAGTAACCTCCTCCTTCCTGTTTAAAATTTTTAAAAATGGCTTTAAAAAAAACTGGCAAAAATTGTCGGATTATCATGCTTACCTTCTAATGGTATGGCTTGGTTGATAGGTTATATTATACACCTACCTAAGTTTCGTGGTCCGGGAAAGTGTTTGAGAACAAGGTATGTTGAAATAAATGAGGAAAAGTGACATTGAAATCGTTCGACACCCGATCGTAGGCAGCACCATTATATTTATGAATTACCTCAAACCCGATAAATCTGCCGTTTAATTTCGACTTTTTTTTGTAACCTCGAGGCGGATTTCTATGGGAAAAAGCAATGAAGACATTTTTCAAGCGCCGGTTCATGACATCGTGCAATGTCCTATTGTCGATCTCGGACTGAAAGGGGGTGTAACCGCGTATGGCTTAAGTGCCCGTTATTGGTGCCTATGGTTGAATAGACTCTCAAGGACGTCTGACTTGAAGCCGCTCCAAGGAATCTATGCATCATCGTCGTCATTATGCTTTTATATCGCCTATTTGTCATTCGAGTCTTCATGTAGGAGAGGTCACAATGAGAAGGGAAGGCATCTTCGGGTTAAATAATTTTGCGCTCGTCACCCGAAGAATGCTTAGAAATGGAGTCTGCGCCATTCTAGAGGGTATTTGGGTCAAGGGATCAGGCTCAGTAGATACTTTATAAAAGTAATGTAACACTTTTCAGTTTATCCAACATATTGCTTCATCATTCACAAAGGTACGAAGCTTGAACTCCGTGCAGCAGGTGGAAAATTTTTTTTTCCAAAATTGAAAATTTCTTTTACAGCTTTGGTAGGAAAGCAAATCAACATTAAAATGTTGATTTTTTAATTTTGTTTGATGTTGTAATTTTCGTTTCGTGTCTATCGGTGATTCACTTACTCTCTCGAGCACAACTATACAAAATCATGCCCGATTTGATTTTTTTTTCTTTTTTTCAGTATAATTTTATTGCACAAATGCATCACAGTTTGGCTATAATGAATATAACAAATTAACTCATGAAACATGGGAAGGAGTTGAAGTCCATTGACTTTCTCCTCATAAATAATAATACATTAGAGTGTGATAGATAAGTGTAGATGTAAGTTTTTCATTTTAAATGTATTGTTAGTGACTATTGAGCTGTTGTTTTATTATCATATGAAGATGATTCTTTCATTCCTGATAGTTGTTGTGGGACGTGACGAGAAGATCAGTGTCTTGTTCTCTTCAGCCTACGATTAGGGTGGTCTGGTGGGGTGTGTTCTATTATGACAGCTGCAAGTGGGTTTGGATGGTTAAGGAGCTTTTGGTGGAATCGAGCATATGATTTCTGCAGAACTTCAGTGGCAGTAGGTACCTCTCAGTCTCAGTGCAGATCTTCGTTTCTGATAAACCAATCAGCTCCTGGGATCACCCTCAGTGCTCGGTTTTGGATGGTTTGCACTCTTTTCATTTGAGAGTTCGGAACTCCACCCCAAATCCGGCTATCGTATTCCCATTTTGGCCGAATAAGTACAAGGTAGATCAGGCGCTTGGTATCGAGTGGCAGTGTGTAATAGGTGAAAATTCGTTTGGTTTATAAAATTGATTTACTTCGAACTTGAAGAGTTCGACCTTACTGGACTGGAAATAAATTACGGAATAAAATCTGTTGAAAGTGAAATAGGCGATTCTCAATCTGATTAATTATAGGTAGGGCGTAGGTAGGCTTACTGGAATGATGAAAAGTGAGTTTATTTAAATAATTATGCTTTCTAATAAAAATTACTGTTAATGTTGACAATGCTTATTTCTATGATTTTACTCCTAGTCCCTTTTTATTTACTTTACTATTTATTACGAATTCCTTGGAATCTCTCAGGTAGAAGGGTATCATGAACTGAGGGTTCGTGAGGTCAATACTCCTACCTAACGGTTGAAATTCCTGAGAGGTATGCTGCCACCACCCTGGGTCGGATTAGGACACAGGGAATTACCAAACCTTTTTACCTGCAATGTACCTTGTAGGAGTTAAAGAGGTCAACTGCTGAAATGAGTAACTACAGGTTAACACGAAGGGTTTTTATTCAGAAAAATGTACAGATATTTTACCGTGAAGCGGATTTGACTAATTGCCCTGAAGGAGCTGACTTTCGCGAAATATCAAGAAATATGCTTTATAGTACTTCAAATATTTCCACACGTAGTCGTTCGACAAGCAAAATATAATAATATGAATTACGTCGCAAAACAAGATAAGAATTTCAAATATATGTTCTTTTTCTTAGGAACTATTGTTGACTTAGACTTTACTGACTTTACTTTACAATACAAATGGACTTACAACTAGCTTCTACTTCGACTTTCTTTACGTTACAATTTTTATAGGTTTTTAGTTATTTTTATGCTTTTCGTTACTTAACAGGACAGTTTTATAAGGGGGGTGGTTGCCAGATTTTATTGAGAAGTAAGCGCTTACTAGGGGTCTGAGGGAATGGGCTTACCCTTAAGCCGAGCTTGGATTCGATGAATCTCCGTAGCAGGTAAGTAGTCCAGGGCCTCTTCCTAGAAGGCTGTAGAAGGGGGTGCTGGGAATCGATGCAAATTTGCCTCGGTTCGGAGTTCGATCGTCGTTCTGGGTCGATCTGGTGGCGTAAATGGAGAAGGCGGTAGTGCTGTAAGATCCTGGGCCGTGGCTAGACAGGATGATACCAAACACTAACTGGCGGGTAGACACTTCCGACTATTAAATGTGAATGTTCGCACTTGGATCACCACCGGTACGTTCTCAGTTCGTAAGGTCTCGTTACAGGGAGAAGGGGATGAGTCGTACAGCTAGGTTCAAAACACCATTTGAGACGCGTGACTGTAGACTGAAGGTGGCGGGAGGGGTAAGGCCCTTTTTATCTCCTCGGCCATCTTGGAATTGGAGATGGGAGGGTCCCGACGGTGGCGCGCTCGGTGTCTTGAATTGCTGTGGCGGACATTGATGTTCGGTTTGCATGTTGCTTGGCGGGTGGAAGTATGGAAGTACATGGAGATTAGTGGTGCCTGAGGGGCGCGGTAATAAACTGGCTGATTACAAGTGCAGATTGATTTCCTAGAAGGGGCTTGAGTGTTCTTAGACGATGTCGTCTATGTGCGTCAAATGTCATTCGTTCATCTAGTATGAGACCTAGATATCGGACCTTGGCCTCAGATGGTACGGTGTCAGTCCCGTGGTGAAGGTGGGGTTGTCGTGTATTCGTAAATACACGAATATTACCGAGCTGGATTTTTGTGGATTCAGTTTAACTTTCCATCGTTCGGCCCACTCATGAAGTTATTTATCCGTGAAATGCATCACTATCGGACCAATATTCCTCACAAATTCCTCTGTATAATTTTGAAAGGGAATCAGATTACCTGAAAATTTTTTAAACAAAGCTGTCTCTTGTTATCCGAATGACAATGACATTTGGCTCTGTAGTTGATGATCAGTTTGCACATAAATATCATGGATTTATACCATTTACTATATCATGTTTACAGGTTGTTTATAGAACCACACCAAGTTGAACCTATGGAGTGAAAACCTTCAACCCCTCTTTGGAAACAGACGCATTAAGTCATCAAACTCAAACTGAATTGTTGAGATCTGGTCGAGATTTAAAGGATAGAGATACAACAGTCGAGATTTCTCGAAATACTGCGTTTCGACTTGTTGTACCGCTGTGATGAGGTCAAGGCGTGCCCACTGGCCTTTCCCCGCCCTTGGTTAGAACTACAACCACGATCTACCAGACGTGAAAAAATAGTATTTTTATTTCAAACTGCGGATTCGCTCATTGATGGAAATGAGATTCAATAACGCAGCGTGTACTCATTATACAACAATTCATTCGCTAGCCGTACGGGAATCGCTCGGTTCCACTTCACAGGCAGCCCAGAAAAGCATAGAAAAATGAGAAGTTGGTTTTGAATCATTGCAATTTCTTCACAAATATCGTTTTACAACCAACTCTCTGGTCAATAGTAACAGGTTGT
This sequence comes from Apolygus lucorum, assembly GCA_009739505.2. Lineage (NCBI taxonomy): Eukaryota > Metazoa > Arthropoda > Insecta > Hemiptera > Miridae > Apolygus > Apolygus lucorum. The sequence continues at coordinate 57,025,848 of CM019176.2, forward strand.
AGTGACAACTCGGGAAAGCCTTAACCCTGTACAGCGACTTGAAAAAAAATTTAAGAAAATTTATCATATTCTTAGTTGGGTACCAATACATGATAGGTGCTCAATAATATATTCTTAGTATCGACAATAAAATCTCCCTTTCACAGGTATGTGTATGTGTATATTACGAGCACGCAACTAGGTATGTTGTGTAGGAAAATCCTAAATACTTACATCTTCCAAGTTGGGTAGGCAATATAGTTCCCAAAAACAAATGCGAATGCAATTGATTAGTGTAAAATTGCTTCATTGAAGAGTACCGTTGATAAATCCTTTTTACGATCATGTTGATGGTTTTATGAGTTGACAATCACCACACGATTGTGGAATTTGCAATTGTTTTTCGCGTGTTCGTCCTACAGAGATTGAGTTGTGATGAAATCTTTGTGCATTCTTCTTGGGTCCAGCCCCAAACTACCCTCAAAATATAAGGTTCTGTCGTGCTTTTAGATCATGAGAAATTCGTGTTAAAGTAAAATCACGTTAGCGAGTGTGCACTCGCTATTCTTTCGATATTGGTGAAATCCGTGGGGGACCATCTCGGAGTTACCTAATCTACCGATTTCTCCAAAATGTGTAGTGAGGAACAAGGATGGATTGACAGACACGAGACCCAAGTTGTTCCCTAAAACGCAAATCAGAGTGAAGATTTTGAAGGGCACATTTCTTTGACCTGCAAAACAGAGCTTTGCTATCTTCGATACTGAGGACGCAAGATACCTAACGATTCTGGTACACAGAGAAACATAGAAACAAGGATTCTGTTGGACTCCATGGTTACGGATTGATTGTAATGGGGGGGTGCGCCAGATTTTTTTAAAAATTTTAAATCGAAAGTGGATCTTATCCTGAGAATTTTGACACCAGCCGTTCTCTTTTTGGACGAGTAGACTTTTTTCTATGATTTTTCAAAGTTTCGAATGTTCATGACGTCACGCGCCCCTCCCGTCTGGGCGGGACCCCCAGCACACTGTGACGTCATAAACATTAGAATCTTTGAAAAATCATTTTAAAAAAAAGGTCTTCTCACGCTAGCAGGTCGCGGGTGGTCTCAAAATTTTAAGAATGAGGTTTAGTTTAGATCAAAAATAATAATAAACAGTTTTTCCGACCCATGAGCACACACCATTCAGCCGTTTGGGCGAGGTTCAGCGTTTGTGTTTTTTTTTTCAAATAGCAATTGTTAAACATTTTTAATTTTCAGTTATAATAAAGTTGTGACACTATTAATCGCATGTAGCTGTAAGCTGTCTTAATGTAACGGTCCAATGAGTCGCCTCACTTAAATAGTACAAAACTTCTGCGTGGATGAGATTCGTTTTTCCCTGAAAACAAGGATATCCTAGTTTTGAATATCTGACTGAGCCCATTGAAATTTTCTATATTTTCCCATATTATATATTGAACGTACGATCGTATTCCCTTCTATTCATGGCTCATGATTCTGATAAAAGCCTCGTATTTCGTCAGAAAAATCATTTGTATATGGGAAAAGTCTTTCCCATCTTCAATGTCGCCATTTCTAATCTTTGTACAGCGTATGAAAATCAGCTGCATACTCTCTAACTTGGAGTTCTTCCCGAAAATCTCTCTCTACATTTTCTTGAGGAATTGTGCGAAGTATCCACGATTGTCTCACAGAGTTCGAAGGCGTCGAAATGTCGAAACCAGAAGACGGTGGTGAGGCCCGCGGAAGTGAGCATCTCTAGAGCACGTTCCGAAGATGGTTGGGAAACGTCGGAGGAAAAACGCCTGAAATCTCTGTCTCTCCTCAAGAGGGATACAATGACCCATCACTTAGAAGGCACCACAATGGAAGAGGCCGGTCACGTGCGCCGCGCCACACAAAGTGGCGAATTGCTCTATCTTTTATACAACAATATACTACATCTTACTCCGAAGGTGACATAACTTCTGCAAAGTTATAATTTACTTGACCAGTCCCCGATCATCGATTTCTATACGTTATGACTGAGCAACCGATTTTTCATTTTTGGGCGTCGGTAGTTGTATAAATGGTGGACAAAAATACAAATTGTTATTACAAATTGGGCTCGACCCTGGATGCTGAATCGCATTGGAAGGCTATTCAAACATGTCGAGAACAAGAATCAGTAAAAATAAATAATTAATAAAAATGTCTGGTAATGGGTCGGAGTTCAAAGTTGTCGATCGAGAACAAATTAAAACTGCACGACCAAGTCGTGAACTCAAGTTTGGACTTGTATAGTGCAATTTTGGGGATAAACTGCTCGAAGTAACCGCGATGTTATCACTTTCCCGCTCTCTAAATGTAATTGTCTTATCCCAAACAATATGAATAGGATAATTAAATTATTCTTCTTGTTCCTGACAATATGAATAGGATAATTAAATTATTCTTCTTGTTCCTGACAATATGAATAGGATAATTAAATTATTCTTCTTGTTCCTGACAATATGAATAGGGTAATTAAATTCTTCTTCCTATTCCTGACAATATGAATAGGATAATTAAATTCTTCTTCTTATTCCTGACAATATGAATATGATAATTAAATTCTTCTTCTTATTCCTGACAATATGAATAGGATAATTAAATTCTTCTTCTTATTCCTGACAATATGAATATAATAATTAAATTCTTCTTCTTATTCCTGACAATATGAATAGGATAATTAAATTATTCTTCTTATTCTTGACAAATGAATAGGATAATAAAATTCTTCTTCTTATTCCTGACAATATGAATAGGATAATAAAATTCTTCTTCTTATTCCTGACAATATGAATAGGGTAATTAAATTCTTCTTCCTATTCCTGACAACATGAATAGGATAATTAAATTCGTCTTCTTGTTCCTGACAATATGAATAGGATAGTTAAATTCTTCTTCTTATTCCTGACAATATGAATAGAATAATTTAATTCTTCTTCTTATTCTTAAAAACATGACACATATCACAATCCATACTTAGGAGGAAAGTCAGTACCAAAAAAAAAGAAAATCAATTTTCCGTTTTTGGTATTTTTTGAAATTTTTACTCAATTTTGAAGATTTTGGTATACTTAGTGCATTCAATTATTGCATCAATGGAAATAGTCATAGTCTGCACTAAGACGCTCGCTCTCCACGACTATGACACCTATCTGTGTGTAATCTAATGAATCTTTGCTTCAGTACTAGCATTTCTTTCAAGTCTTTCTGTATACTTTCTTTTAGTATACATGCGCAAGATAATTTTAAAGTTTACTTGTTACCATGGAACTCATGTTAGTCGCACCTTGTTACTACTATGTAGTACCTACCTATATCTAGAAAAATGAAATATGCAGCAGCAAGAATAAAAGACATAATTATTGCACTCCACGCAAAATAATCGGAATGCGAGTAGAAAGACGGAAAACAGAACAGATCTACGGAGAACACAAGCTACAGAAAACTGAATCTATGTTTTGACGTCGATATAAAAAGCCGAGAAAAATCTTGAATACGTGTGTAACCTAGAAATTACCTTCTTTTCTTATCAGCCACGTGATACCACAAAGTAGATACCTAGAAATGGTAAAAACGGAAACCCAAAGACATTTGACGAATGGCAACATAAAAAATCGCATCCTCACACAAAAACCCGTTTTTCTCACACTTTTTCTCCAAGAATAAAAGAGCTAGCGAAGTTCCGTTTTTTTCTCGTTGTTTGAAACATCAAGGTCTATCCGTGTATCCAATAATATGAGTAAATTATATATTTCCAAATTCAGGAGAGCCCTGAATGTGAATTCCGAAAAAGGGGTGTGGGACAACTGTGCAACGCACGGGTATCCGGTTTGTTTTGATTGATATTTTTGGTTCCAGCAAAAGATTAAAAAAATGATTAAGATCGGTTCACTAGGGGCTGAGAAAAATGTACCGAAAATACCCTAAATTACTACCAAGTACTGACTCCCCTTAGCACCACGCCATGAAAACTTAAAAAACATGATTTTTGGGATTGCAGAGAAGTTTCAATTGTGACAATTCAATCACAATTTAATAATACAAACGGCTTGTTTCATTGATTGAATTTATTACATAATTCCTAATGTATTTCCACTTATACTTCCGGATTCAGATCGCAAACTGATGCAAACTTATAATATTCCATCCCCATTATATAACCCTTTTGAGGGTGATTCAAAGAGAATTCCGCTCCAATAGAACACCTCCCTGGAAACCCATTGGGTTGCGGTTCTTCAAGTAAATCTGCGAGCCTCATGAAAATTCGAATCCTTTGTGCTCAGCTTATCGATCTTTTCCGAATCCAATCTTTCGAATTGAACGGTAAAAGTGGTAGGAACGAACGTGACTATGAATTCCGGAGGACGGGGCCTATTTTCTCCGATTTTCCGGTCTTTTAAGGAACTGAAGAGATGCTTGAAGAAGAGTACGTGATTCTTAACCGAGCCCGCTCACTCTACCGTCACATGTCTCCTCAATGGAATCAGCACCGCGGCAACAATCGATTTCCGGCCTGCTAGTATGTAAATGCTCGAGGCTCTTAAAGTGAGGAAACACTTGGGTTTCTTTTCAACTTTTTATTCCTTCCTTGTGTCTCTCAAATACGGTAGGATAAAAAACTCAAAAACGAGGAGAGTGAGAAAAAGGTGCCGATGAAAGTGAAAACTTAACCCTCGACTAAAGCACCTCGAGCCGAATGCAGTTCGTTAACTCCCCCGCTGATATTCTGCCTTCATTGTTTCACAAACGGTTTTACACTTGTGGGAAATGGAGAGCTCTGCGGCTGTGTACACAAACGAAAGTCTGGTGAATGGTGAACACGTCTCCCCGAAGATGCCTTCTTTCCGTGAAAGTTCCTCACCCAGTCAATACCGACATGCACGATCGAAGATGCAGAGATAACCCGTTCAGATGGCGCGGGATGTGTGGCGGTTCAAATCTCTAGTTAGAGTGTTGCACATCAGCGTGGATTTTTACAGGACGCTGAATGGTTCGAGGAAAATTAAACGCAGAAAATTCGCAGCACTCAAACGTAAGAGAACGTACACATCCTGTATTACCTACGTTACCTACCTTCTCTATTGCATAAGCTCAGTTATCCACAAGTTATGTACCACGAGTACTTACTCCCTGAGGGCACCAAGCTCAAGTTTTCCATTTTAGCGAATTTCCAAAGAAATTGAAAACAAATCCTTTAATTTTAAATTTAATTAGCCTTGAACTAACTATTTTTTTAATGAGAGAAAAAACACTTTATTGAACATTGTAGAGGGAATGAAGGTGGACAAGGACTCCAGTAGTTGTCGAAACGTAATGGATTTGCCGAAAGTTCAAAATGAGTTGCCAAGAGTTCAAATTGGTATGCCAAAAGTTTGCCGAAAATTGAAATTGATTTAGGCCAAAGGGGTTTTTTTTTGCGAGCGTGCTAGCAAGCGAGCGTAAATGTGGAGGAGTTAGTCTTGTGGGAGCCAAATTGCTGCTCCATCCTCCAGTCGGAGTCCTCGGACTTGTTTCTTACTTTGTTGAACTAACTATTATTTGAAATCTCCGCCTAAGAAAGGAATATTGAAACTACTCTACAAGCAGATACCTTGTGGCATTTTATGTCTACGCAATCGTAGAGTGTTGAAGGCCCGTTATCGTATATCGGGCCACCAGGAACTAATTTAGCTCACCCAGCTGTTCAGGAAGGAGTAAGTGTAGTTTTTCATTCGAACTCTGCAGTTTCAGAGAAACTCTGCAGATTTCAACTTCATGGGGACACTAAAAGTAAAGTAAACAACCATTTCAGGTTGGATGTTTGTCCTGTCTTTCCTGGCGTTGCAGACGTCATCAGCTGTCTTCCAAAGGGAAGATCAGAACTTGTTCTGATGATTTCGCTCATGGCTTCCCATCGCCTCACCGCCCAGGGTTGGGACGAGGGGGGCGATGAGAGCCCCGGATTCGAACCCACAACCCCCGCAAAAGTCGGTCCAAATTCCACCGCCCAGCGAAGCTCGCCTCAGCGACTGTAGCTACACCGTGAGATCTGATGCAATCCACATGTCACTTCGTCAGTAATGGCGTAAACAAAAGAATACAAGTTATCAGTGGCGCCTCCTCAAGGCAAACATAGCAAACACTGTTTGCCTTACTAAAAATAAGCAAAATGAATAAATTAATTTTTGTTGAGATTCTCCTATATTCCCATTTTTTGCAAGTAATATAATAGCCAATTTTGGAAAATTTTAATATAGTTTAGGTACTTTTTCATTATTACCAAGTAAATTAGATGAAATAGGAGAATGGAATAAGAAAGTACGTATTTTGCCTTGGATACTAGCCCGCAACACACCATAGACTTGGAGGGGTCGGTAATGTAGATGATTGCAGATGATAAGCGAACTAGCGCGGGGCGAAGCGATGCAAGGCAAGCAGTTCAAAAAAATGAATTTTTCGGGACTGGTTAGAGTGAGAGGCGACGATCGGCGGGTGGCGGGGGGGGGGTAATCGCGGTGTCAAGTATTGCCATACCCCCACTACTATGCTATCAGCTGTTGCAAACAATTGGAGAACTGTTTCATGACCTTGAAAGCAGAGAAACTTGAGCCATGGATACTAATTAACCCATGCATGGCAAGACATAACATATCCATCCAACCAAATTATCTCAAGGAAGGAAAACTTAGTTTTTTGGCCACAGCAAATAGCGGCTGCCTGGCGCTGACTGGTGTACCTACCGTTCCCGATTTTACTGTACCTAATCCTTTTTCTTGTTGATAGGTACCTACTTGGAAATAGTTGCATAATATTGAACGATGGTTTACTTTTGAGGTAGGTAGCTACTACGTATATTTTGAAAATCGAATATTAAAAAATCCGTCCGTCCGCGGAACTTTCCTTAATTATCATGGACCGATTTTAATGAAATTTGGTATAAGAGCTCCATTTGGGGTCTACTTGTGCCCCGAAGGTTTTGTCAGTCACTTCTGAGCAGTGAAACATTAGGACTGTAACTTTTAAGGCCCCCTCTCTCGAAAACTCTCGTTATGAAGGTATTGTTTTTTCACCAATTTGAGAAAAGTACCTACCATTGAATTTTTAGAATCGAATCAACCCACCCAGAGGATAAACTATCAGCTCTCCATGAGAACTTGAAGGTTGCACTTACGATAAATGTGAAACACGAGTGTGAATCGCAAAAGAGGCCTCATCACCTTAAAAATTTTAGCTGACCAAAATGCGATCAATGTTCGTTTCTTTGGGTTGAACATGTCTTGCTTCCTTAATCAACCTGTAATCAAGTTTCTAAACCAAGGAATTCTTTATTTCTTCAAATGGAGTGTGAAGGGTTTATTTCATCTAAATAAACAAAATTATGAAGCGAAAACATGATTGGTAGGTAGTGACGAGGGTAAAGCTGACGCTTTATCTTCAGAAAAATAATAAACCTTTGTGTAATAATTTGCAGCGTTTTTTCGTTATTGCTTATTCGTCTGTGACTGGCCAATCTGTTTGCCTCACGAATATTCTCACGAGACGCCACTGCAAGTTATTGATACAAGTCAACTCTCGTGGGGACACCAGGAGCGAATAGTTTGCCATTCAAATTCTCCACCCTCAGAGAGGCACCCTGTAAAATTTCGTGACAGCCACGCTTCCACACTTAAGTAACCACTTGGGTAAAGCTTTACGATTCTATGTGCCAAAGGGAAGATATAAAATGTCCAAAATTGTCATATATCGTCGGTCCCCCTACAACACCGGCTAATTGATTTTCACCAACTTCCCAGGAGATGCAAAAATTGATTTTCAACGATTTATAGTCTTCACTCCAACTTGTCATATGGCCATATTACGTGGCAACCTACTTCAAATTTATCATCAGATCGCTTACAGAGTAAGAAAACACCAAAAAGTAGCTTTAATCGAAATATTCACGTGGCACATAGCTTCCTCGTAACTAAAACCAGATGCAGGGGCGTGACGTCCATAAGGCCACTCTGGGTCTACCCCTGGAAAAATCTTTCTCTCTGTAAGCTAGATTCTCACCTCAAAGTTGAAAAAACTCGCTTCAAAAAGTGTTCCCCCAAAGTAAAAAAACCCTAGGAGAAAGTTTTTTCCTCAAAGCTCACTGATCCATGGAAGCATGGATCTTTTACAAGTGTATAATAAATTTACACTGACATTCAGGAAGGAGTAAGTGTAGTTTTTCATTCGAACTCGGCAGTTTCAGAGAAACTCTGCAGATTTCAGCTTCGTGGGGACACTAAAAGTAAAGTAAACAACCATTTCAGGTTGGATTTTTGTCCGACTGTCTTTCCTGGCGTTGAAGACGTTATTAGCAGAAGTTGAGGTGTGATTGGTCCCCAGTGGGTCCTCTGTCGCAAAAGTAGGTATGTGTGATCCTATGGTCAAGTTTTTGTATTTTCAGGTTTGGTGCCCCACCAGTAGCTAATCCCAAAACAATAATTTCTGAGTAGGTACCTTGCACTTCCCTCATAATGGACCGTTTACACGGTAATCACACAATGCCTGAAAATTTCATCAAAATCGGGCAGAAAATGTAGAAATTATGGCTTTTATAAGGGTACTACTACTTATAGGGTACTACTTATATGGCTACTATCAGTCCGGGAGCGATGATCTTCATAGGGAACCATCTAAACCCCAATTCACACAATCAATGAACAAATTTTTCAAATTCGGATGGAAAATGTGAAAATTATAACTTTAACAAAATAATAACTGCGGATAGCCGGTGTTCGTGACACGTTTCTAATAGCCGGGGTTACCTTTTTTGCAATAACAAATTCAGTGTTGTCTCAACCCAAAAGCGACCTCACTAATCAATTCACCGTTAAAAATTACTTTAGGAATGGGTGAAACCTCAAAACCGCAAAAATATAAATGTTGCGCAAAAATAGGTGGTGTTGTAGTGGGACCAACGATATGTCGTATGTTTAATGATCTAAGTGTTGAACTGTCTAGTCATAGAATGTCGTGGAAGAGAAATGACCTTTCTAGACTTAGTTTGTTTTAATCTTCTTTATTTCGAAACGACGTACCTACCTTTGATCAGGGTCCTAATCATGTGCAGGTATCTACGAAATGACACGAAAATACAAGGTTACAAACTGGTGGCAAACGGTCCTTATTATAATATGGTAAACGAATCAAAGGGTACCTATAGTAACAGTGAGATGCAGCAACCAAAAAACATGGATTTCATCAAGTAGTACTAGAAAACTTCGATGTACGTTTAAATTTTTAATTCGTAACGACCATATTTTCCCAAGTATCATTTGCCACCAGTTTTTCATCTACTTCTTTACCGATTTTCTACCTGTCTCCGTTCGTAGCTACTTGCACGATTATGACCCTGATCCAGGGTAGAAACGTCGTGTTGTAGTAAAGAAGATTAATACACACCAAGTCATCATTTCACCGCCACTGTGAGTTAGTGTCAAAAGACTCACTTGAGCTGCCATCTAGAAAAAATCACAAACCCCAGTTTGCGCCAAAATGTTTAAAACAACAAACGAAAAGGTTGGTTCGTTAGCAGGAAATGTTGGACAACTCTAAGAAATCAAAATAAATTTCAAATACGTGTTTAAAAAATATGTTCTTGGGAGGTTTTCAAAGTTTTATAGTGGAACTTACCGTCCTTATCATGGAAAGTATTATGGCGTATTCTTGTTTAGCGCATGTTTGATTGCCGGGCAACTCCGGGATCCACAAATTTCTCAAAAATGGCTGAAAATTGGTCTTGGGGACCAGCGATGAATCGAACAATCGATTATGGTTAACATGATGCTTGAAAATTGTACCCGCTTGCGACATCTATTTACCCCAATTTAGGTAGTTAGTAATTCATTTCTGTAAGATCACTGTCTACGTTTTTTGTCAGAATAATAATATGCGAGCTAATAATAATCTTTCATTTTGACATTTAATTCTCCCAAAGCTGAAAATTTAGAGATTTTAAACAAACTTCGAAAAATACGTAAGTATAACTACTATACCTATGACCCTGATGGTTTTCGTGGGGTTGTGACAATTATCAGTGGTTTCAGGTTGTGAGGTATTTTTCTAATAGCAGGTCTGAGTATATAATTTTGATCGGAAGAGATAACAAGAATGTAAATAATATTTGGGAAAAAGCTATAATTTTCTAATTCTCACTTTCACTGTGAGGCAATATTCATAAGCCTGGACGATGGAGCCAAACCGCAAAAGTGCAGGTTGTGTTTTGTGGTTCCTCACAATAGAACTGCACCGAAGGATACGTATAAGTGACTTATGGTGCAAGTTGGTGGTCTGATTAAGCAATGTCGTAGGTTGGAGCCGAGATGTCCGGTTCGAAAGTGGAGGATGAATCACGGTATGCCTCATCCTCGTCTCCCCACGGGATGTTTCGTTGTGTAACCCTCCATTTTGACATACCTACTTAAGTTTTTAGTTGCATCTAAAATTAATCTAATCACCCTTGATGAGGCTGAGTTGGTGTTACATAAGGAAGACGCCTACTTTGGGATCATGGTGTAAGGAAGACACATCTCTTGAAGAAGAGAAACCATGAATCACAATCTACAGAACGCAACTATAACCCTACGTTTCGGCCAAATAAAAGCATCCCCGAACATATAACAAGTGTCCTGTCAAATCCAGTTCAATTTGCGTTAAAGGAGCTCAAAAACACAGAAATTTTGGCAACACAGAAGTACTGAATTAGGATGATAACTTCTTCCAGATAAAACTGTCAATTATCGGGAATGGGGTTATCCAACAAACGTTGTTATTACCGAGCTTTCGGAAAATTTATTTCCTTCATCAGGGCTCAAAGCAGCTACATGTGAGGAGAGTGAACCCACCAACTCATACTCTCATTGTTTCCAACTTTGTCAAAACTTTTAAAATACATAAATAGCATCAGGCTTTCAACAATAACAAAACAATAAATTTTAAAATTTTTAGGCGTATAAATAACAATAAAACTCTGGAAACAAAAACTAGCTTTTAGGCATATAAATAACATCAAAACTCTGGAAACAAAAACTAGTTTTTGTTTCCAGAGTTTTATTGTTATTTATACGCCTAAAAATTTTAAAATTTATTGTTTTGTTATTGTTGAAAGCCTGATGCTATTTATGTATTTTAAAAGTTTTGACAAAGTTGGAAACAATGAGAGTATGAGTTGGTGGGTTCACTCTCCTCACATGTAGCTGCTTTGAGCCCTGATGAAGGAAATAAATTCTCCGAAAGCTCGGTAATAACAACGTTTGTTGGATGACCCCATTCCCGATACTTGACAGTTTGTGCATGCCGTGGGTTGATAAAAACAACATCTTCCAGATAAATCCTTGTTATATCTTCTGGTTACAATTACATTTATTCGCGCGCTGCTGCTATTGCCTAATAACCCAAAATCACTAATGTTCATCCGTATAATATATTATAGTCGGAAGTATTACCTACCTACATACTCTTAAGCCTGGCTAGAGGTAGCTATGTAGGCCTGAAATCATACACTTACTGATTCTCTGGGAATAGAAGAGTAAGTGAGGTGAATTTCCGTGGAACGAGGGTGTAGTTGACAAGGGAGTTGAATCATGAAAGGGGAGAGCCCTCTGGTGAGAGGAAGAACTGCTAAGCTCTTCGATGGGAGGTGGACTTCACATTTACTTTTTTCACGATGAAAATCCAGAAACAAGAAACAGACCTCATACAAATCAACAGAAATGGAAACCAAATTGTTCAAAACCTTCTTAAATACGTAACGCGACAGAAAAACTATTCAAAATAACAGTCCTACTTTGATGACATTTTAAGCCGTCTAGCCCTATAAGTTTCATCGCCATCGGACCAATTCATCTTTCCAGCTATCAATCTTTCAGGATCTAATGGGGTGTGCGCATGGGTCGGAAAAACTATTTATTGTTATTTTCAATCTAAACTAGACCTCATTCTGAGAATTTTGACACCAATCTTCTAGCGTGAGAAGACCTTTTTCTATGATTTTTTAAAATTTCGAATGTTTATGACGTCACAGTGGGCTGGGCGGTCCCGCCATAAACGTCATAAATATTCGAAACTTTGAAAAATCAAGGAAAAAGATCTACTCATCCGAAAAGAGAACGGCTGGTGTCAAAAATCTCAGGATGAGGTCTACTTTCGATTAAAATTTTTTTTTTTAAATCAAGCGCACCCCATTGTTTGATTTTGATCAAATCTGAAGGTTTGTTATTAGTCTGGGCTCAAAATGGTTTCTCATTGGAGAGCCACAAACAAATTAATGTGAAAACCCGAAAAATTGTGTAAATAATTGAAAACAACTTGTCAATTGTGTTAATGTTTAGTAATTTTAGTAAACTATCAGTATGATCGTGAAAATCATTAATTCGTATTAAATAGATATACATATAAATTGCAATTTAAGATCATGTGGGTAATATTTGGTCATTCAACATAATAAATAGGGTCTAACAATATACTTGATACTAATCCGTAATACTGCATCAATTATTTTTACACCAACGGATTCTACATGCCGTCATTATTTTGCGTCAGGTAGCATTACTGGTCAACCAACTGGCAGACGTTTTTAGACTCCTGCGTTTTTCGAATCTCCTTTATTTGATAAATACTTGGAAGTAGGTAGGTATTGTGAGTCAATCTCCAAAATACTTGGAAGTAGGTAGGTATTGCGAGTCAATCTCCAAAATACTTGGAGGTAGTTAGTTAGGAATTGTGAGTCAATCTCCAAAATACTTGGAGGTAGTTAGTTAGGAATTGTCAGTCAATCTCCAAAATACTTGGAAGTAGGTAGGTATTGTGAGTCAATCTCCAAAACACTTGGAGGTAGTTAGTTAGGAATTGTCAGTCAATCTCCAAAATACTTGGAAGTAGGTAGGTATTGTGAGTCAATCTCCAAAACACTTGGAGGTAGTTAGTTAGGAATTGTCAGTCAATCTCCAAAATACTTGGAAGTAGGTAGGTATTGTGAGTCAATCTCCAAAACACTTGGAGGTAGTTAGTTAGGATTTGTCAGTCAATCTCCAAAATACTTGGAAGTAGGTAGGTATTGTCAGTCAATCTCCAAAATACTTGGAGGTAGGTAGGTATTGTGAGTCAATCTCCAAAATCCTTGGAAGTAGGTAGGTATTGTGAGTCAATCTCCAAAATCCTTGGAAGTAGGTAGGTGTTGTCAGTCAATCTCCAAAACGACTCTATCTTGAAAAAACAGATCGTTGATAATAGTCAGACTTAGGAAGATTAATGTCCTCAGAATAATAATTATTAGTCCATTTTATTCGGAAAAAAACGAATTCTAATGGAGTAGATAAAAGACTTTCTTACGTCTACGAAAGAGAGAGGCCTCGTCGAGAGCTAGTGAAGATAAGTAAAGGATTTGAAGGAGCGAACAGAGACAGATCTTGGACGAGCTAAGTGGCGTGTCCGCGTGTGAGAGGAGTCCCCCACAGCCAGTGAAAGTGAAGTGGTCCAGTTTCCAGCGAGCAAGGACGCCTGGGGTGCTCAACTGCTCAGCGAAGTAGCCGTAAACAATGGAATATCGCGGGACTGGCGAGCCGCCTCGTGTCATCAAGCGTTGCGACACCACCGAAGACGTCTTTTTCCAGAGTGGGAAGGTAATAGTCGGTGATCCTACCTGGTGTTTTTACGGGAGGAGGAAAGGGAATAGAAACCGAGATTCTGGTGTGAAAAAAATTGAAGAGGGAAACTTCATTGCGACGACTGAAAAAACTGTACCTATGAAAAAAAAAGTTCGCCACAACCCAGCAGTCGAAGTTTTTTATATTAACTTACTCCGATATTATTTGACCGATACAATACCATTTACAAAATTTATTTTTTGATGTTTTTCTAATTAAAGAAAAGCTGAGTCCTCAACACGGCTGCACTCTCCTAGGGTCATGGTGATCCGAGCCTTCATACTCCTGGGTAGATTTCTGACAACTCTGTCACCACCTCCCTATAAGCCACTTGATGATCTTCCAAGTTTTCCAGACGTAATTTCAGTGTAACTGGTGACTCCAAAGTTCAGCTAGAAAACGTGGAGATTTGACGCGAGGAGAGCAACTTGTAACTTTTTCTTGGACCCAAGTGTGCTACTACTACTCTCGTATCATCTGTATTGATGCGAGAAACAGCATAGTTTTTAGACTAATCTTCTGCTTCCAACTGTTGTTAGTGGAAGAGAAAAAGTGGGTGTGGCACTTAGCTTCCTCGTATCCGAAACCCGGTTGAATTTATAATCACCAAGTACCCTCATAGAGGACCAAAATCCCCGAAAATGTAATCGAAATCGGACAATAACTTCGTACAGTTTTGCTCGTTACGAAGATTTCATGGTAGACAGACACAGACATGGGACAAATGCTTCCGCTATCTTAGGTACGCTCGGAAGCAAAAATTGTGATGATATTTCAGTTTTATTATGTATTGAAGACAAAGTGAATACTTACATCAGCCAATCACACTGAAAAGCGCTCATAGTACCTACAATGTCGTGCCGGTTGATGTGTAGAGACCCTTATGAGGGTAGTGCTAGGTAGAAAGAGATTGATGTTTTGAGATTAACTACTATGCATCGAAAAATGCATCAAGAAAAGGATAGATGTGAATAAACCCCATGGCCCACTGGGGGAATTCGAAAACCGCCTTTTCAACGAGCCTTTTGGGAAAGAGGAGTTAGAGGCTGCTTTGGGGCGAACTCAATCGAAGAAGAGTGCAGGACCCGACGAAATCCCTCCAGAGTTTATCAAAAATCTTGGACAGAAAGCCCGTAGCACATTACTGTCCTTCATCAATATGATCTGGAGTGGAAGTTATCCTGCAGAATGGCGCAAAGCTGAGATAATCCCCATTCCAAAAAAGGGGAAGCCTCAGGACAAACCCGAAGGATATAGGCCAATAGCGCTCACTTGTGTGATGGCAAAGTTATACGAGCGCCTGATTCTCCTTCGCCTCGAGGTTCATTTGGAGCGTCATGGTCACATAAACCCACGACAGGCTAGTTTCAGGAAGAACAGGGGAGCGGTCGAGCAGGTGACAAGGTTTTCACAGGAGGTCAAAGATGGATACAACCGGCAACAAAGCACGTTGGCAGTCCTGGTCGATTTTCAATTGGCTTTTGACCGTGTCTGGAGAACTCTCCTCATCAAAAAGCTGCTCAACATGGGTGTGGGAGGCCACTTGTTCACCGCTATCTCTCAGTTTCTGGCGCAGCGCTTCATCCGGGTTCGTTACAACGAGGCATGCTCCAAGTACCGTCAAACTAGGCAGGGTGTTCCGCAGGGATCAGTAATTCGCCCAACGCTCTTCAACATAATGGTCAACGATGTTATCGACTCTGTTATGTCAATCCCTGGAGTTCAAGCTCTACTATACGCAGACGATTTAATCATTTGGGCAACTAGCTCAAGTGTGAAAACACTGGAGGAGTGCATGAACACCACCCTCGCAAAACTTAGTACTTGGGCAAAAAGAAATGAGATGCTCGTTAACCCGTCAAAAACAGAGTATCAGCTCTTCACTATGTCAACCAGGGCAGTATGCAGTATGGGGGCACCAGCCTGAGAAGGACGCATGAGGCTACCTATTTGGGTATAAAGATGGACTGCAGGTTATCCTGGTCCAAGCACACCAATGCGATAGCAGAAAAGGCAACCAAACGTATTTCGCTCCTTCGAAGGTTGGCTGGGACAAAGTGGGGAGCAAATCAGGATGTGTTGTCATTGGCCTATAAGAGCTACGTAAGGCCAACAATGGAGTACGGCATCGAGCTCTCGGTGACTTCGTCCGATACGACCAATCAAAAGCTCGAACTTGTCCAGAATAATGCCCTGAGAATCATTTCTGGAGGAGCTTGCTCAACACCGATTGCCGCTATGCAGCTGCAAACTGGTATAGAGCCCATGGCAGTCCGAAGAGATCAACTTGCCCTGGCCCTGAGTGAAAGGCTAAAAAGGCATGAAGACCCGTACTGGAAGAATTACTCGCCCAGCCATCAGCGACTTATAACTCAGGGGTCCTTTGCAAGGAAAGTGGAAACGATAGCCATAGACAACGAAATTGATGTGCCACTCAGACAGCCGTTCCTCGAACTTGGGAGCACCCATCCACTACAAACCGCGGCATTTTATGTGGACCTTCTTGAGCCAGTCCTCAAAGAAGAAACCCCAGCAAACCTGCTAAAAGCGCTCACCCTGGAAGCCCTAGCTTTTCGTTTCCCCCAGCCCCAGTGGCTTTATATATACACCGATGGGTCGGCTAGAGGTGCGAACTCTCATGCAGGGGCCGGAGTGTACAGCAGCTGTTTCGAAAAGTGTGGCCCGGTGGGAAGAGTGGCGACAAACTTCGACGGCGAGATCGCAGGCATCCTCATGGCCTTGGAGGAATTGCTGGTTCGGGATGAACCATTTGCTGTAATTTTGGTTGATTCCATGGCTGCCATTTTAGCCGTGACGTCCAACAGCGCAACCGATTCCGGCAGGGTCATGGAATGTAGGAAAAGCGTTGCAGCGATCCTTGGTCGAGGAAGGGAGCTGGCTTTCCAATGGGTGCCGTCCCATGTTGGTATTGAGGGGAACGAGAGGGCGGATGCTCTGGCTCGGCAGGAGGCAGCAATGGAGCAACCTGAATTCGCCATCCCATATGGAGGGTCAAAACGGATCATCAAGGCTGCCATGAGAACTAGGACTGCCAATGCTATACAGGAGAAAGCGGAGGGACGACGGTGGGCTGTCCTTCTGGAACCTGAGAACAGGGTACCCATCTCTGCACCACGTCACGTAGCAGTAGCATGTTTCCGGCTTGCAACGGGTCATGACTACTTGCAAAAGCATCTACACCGAATCGGTCTGGCAAGAGACCCATTTTGCCCCCTGTGCCAGTCAGGGGAGGAAATGAACACGAACCATTTGGACACATGTTCTGCCCTGCAGAACACAAGAATGATATCTACACCGGACGACGAAACCCGCTGGCATCGTAAGGCGGGACTTTATTGGGCTGCAAGAACGCTCATGGCTGAATTGCCAAATAGTGTGACATAGTAAAAAAAAAAAAAACTATGCATCGGATCAGTCGGGTTATGGATACGAGGAAGCTATGTGCCACACCCACTTGGCAGACTTTTTAAATTACATCTCACTTTGGTAGCACTAGACCCGCTTTCTCTAGGTGGAAAATTGGTCCAATTGAAAGGGCCACCATTTTGTACCAGTTTATTACCAGTTAATTTTACTGAGTTCCTTGAGTAGGTAGGTTCTGACCAAATGAATCGATTGATGGTGAGGGGGAGGTAAACACCTCCAAACAGTAAAACAACAAACATGGGTAACAAAAAAATATTTGATACCAGTACTAGAAACAAATATTCGAAACTGAAGAGTATCGAATCATATGAGTAATTTTTCGCACACCGAATTAAATTTTAATAAAATGGAAATAGCAGATAGAAAAGACCTTTATTAAGCCCTTACGTTATTAATTTTACATTGTGTTACTTTCAAAGAGGTTAACGGGTAATTTCTACACGCAAAAGTTATTTATAAGATCAAACGAATGGCCAAGAAGTGGTGATGGAGTGGGGAGGAAAACTTGACATCGACGGTGTCATTCAGTCAGTCAAGTCCCAAAACCAGAAGTGCTTCCCTACGATCCATGGAAAATCCAGGGAAAAATACTCGATACCTATACTAGTATTGAATCAGAATATTCGATACCAAATGTACTTGGTATGGATAGGAGATATTCGCTACCATACTCATGTCGATAGGTATCGCCCGTCGCTACCTCCAAATCCCTATAGATCACTCACCTCGAGGCCACTGTCCAGCTTTGCTACCAAGACAGAACGCTGCCAAGTTGGGTGGGCAGCGGAGCTTCCCCAATCAAACAATATGGGATGAATAGAAGTTGTGTGGATGAAATATGATCTTTCACAAACAACTTGTCTGTCCAGTCTATTCAAAAATACCAAATTATTATGACATTTTAGAGGCCTTCCGATCAAATCCTCATGGAAATAATTCTAGAGCAATCATCCAGGAACGACAATCATCCCAACGACCCTCCAAATTTTAACGTTCATGTCCATTAGGTGCGAGTGATTCCGGAAAATTAAGTTTGTCAGGAACTTATATGCGCATTCCGTTAGTGTGACGAGGATTATCCACAAGAGTCCTTGTAGGGGACCCAATAAAGTCTGAAAACTCCATCAAAAATAGCCTATATCGTATCGTTTGACAGGAACAAAACAAGTATTTTTCTGCTTCTTCCTATGCTCCATCGTTCCTACTGTTCCGAATGCCATGAAATCGATTGGGATAAGGTCTAAAAAGAAGAAAAATCCCTGAAAACTATATATTTCAAGCCTAAACCCAAATACCCTAATTTGCACGAATTGGAAACCTCTCTACCTTCGGTTGTGAGGAAACAAAATAATATAACTAACCTACCAACGAAAAGTACATGTTTGAGCTCGCAACCCAAATGAATTACCGTTCTGTGACAACACTATTGTCATTCATTTGATGACAGTAATATAAAAACAGAAATATCGGTTCTTATTTAGTACCTCTTGAGACACCAGATGTCGGTGACGCAACACAATAACTGCCTGGTCAGACAGTGATAATCAAAAGGTTCCAATATGCCAAGGCTCATTTCGACGTTCACAGGCAGTAAACAATGACAGAGCAGAAACTGTTGGACTGAGTTACTAGTCAGGTGAGTACCACATATGCTTAGCCGTGCAATCATTATCAACCAAACAAGTGAACATTTCTCGGTATTGGCGCAATACCTTCGCAACAGGAATCCACAAAACGTGAGTCGTGCGCCGAACTTTATTGTAATCTTATCGCATTGGACAAGCTTTCGCATGCCGATGAATTTCTACAATGGCTGAGTCGTGCCTACCTTGCCGATAACGGTTTTAAGTACTCGTATTTATTATTTTAAAAAATTGAAGTTACACAATGAGGTATTATGAAGAAAGTGTAGACAATCACTATGAGGTAATGAATTATAGTCACTAGATAGGTAATTCGTTAAATTCTTGATCAGATGGAAGCTAAATGAGGCAACATTTGATTGTAACCGTTTGGTGGTTTGACTGGCTGAATTCATGTTGAGATCCAACCCTTACAGTTCGAAATTTACTACATAATACTATTAATTTATGAACTGTGGGGTTCTTATGACGACATGAGTTAACGTATTTGTTTCTGAAGTATTCGAGAATTCCAACAAGATGTTAGGCATCTATCTGAAGCACTCAGAAGCTGGAGTCTTTGAAAGTATTACGGAAATTGTTGTTGGGCTTGCTGACCTGAGAAACAACCAAAGCTCAGCATAATGGTAGGAGCAACAACTCGTCAAAGACAGAAGGATAGACCGTAAGGAGATGTGCTTTACCCACAAAACACAGGAGGAAGGTAGAAGCCATAAGATTTTCAGTGTTAAATGCTTTCTCCTCTAAGGGAGGGAAATTTTTGCAGTTACCATAACTTGATGCTTCTTGTCCACTCATACCAATGAAGTTTTTCAGTCACGATTTCATAAAATCCATACCTGACGATACTAAACGTTTCTTCTCCGTTCATCTCGATTGCTTTAAAATACTTGGGGTGGAAGAGCGAGGGATTATGTTGATAAGGTTAATCTATTTGACAAACAAATTTCACTAATTACAATATAAGGTAAGTCATCAAAAACAATTATACAGGGTGACTGGTAATAAGATGTCCAAACGCATGGTGTGAGAATTTGTTTCATTGCTTAAAGCTAACCACATCTTCTCAACCCTTATTGGTCCTACAGAAAATTTTTAAAAAGCATAGGAAAACTCAATAAATTTCCTTAACGAAACATAACTTTCCTGAATTCCCATCCAATTCTTGTAAGCCCAAAAACAATTCTGAACTTTGAACATTTAGAATTGTTTCTGCGCAAACAATTTAGAACATTAGAATTGAATAGGAATTTTGGAAAGTTATGTTTCCTTAAAAAAATAAGGAGCTTTTCAATTTATTGCTTCCGAGTCTACTAAGGTAGCTGGGGTTTTGTTTTCACTTTTCAAGGTTGACAAGATTTTCACCAAAATCAGACTTTCTACTCGTGTTTTACGTTTCAGACCTTCCTGAACAATTTTGGCTCCGTGTCTGTCTGTCTGTGTGTCTGACTGTCTTGTCTGTCATGAAATCCTTGCCACAGCCAAAACTTCTCCTATTCTCGTTCGATTTCCATAAAATTTTCAAGGATGGTGCGGTTTGGAGTGTAGATGATCCTCTACGAAAATCGTTGCCCCCAGACTGATAGCAGCCACTGCGCATGCACAAACGTATATTTCTTTATAATAGCCATAACTTCTATATTTCCCATCTGATTTCGATGACATTTCCAGGAACTATGCGAGTTGGGGTGGAGATGACCCCCTATGAAAATCATGGCACTCAAATTAAAAGTATTTTGTGCGCATGCACAAACGTGAAATCCTTGTAACAGCCGTAACTTCTACATTTTCCAAGAATATTCAGAGATTGTGTCTGTTGATGTGTAGAGTCCCCTATGAGGGTAGTGCTACTTAGAGATAGATGTTGTGTTCTATCGCCGCTGCTTAGCGGGCTGTATGGGCGATAAAGGCCTCATTACACAATATTTCGGTGGGTCGAAAAGTCAGCCGAGTTCCCCGAAAACTTCCAGGAAGCGCGGAAGGTCTCTAGAAAGGTCGTCCTCTGAACGCGACAAAAAATTCAAAAATATGGATTACAAAGAATTAGTGAATGAGATCGGAAAACTAATGGACCAAAGGGACCTCGTTACCAAAGCCGACGTGGCAAACCTTGCTTCGAAGTCGGACGTGAAAGAAATCCAATCTGACATACAATCGCTCAGAACGGACCTCGGAACCGTTAGAAAAGAAGTGCAGGACCTGAACACCGATGTTGGGAAAATCAAACTTGAGCAGAGATCCATGTCTGAACGCCTTGAGGAGATGGACAAGCGCGACAGGAAAAACAAGCTGATCTTCAAGGGCGTACCGTCGAAAGGTGAAGCGCCGGAGGTGGAGGACATAGCCGAGTTTCTCCGGGCAAATCTGGGTGTCGATGTCTCACCGGCGGCAATGACAGTGTGCTTCGCGGTTGGAGGTACCCCCGAAAGGAAAAGCCTGGCCATCGTACGGTTTCTACGTGGAGAGGATAAATGGAATGTCCTGAAACAAACCAAAAAACTTCACGGGCTCCCTGACATATCTATCGACCAAGATTTCCCGGAAAATGTTAGGAACGCCCGATCTAAGTTGCTCAAGGTGCGGAGGTTCCTGAAGTCCTCGGGTGAGGGAGGAAAAATAATCGTGAAGGCCGACAAGATGACCTGGAATGGTGCCACCTACTCATGGAGTGAGGTGATGGGCCTCACGTGTGATAAGCCGTCTGGAATCGTGGGACTGGAGGAGCTTGCCAGGAAGCCGCTTAGTACGATCAACGGGATCCTGAGGGGGAATTCTCCCTGGACGCCATCCCAGCAACAGAGAGATTGACTCCTGCAGCCACCGTCCGGTCCGCAATCAACATGTCACCAAGTACTCAATTTTCTCGCGTATAATGTAAATGGTTTAAATAATAAAAAGTCTTCGAGCTTGTTTCTGAATTTCGTTAAGAATTATGATGTTTTCTTCCTCATAGAAACCCATGTAATGGAAGAAGGATTTGACCTCTACGAGAATCATTTTCCTAATCACAGATTGACCTGGATTGGTGCTAGCAAACATGCGAATTTTGGTCGAGCCATAGGAGGACAACTCTGTGGAATAGTAAAAAATGAATGGTTCAATAAATTCGTGAGCATTGAAAAAAGCAGCAGAGGGATTACAGTAAAGGTCAAGTCGGGTAATGAACACATTTATGTACTTCCTATGTACTTGAACTGTAATAGTTGGCTTCAAGATTTCCTGATGCTTGAATCCTGGTGCTTGGAAAATTCTCAGAAAAAATTCATAATATGTGGAGATCTAAATGCGAGAATAGGAGAAGAGCAAAACTTTAGTGAAATCTGTGACGAACTGGAGATTGGGCCGTTTGAGTATAGTAGAAAATCGAGAGACAAGACGTTAAATGGGAATGGTAAAAAACTATTGGAAGTATTCGAGAACAATGACATGATTGTATTGAACGGGCGCTCTAATGGGGATCCGGAAGGTGGCTTCACGTATGTTTCAAACCAGGGGCGTTCAGTGATAGACTACTGCGTTGTGACAAGTACGTGCATTGAGTATATAGAAGACTTTAAAGTGGAGGTTGAGCATTTCTCCGACCATTTGCCGGTGACTTTCCGGTGTAGAGTGGCGGGTGAAGAGAGGTATTCTGCCAACCCCTTGCTCCCTCGGCTGACCTGGCGGCAAGATGAGGTGGATGATTATAAGATGCGACTCGACCGGATGATGCGGGATGGGTCACCTGAATTAGAGATCGAGAAAAGATCTGATCACTTGATGGCATGTATAAAATCTGCAGCACGATACAGCCCTCAGCGGCAGCCTAGGAAGCTGGATTACAAACAGGCTTGGTTCGACGGCCAATGCGAAAAACTAAGGAAACGGGTCTTTGCACTACTGAGAGTCAGCCAGCAGGATGGTAGCGTATTAATCCTGAAGGCTTACTGCAAAGCAAGAGATGAATATAAGGCAACGTGTCGGCAGAAATCACAAGAATTCCGTGACGGAGTTATACGGAACTTAAAAACATGTAAAAGTTCTAGTGAATTCTGGAGACTGGTGAAGCACTTCACGAAACGGGCTAAGCGCATTATCGGAAGCATTAGTCTCTCGGATTGGGTGGCTTATTTTAGCACACTGTTGAACCCGCTGTGCCCATGGGACCCCATCCAATATGCTGAACCCCTGACAGAATGCTCACTACAGGACGCCGAGTTCACAATGGCAGAGCTGAAAGAGGTCATCACCTCGCTCGGGGATGGCAAGGCGCCTGGGGAGGACCGAGTCCCATATGAGCATTTTAAAAATGCGCCAAATACCTTTTTTGGCGAACTTCTGTCGCTTTTCAACGAAATGTTTCGAGCGGGGAGATGCCCTTCTAATTACTGCAGTTCAATTGTATACCCATTACTGAAAAAAGGGAATCCAGACCTAGTAGACAATTACCGTGGATTATCATTTATCAACAGTATCTCTAAGATCTACTCTGGTCTACTTCTGAAACGCATAAATGGGTTCGTTGAAAGAGAGGCAGTACTATGTGAGAATCAAATGGGTTTCAGGAAAGGGTACTCCACGACCGATTGCATTTTTGTCCTGACCAATTTGATCAACCTTCGCCTCAATAAGAAGGCTAATAAATTATATGCATTTTTCGTTGATTTCAAGGCTTGTTTCGACACCATAAGCCGTGAAGCCCTGTTCTACAAGTTATTCGGAATGGGACTCTCATCCAAATTGGTACACGCTCTGAGGAGTTTGTTCTCAGGTACAAGGGCTGCTGTGTGGGTCGGTGAAGGAACAACCAACTACTTTGACGTGAGGAATGGACTAAAGCAAGGATGCCTCATCAGCCCAGTCGCGTTTTCGCTTTTCCTAAATGACCTTGTGGAACAGTTGCCGCATGGCGTGCTAGTGGAGGAAACTAAAATCTCGATGCTGGCGTATGCTGATGACCTTGTATTGCTGGCAACTTCCCCTGGTGAGCTGCAGGAAAATATCAACGCTCTTCAATGCTACTGTGAAGCCTGGAATCTAGTGGTGAATCTGGATAAATCTAAAATAATGGTCTTCCGGAAAGGGGGCCGCTTAGCGGCGCGCGAAAGTTGGACGTTTAAGGGCGAATCTGTCGAAGTCGTGAACCAGTACAAATATCTCGGTGTTATTTTGACCCCCCGTTTATCATACACAGCTCATTTCAGAGCCAAGGTTCCAACCGCCAAATACGCCATCAATGCGGCATGGCGCGGATTGTTGATTGACTCGAGGGCTCCCTTAAAAGCTAGGCTGGATGTTTTTTTGGCGGTCGTCAGATCGGTCCTGTGCTATGCGGCCCAGGTGTGGGGGTACCGGGAGTTTCACGAGGTCGAAAAAGTGCAAATGTACTTCGTAAGAAAGCTGTTTTGGCTGCCGGACCGAACGCCGCACTACATGATGTACCTGGAAACGGACCTGAAGCCTGTCCATCACCACTGCATCAAGCTGCACTTGGAGTACCTAAAGAAGGTGTCTCAAATGAATGCATGTAGATTTCCCCGTATTATTGCACTGGCGGCGAAAAGTAAGGGCGTGGGTGGCTTCGGGGAGCTGAGGGAACTCCAGAATAGATTCGGGGTAAATCTCGAATATCCCGCGCTTGACGGAGCCAAGATCCGGGAGCTTCTAGCCAAACTGGAAAACCACCACCGGACAACATGTAAAACTCGTGCAGTAAATACGACACACTACATTTGGTACCGTCAACTTAACCATGAAGTCAAAAGTGCCGACTTCCACTCCGATGCACCGGTTGAATTCACACGGTGGGTTCTCAAGTTGCGGACCGAGCTGCTTGATCTCAACTACCAACCCTGTATCGATCAAAGAATTGATTTATGCTCCATGTGTAATCGAAGGGAGGTGGAAGACGTCTACCATTTCGTCTGCGGGTGCCCGTGTTTGAGGGAGTTGAGGATGAGATGGCTGGGACAAGCTGAATTGCCGCAATCCGAGCTGATCAGGAAACTTAACACACGGGACGAGTGGAAAACCCTAGTCGTTTTTGTGAGAGCTGCCTGGGGCTATCGGAAGATGATGGTCAGTGAATTTAATTATAACTAACAACTTTCACTACTAGTTAAGTTAAAATTTAAAAGCATGTTGTTAAACTAGATGAAAAAAAAAATATATATAACTATTTAACTTATTTTGGTTTTTTGTAATTGTAAACTAAACTATAACTAGGTATATAACTTATTATTGAACTACGTTACTTGATAAACTGTATAATTTATATATGTTAACTTTGCATCTATATAAAAATAATATGTGATATATATCTAATAGCAATCGGGGGATGCGCAGCACGAGGTGGTGCATGACTCACAGGCTGACGGCTTACATGCCAAGCCTTACATACCTTTGTTAATGGAATAATTTATAATTTATAATTTAGCGAAATTTAAATACATCATGTGATCTGTAATTGAAATGAATATTTAATAAAAGGTTTTTACTACTACTACTACTACTACTACTATTAATTTATGAACTGTGGGGTTCTTATGACGACATGAGTTAACGTATTTGTTTCTGAAGTATTCGAGAATTCCAACAAGATGTTAGGCATCTATCTGAAGCACTCAGAAGCTGGAGTCTTTGAAAGTATTACGGAAATTGTTGTTGGGCTTGCTGACCTGAGAAACAACCAAAGCTCAGCATAATGGTAGGAGCAACAACTCGTCAAAGACAGAAGGATAGACCGTAAGGAGATGTGCTTTACCCACAAAACACAGGAGGAAGGTAGAAGCCATAAGATTTTCAGTGTTAAATGCTTTCTCCTCTAAGGGAGGGAAATTTTTGCAGTTACCATAACTTGATGCTTCTTGTCCACTCATACCAATGAAGTTTTTCAGTCACGATTTCATAAAATCCATACCTGACGATACTAAACGTTTCTTCTCCGTTCATCTCGATTGCTTTAAAATACTTGGGGTGGAAGAGCGAGGGATTATGTTGATAAGGTTAATCTATTTGACAAACAAATTTCACTAATTACAATATAAGGTAAGTCATCAA
This sequence comes from Apolygus lucorum, assembly GCA_009739505.2. Taxonomy (NCBI): domain Eukaryota; kingdom Metazoa; phylum Arthropoda; class Insecta; order Hemiptera; family Miridae; genus Apolygus; species Apolygus lucorum. The sequence goes on from CM019176.2 coordinate 57,051,644, forward strand.
AAACAATTATACAGGGTGACTGGTAATAAGATGTCCAAACGCATGGTGTGAGAATTTGTTTCATTGCTTAAAGCTAACCACATCTTCTCAACCCTTATTGGTCCTACAGAAAATTTTTAAAAAGCATAGGAAAACTCAATAAATTTCCTTAACGAAACATAACTTTCCTGAATTCCCATCCAATTCTTGTAAGCCCAAAAACAATTCTGAACTTTGAACATTTAGAATTGTTTCTGCGCAAACAATTTAGAACATTAGAATTGAATAGGAATTTTGGAAAGTTATGTTTCCTTAAAAAAATAAGGAGCTTTTCAATTTATTGCTTCCGAGTCTACTAAGGTAGCTGGGGTTTTGTTTTCACTTTTCAAGGTTGACAAGATTTTCACCAAAATCAGACTTTCTACTCGTGTTTTACGTTTCAGACCTTCCTGAACAATTTTGGCTCCGTGTCTGTCTGTCTGTGTGTCTGACTGTCTTGTCTGTCATGAAATCCTTGCCACAGCCAAAACTTCTCCTATTCTCGTTCGATTTCCATAAAATTTTCAAGGATGGTGCGGTTTGGAGTGTAGATGATCCTCTACGAAAATCGTTGCCCCCAGACTGATAGCAGCCACTGCGCATGCACAAACGTATATTTCTTTATAATAGCCATAACTTCTATATTTCCCATCTGATTTCGATGACATTTCCAGGAACTATGCGAGTTGGGGTGGAGATGACCCCCTATGAAAATCATGGCACTCAAATTAAAAGTATTTTGTGCGCATGCACAAACGTGAAATCCTTGTAACAGCCGTAACTTCTACATTTTCCAAGAATATTCAGAGATTGTGTCTGTTGATGTGTAGAGTCCCCTATGAGGGTAGTGCTACTTAGAGATAGATGTTTTGAGATCAACTACTATGCATCGGATCATCTACACAATCGGGTTATGGATACGAGGAAGCTATGTGCCACACCCACTTGGCAGACTTTTTTAAAATTTTGTTATTTGCTGTAGGACTCATTCTGTAGTTGAGGAGACACCATGTGTAAGTACCTATTCCTTACAACGAAATTCTTACCAGCCTCACACCCGTTGAACGAACGACCTATTCATTGTAAATGAGATCCAGCCTGTAACTCATAAGCCATCTTATAAATATCTAACTTGTATAGTACCCAAATTGCATAGTATTCACCTTAGTTAGCACCCTCCTCCAAGCTCTTTCTTCCACGTTCCCTCCTCCGTGAATTCTCTTTCATACTCTCTCCCTCCCAGGTTGTGGCATTTTTCTTCATAGGCAATTTTTCCATGAGACCTAAGTCTCCTTCACCCTGAAGTAATACTGTGCAAGTGGTCCCGGGGTGAGTCCTAAGCAGAGGGAGTGGGGTTTTAGTTGGTAGGCCCAATGCTAGGGAGTACAACACTGTTGGGGTGAACTTCCCCTTCGCTCTTTAAGAGTTTCCCCACTCCCGTGAAAAAAAGAGGCTTCAAAGAACGTGGAACTCCTACATAGTTTCCCTCATTTGTTTCTTACATTATATCCCAAGCTCCTTGTGAAATCCGCCTAAACATGACCATATCCTAGGGGAAGTGGGTCAACAAAAATCATCCTTAAAGCCCAATATTTACGAGGATCTGTCAGTAGAGAAATCGTTTCTGATGAGTTTCACACAACCACTCGTGGCGAAGGATGATACCTACCGGCTGAACCATGATTGATGTACCAGGAAGAAGCTCAGAAAAGTAATTCCGATTCTGGCTCAAGAGTTACCCATTCACCTAATCTTCGAGCCCCTGAGGTAAAACGGCACTGGCTCTCAAGAGCTGAGAAGTTACAAGTCAGTGGAAGGCCGGCGGGTCAAATGACAGAGTCCATTATCCCGACCCTTTAGGCAAAGCCGTTACAGCGGTTCCAGAGCGAATCGCTAGCCAGCTCTTAACGCATAACGCTTACAGAGCCCCTCAAAACGGAATGTAAATTATATAACAGTCATTATAGGCTTCGAAGATGAACTATGTCTCGGAGGATTTTCCGGTCTGCTCCTTCGAGACCGGTCTTCTCGCTTGATAGAGACACTCGTCAAGAACTGGATTCCGATCACAACATCCTACTTATATGAAACTAGCTTCAGGGCACTAGTAACACTGAAAAGTAGGTCACAAAAACACACGCAAATATTTATGGTAAATACACGAGGAATATGGAAATTTCTACCAAGATGGGCAGTGAAGCTTCCTCCTAGGAAATCTAGAGACCGATACAAGGATGCCTGAAAAGTGAGGAGAAGGGGTGCTCAGTAAGCCCTTAGTGGGCCAACATAGCCTGGAGGCACTCCACAATACTGCCGTCCTTAGCAAAAAGGGCGCATCTCCGAAAATCAAGATTTTATGTACAAGCACTTTTCGTTTTTTAAGTTTCGCGTCCAGTTAATTATACTTTTACCCCATTTTCGGGACATCATACGGTAGGTCCAATCATTCTCCAACTTACTAAGGCCTTTTTTTCATGGGAATTCACGTCATAACCAATTTAGAGGAGATGCGCCCTTTCCTCTTAGTAAATGAGGGTGATATTCGAGATATACACCTTTTTTGATAAGCATTCCAAGTACTTCAAGCGGTTTCCTGGCAGATTTTAGCCGGGGTTTTTAACATGATTTGTTAGTCGTTTCTATACTACTTCTTTTCTTACGCAGATTATTAAATTTGATCATATGGAAAAGTTCGGTGACGAGCCTCCAGCCCAGATTGTTTGGTGACTTATCATTAATAAGCGAGCATCCTACGAGATCCGGCTTTTCCGCTAAGCATTTTGGTTGCCAAGAACATATTTCGAATTTTTGCTAAGCAAAAAAGCCGTATCTCAGGAGATGCGGTTTTCTTGCTTAGTAGAGAAAGGTATTCGGCATGATATCCGCCTTGTAGGCTTAGGAAAAACGACATACGCCTAATCGCCTAAGGATTTCAAGAAATTTCAGAGATTCGCCCTTTTTCACTAGCGTTTTTGTGTACCTTTTCGTATCCATAGGTACATGAATGAGGTATCATAAGGTGCAGAAGACTCCAAAGATTCTAGATATGCAAAAACCTGAAAATCGCCAAAATCTGAGATACGCCCTTCTTGCTAAGGACGACAGAATAGACCTCGTTAGGTCGCAATGAAAGGATTTTGTATATCAACCCATTTAAGAAAAAGGATGCCTGTTAATTTAAAAAAAAGGATGCCTGTTAATTTTTTTCAAAATTATATAATTTATTTCGAGTAGTTTTGCTCGGGAAAACAACCAATTCGAAATTTGCATGTTTTTTGCCAGTTGCTGTGGTTCTACTGTTCCACAAGCAATGGTTAAGGGGACCACCCCGCCAGCGCCTCAAATTTAAATCTACATTATATCCGTTCCTATTCAACCCAAGACCTTGATATTTTTACCACTTATTCAATCAAAGATGTGCTACACAAAACCAGCACGGAAACGAAAAAAGTGTACCTAACATGCAAAAAATCAATTATGGTGATGTTTCGGCAAATCCATCGATAACTACTGGAGTCCTTGTCCACCTTCTTTCCTTCTACAATGTTCAATAAAGTTTTTTTTCTCTCTCAATTATGGTGATGTTTGTACCAACTTTTCACACTAAGGTACCTGTTCATCAATCACTATAAGAGATGGCAACCTTTTTTTTACGCATCTGTCTTGTTAAGCTCTAAAAACGTGCTGAATTGTATTTTTGAAATTTTGTGATCCTGATTATTGGGTTCAGTAACAAAATTTCGTTGACATTTTTCCCACTTCCGCGTGAATCCTCGCGTTTGTCGAATACAATTTTAGATAATCGTTTCAGCATATTTGTAGAGCATCTCAATATGAACATTTAAAAAAAGTTATAAAAATCCTCCGAACGGTTTCGAAGATACCTTATTGTGCGAACACAATTTTACTGAAGAGCGAGTTTTGGACAACCTAATCTCGTCTGCTGTGCGCGCTCGTTTCATCGAATTTATTACTCATCCATGTCTGTCTGTTCCATTTGTTTCTGTCCGTAATGGTTATTTAGGACTAACAAAAAAATATCGAGTTCACCATCACCAACAACAACAGCTATCAGTAAGTTAGTAAGTAACTGTAAGTACGACTTAAAGATATCAAGAAAATTTTGAAATTTTTACAGTATGTTCCTAATACTATCTAGTTTAAAATAAAATTATCTTTTTTTAAATACGGTGGGGTGGTCCCCTTAAAGGTAATTGTCTTGGAGCCAAAACCAATGGTACATCTAAATTTGGCCGATTTGGAAGTAATTAGGTACTAGGGACTAAGCGATAAGAACTTCGACTTACAACTAAAAGATTATAAGAAGGTTAGTAATAGAACTTACTAGGGACAAAACCTTACATTTCCTGAAATTGTACAATATTTTTGTTGTTTTTAGCCAGAACAATCGGTTTTGCGTCTAACGGACATGCAACGAAAATTGTTTATAAGCTCTGACACGTAAAATAAGAATGGAAATTTTGATTTTGGAAGACCTTCATTTTTTTATTATGAGCTAATTCCAAAATGGATCACCACAAGATACTTCATAAAAATAATTCCAACAATTTTGGAACTATTGCCCTAATTTAATTTCGTCAACAATCACCTAAAAGTGGATTTTTCATGAATTCCAGTCTAATTTTATTTTTCCAGTCTTTTTATTTTAGACTGGACACTCATGCCTTTTTCTAAATAACCGGTTCACACAAAAAAGTGCTTTTTCGTTTATTATTTTCAGTAATGAACCTTCGGAATTGACCAAGGAAAAAATTTTAACCCCCCCACAAAATTTGTTTTTTTACGTTTCTGAAAATCGAATAAAATTTTCAAATCAAATTTTGGGGTTACAATCTTTTCTTGTTTAATTCCAAAAACGTTTATTGTTGACAACAATAAACGAAAATTACTCTCATTGTAGTTATTTATCAACAAAAACAGATGAAGGTAACAGGAAAATAAAAAAGTTAAAGTCAACATGAACTATATTTAGTTGGGGTTTTGTTCGGAAAATAATACCATAATGGTACTCAAAAGATTTTGATATAAAGGAATTGTTTTTTCATCATTTTAAAATAGTATTGAATTTTTAGAATCGAATGAGACCACCCACAGCTCTTTTGGACCAACTGTTTGCTCCCCATGAGAACTTAAGGGTTGAACTTATGATGGATCACGAGTGTGAATGCGATCGTTGTTTGTTTCTTCGAGTTGAACTCAGTTTTGCGTCATTAGCAACCAGTAATCAAATTTCCCTATGAAAGCACTCACAACTCCCTATTTAATTAAGTTCCACCACACAGTCGATTCAAGAAATGAGCTTAGCGTATTCACTTTAGGAAAGCACTGGTCACTAACCCGAGAAATTACCTCACATAATTCTTCGTAATTTTCAGATGCTTGAATGCCATCCAATATTCCCTCGAATTCATCCCACTTAACATCTTTAGTTTTCCAAATGTCTCATAATTGGTCATCCAAATGTCTTTAGTTTTCCAATTTAGTTTTCCGGTGCCTCTCCGGTATTACTTCCCACTGCTCAGATTCAAAGAAAATAGGATAGTGATTAGAACCTAATGGGTCATCATCAACGCTCCATTCAAAATTTCCTGCCAAATTGGGAGCTACTAGGGTAATTGTGGTGGAGAAGGAACTATAGAGCACAGTGTGATGCAGTGCGATCGGTACTCTGTCTCTAGAGATGTTTTGTTTAAGGGTAGTATGTAATTTTCTCGGCCTGATGAATTTCCCTTATAATGTAGTTATCTTTAGGAACCGATTTTTCAGGCTCTGCTCAACCAATCGCTTTACTTTTTTTTATATTTTATCAAGAATATTATGCTGTAAAAGCTGTGCCAAAGAAATACCAGCATGGCGTTGTGAAAAAAATAGGCGAAGTTTTGAAGAAAATGTAGATTTTTTACTAAAATTTTCTGGACTGCACGCAATGCCCCAGATGTTGAAAATAAAATGTCGACAAATCCTTGGCACAGTTTGTGTATAATATACCAGTGGAGATTTTTAAAAAAATCCATAAAATAAGTTCTATAGTAAGGGAGAAAAGTGTTCTTGAGTGCTGAAAAACGTGATTGTTCAGAAAACGCGTTTTTCTGAAAAGCAGTTTTTTTCTTGACGTGACGTAGTTTCAAAGCTTCTGAACTTTTCCAAAGTTTGTTTTAGATGACGGGACTCTTTCTAGAAAAAGAAGAAGAAGACAACAACAACGAGTAGGTTATAGTTTGACAGGTTACTGATGTTTGCTTTCGTCAGATTTGCATCTTGTTCTAACGTTCTGATGCAAAGTTTGTGGCGGCCAGGTAGCGTTCCAAGTTTTATCGCGCATTGGCCTAGCTGCTAATTTAGTGCGCGCTCGGTTTAGGTATTTTTTTAACCCACTTATAGTCGTTCGATTTTTAAAATGTTTATTGCATTTTATCCGTTATATAATAAACTATTTTTTAACATTATTTTTGAAAAATCGATTTTTTTGACCCAAAAAATTACATAAGTACTACCCTTAAGAAGTTGTATGTATTGTTGGAAACACCGTTTAATTATAAATGTATATTAAGAGAAGGAAATGTAAATATTTTTCAATTATTGTTAGAATTTTTAGAAGAAAATAGTATTAAAACATAAATTTAGTCGATAATGTGATTAATATAATTTTTATAGATACCTAACGTTTATGGGAATTATGTTTTGATTATGGCTAAATGTTAAATACCATGTCAATAAAGAAAGAAGAAAAAAACTGATTGTGAATCAAATCTATGGTTGGTAGGTAGTGACAATGGCAAAGCTGTGTTCTCTGGATGCGAGAGATCTATATGGAAAAATAATAAACCTTTTGCAGCGTTTTTACCTTGGTTAGTAACAACGTGAATGCTAAAATATGAGAAACGTGCCTTTGCTAAAATTACCTATTCAATTAGGTACTTAGGAGCAGGTGCCCAATTTACCGGAATCACCTTGGTTTATGAGTTCTAGGAAGAATTCTCTGTGGCGAACCAGCGTCACGCGTTGGATACCGTGATTTACCACATCCGACGCGACTGAGTGTCAGACCTGGAGCTTCCCTGTACTCGCTTGCACACCTTCCCCTCGGCAAAAAGGTGAAACCGTCGTTTCGCTCGGAAACGTGTGAACTCGAAATGTTTTTATGTGGGAAAAACTCAAACAAAAACCCGTCCTAACTGGAGTAGGCTCTTCCCGTGGTTTCGTCTAGATCCGCGGCTACTTCCGTCCGGATCTCCTATAGGAAGGCGCGCGACCTCCTCCAGGACCTCAGGAGTGCGGCACGGAACTGAGCGCTATTTTTTCCAATTGTAACCGGCAATTAGTTACTGGAGCCATCAACAGTCCTTTTCCGAACCAGACACACCACTCTCACTTTCCAGATTCAAGCAGAGCACACTATTTGCGGCACGAGGTCGCGTAACAAAAACCGAGATACTTCTGCTGGACAAGAACGTCTACAATAACCAGCAAATGATCAATTTACAGTAGTCAGTACAGTAGTGTGTTATCTTATCGGTTAGCAGTTGACAACATGTTATGTTATGACATGCGTTAAACATGTTATGGTACACTTTATAGGTACATAACACGTACCATGTTATATCATCCTCATAATCTGGTGTATGGGCTACATTTTAGGTCTGGTTTATACAGGTGTCCAGTCCACAATTCTCCCAATTCGATTGAAAAATACTTCAGGAATTGATTTTACAACTAATTTTAAACAACTTTTCCCACTTGGCACTGTTTGGTTTATTATTTTCAATCATGAATGATTTGGTTGAAATTTGGTATATGGGCTCCATTTGGGGTCTAGTTGTGCCGCGAAGTTTTTGGTTGATCAGTAACTTCTGAGGGGTGAAAATTAAGGGTTGACATTTTCAAGAGTGCCCTATCTAGGGTGACCAGCGATACTCCTTTTGGGAGGACAGAACTTTTCGAGTTAGGGTCCTCTCATTTTTTTGGATACACGAAAATAGAGTAATGGTACTCCTTTTTTGAAGTGTTACTCTCGAAGTCCTACTATTGGAAGCTCAAAAAACAGTTTCTTGGAATGACGTGCTTGTGTCATGTGAAGCTTTCACTGACGTCTTCGCTCAATCATCAGCCAAATCGACCTGGATGCTTTGTTTGACGAGATATTTCATGTTAAGAACTATGTGTCGGCAGAGAAGTTAGCAATGTGGAACGAGCATCGCACATCGCCTCAGGAACGCGTTGGAGGGAGCTTTTCAAGCATATGGACACCAACGATTTGTCCCTCCCCAATAAGAAGACATTATTTGAATTTGTATTTTGCTTACCTGAGACAAGTGCATCAATCGAACATTTATTTTCAGTGAATAATGATTACTGGTCTTTTGAAAAATCCAAATTAGGCATTGAGACCTTGAAAAAAGTGATGTAGATTTACCAAAATTTTGAGAAAAATTGTTTAGAGATATTTGAGTTTCTGAAAAAAAACACGAACAGCTGCTCTGCAAAATATGGTGGATTTAAAAAATGAAAAAATCGAATTCCTGAAAAATTGAGTTAAAACACGATTTTTTAGTTTACTACGTCCGTTTTTTTATCCTATGTCAATTTATTGTTGTTACCAACCATGCTGTGGAACTTCCTATAGGAAAAAAAGTTTATTTTTAAAATTAGGTACCTAACATAAAACATAATATTTACTAATAATGGTATAGTAAATAATTATGATATATAAATTAATATAGTTGTTTTCCAAATGGTACTCTTTTGGTTTATTATTTTCAATAATAAGCCTTTGGAATCGAGCAAGAAAAAAAAAATTTTAACCGCCCCTCAAAATTTGATGTTTTACGTTTCAAGGTACGTAGAATACGAAAATCGAATAAAAAAATTTCCGTCCGTCCGCCGTACGCCGTCCGCCGTCCGCCGTACGCCTTACGCGGCACTTTTCTTAGCAACACTGGACCGATTTGGTTCAAATTTGGTATATGGGCTCCATTTGGGGTCTAGTTGTGCCGCGAAGCTTTTGGTTGATGTAGGTCACTTCTAAGGGGTGAAAATTAAGGGTTGAAAATTTCAAGAGTGCCCTAGCTCGAAAACTCTCGAAATAAAGGTATCGTTTTTTCACCAATTTTAAATAGTATTGAATTTTTGAAAATTTTTGAGACCACCCGGAGCTCTGTAGGACAAACCGTTCGGTCCCTACGAGTACTTGAAGGTTTTCCTTCGATAAAACAGAATCATGAGTGTGAATCGCAAAAGAGGTCTAATCTCCATTCAAATTTTATCGGACTAAAATGCGATCGCTGTTCATTTCTTCGATTTGTATACAGTTTTGCCTTCTGCGTAACCAGTAATCAAATTTCCATATGAAGCTTTCTATTTTTCCAATCGAGTGTGAAGCGTTTAGTTCTCTCTAATAAACTTGATTGTGAAGGTGTGAAGGTAGTATGGTGTGGTAGGTAGTACCTAGCTGGTAGGTAAAAAAAGTTGGTAGGTAAAAAAAATGTTGGTGGGTAAAAAACGCTGCAAATCATTGCTCAAAGGCTTCTTCACTCTTCAGATCACTGATCAGTTGAGTGAGCTCCGAAGCCATTTTCAATCCTATTGAATGGAAGTGCTCTTCCAGGCGTCTCCTGCATTCGAGGAAATCTTCTTCACTCCTCAGATCACTGATCAGCTGAGTGAGCTCCGAAGCCATTTTCAATCCTATTGAATGGAAGTGCTCTTCCAGGCGTCTCCAGCATTCGAGGAAATCTTCTTCACTCCTCAGATCACTGATCAGCTGAGTGAGCTCCGAAGCCATTTTCAATCCTATTGAATGGAAGTGCTCTTCCAGGCGTCTCCAGCATTCGAGGAGATCTTCTTCACTCTTCAGATCACTGATCAGCTGAGTGAGCTCCGAAGTCATTTTCAATCCTATTGAACGCAGGAAGCTGAAATTTGAGAGGGAAGGTCAAGGGAGAATACAGATGGTGGTAGGTGCTATTGATGGAGAACCAGTGATCTATACAGAAGGGTGATCTATACAGAAAATAATAAACCTTTGAGCAATGATTTTGTTTTGAAATTATGGTCATCCTAGCCCTATCTCGAAAACTCCCGAAATAAAGGTATCTTCACCAATTTGAAATAGTATTGAATTTTTATAATTTTTAGGGACTACCCGGAGCTCTGCAGGACAAACCGTTCGCTCCCTACGAGTACTTGAGGGTCGGAAATGGATAAATCAGAATCGCGAGAGTGAATCACCAAAAAGGTCTAATCTCCGTTCAAATTAAGTTTTATCCCATTTTATTACTCAGTTGTAGTCAGTTTTGCGTCCTTAGCAACCAGTAATCAAATTTCCATATGAAGAAACCCCAACTCCCTATTTCTTCGAATCGAGTGTGAAGCGTTTATTTCTTCCAAATAAACTTGATTGTGAAAGTGTGAAGGTAGTATGTGTAATAGGTAGGTAGTTGTAGGTACCTATGATTGGTAGGTTGGGTGACAATGACAAAGCTGTGATCTTTGCAGATCACAAAGATTGATCTCACTGTAAAGACCTTTGTGAAATAATTTGCAGCGTTTTTAAACCAGCTCAAAATGCCACTTTTTCCACTTGAAATTGTTTTTCGCGTTTTCAACCTTGCGGCTCTAAAATGGTTATAACTCCATTATTCTCCGATCAAATTCAAATCTGGTTTCGCTACTAATGATGAGAACTTGAGCATTCGAAAAAATTACACTGGAAAAGTCATTTTCAACCTCAAAATTAAAAATTTGTCAAATTCTGTTTTTTTAACATTTTTGTGATTTTTCTGCTGAAACTCGGCCTTCTCCAGAGACCCTCAGAATCTTAAAATTTGTTCCATTTCATCAGCTTTCCAGTGGTGACCCATTTTTTTACATTCACTATGACATATGAGGGGAAAAATGGGGTTTGAATGCGAAAAAACGTGAGTTTTTCAACGAATTGAGCGTTCCGGCGAGAGAATCCATGCGGGGAGGAGAAGCAGTACTTGGCGTCCACCAGTACGAGCCTCCCTGCGGGGGTATTTCTTGCTTAAAATACTAAATAAATTACATTGAAGGAAACAGTGAGGAAGATAAACAAAAATGCGTGTTTTGTCGCTCACCAACTGGTATAAATTGACCTAATGCTTATCCAATGGGATTGCACGAATTACTAAACAATATATTGACATTTTCATGTCTTTGCTTTGGCACATGAACTGAAAAATCGTCACGAAAACTAAGCAAATCTTGCTCACGCGACCAATAAATAAAATAGACTGTGTTGCGTAGAGAACAATCAACAACCTTATATTTTGCTTTGGCACGTGAACTGAAAAATCGTCACGAAAACTAAGCAAATCTTGCTCACGCGACCAATAAATAAAATAGACTCACTGTGTTGCGTAGAGAACAATCAACCTTACATTTTGCTTTGGCACATGAACTGATAATCGTCACGAAAACTTTGATGCTTGGGTTGAGCTAACAACCTTACTTCACTACCTTGTTGTGTAGTGGTTGACATGAAAATGTCCCAATGTGTTGCAGACTCGTATGCAAGCATTTCTGAAGTTTCTAAATTTTTATATTGAATTAGCATCAGTCTTAGGCGAGCAAGGCAATTAGACTCTGCGTTTGTCTCATTCGAAAGGGACGTGAAGTTTATCTGATTTTTAGTCTCATCATCTATAGTTGGCATGTATTTCAGGAGGGGGATTTGGAGAGCTATTGGGGTTCAGTAAGAGACTTGAAAGTTCCTGGGGACTTCTGGAACGGTTGAGGTAGTTGGGGAGCAGTTGAGAATTTGAAGTACCTAATTAGAGGAACATGCATGTCAACAGTGTTTACACATTTTTCATTCCAATAGCAGCACACGTTCGTCGACAAGATCCGCGAAAATCGGCCTTCGGTGATTCTCTCCGACCTGTTTCATTCAACTGATCTACCTGCTTTCATTTCCTGAGTAATTTCTCACACCGGAGGGAAGCCTGAATAATAATTAATTAATTAATGATCCCGTTCATACCCCTACAAACTATCATAAGCCTCCATCCGGGAATCGCCGTTGTTTAGTATACGAGTACAATAAAATAGAGCCAGAAAAGACCATTGTTTGGTAATGCATGTTTATCAAGAGACGTCTTTTCTGTTCGCGAATTAATGGAAAGCTCTCTAAAACCAGTAATGTTTACATTTTTGGTTTATTATATTCAAATCGGTCAATGCTAACCGAGGAAAGTGCCGCGGACTTACGATAAATCAGAAACACGAGCGTGAATCGCAAAATAGGCCTAATCTCCGTTCAAATTCCAGCTGACCGAAATGCGATCGATGTTTTTCTTCATGCTGGTTGATGGTAACAATGGCAAAGCCGTGTTCTTTGTAGACGAGTGATCTATACAGGGTGTAAGCCTAACTGGTCTGCCATACGGTACCAGTCAATTCTACAACTAATTTGCAACAAAAAATGTCCCTTAGCGATTTTTGTTTAAACCCTACGTTTTCGAGTTATTTTAACTTTCAACTTTTTTTTCGTGATTTTGACCTTATGTCATTAAATCGGTCATAACTCCGTTAATTAGCTGTGTAAATTACAATTTGAGCATACCGTTGGAAAGAGCATTAAATTTCCTATCGGATAGATGCCTTAACTTTTTTTTGAATCAAGGTTTGAGACATGAAAACGTCCTCTAAAAAGAGAATTTTACGTAATTTTGGAAACCTCGCATTTTTTCAATCTCAAATTGAACTACGAGAACCCATACTTTTTCAAGATCAAGAACAGTAAAAACTGCGCCAGAATTTCAGCTTTCCAACGGTATAATCAAAACATATTGTACAACCGTATTTAGGGGAGAAATTTGTGTTTGAACGCGGAAAAACGTGCATTTTTTCAATGAAATCAGCGCTCTGGCCTCCTGTTTCCGGAGGCCTCGCGGTCTACTGCGGCGCCCGCCCACCCACTGCTATCGTCCGACCCCTCAGATCGACTAGGCGGAGCGCCGATTTCGTTGAAAAAATGCACGTTTTTCCGCGTTCAAACCCGAATTTCTCCCCTAAATACGGTTGTAGAATATGTTTTGATTATACTATTGGAAAACTGAGATTCTGGCGCAGTTTTCACTGTTCTTGCATCTTGAAAAAGTATGGGTTCTCGTAGTTCAATTTGAGATTGAAAGAATGCTAGGTTTCCAAAATTACGTAAAATTCTCTTTTTAGAGGACGTTTTCATGCCTCAAACCTTGACTCAAAAAAAAGTTAAGGCATCTATCCGGTAGGAAATTTAATGCTCTTTCCAACGGTATGCTCAAATTGTAATTTACACAGCTAATTAACGGAGTTATGACCGATTTAATGACATAAGGTCAAAATCACGAAAAAAAAGTTTAAAGTTAGAATAACTTGAAAACGAAGGGTTTAAACAAAAATCGCTACGGGACATTTTTTGTTGCAAATTAGTTGTAGAATCGAATGGTACCGTATGGCAGACCAGTTAGGCTTACACCCTGTATAGAAAAATAATAAACCATTGTGTAATAATTTGCAGCGTTTTTAGTACCTACAATCCCAATACATTTACACACTGGAATTTTATGGGTCATTAGAGGTATCCAAATAATAGAGAACTTCCAAATTTCGACCGGCGAAAAATTGATATTATTCCAAAATTCATGATCAACGATGATGTAAATAATCACAACCTGTGATTGACGCCACAATCCCACAGAAGAGTGGAATTGTTGATATAATATATCAACAATTCCACTCTTCTGTGGGATAATATATTATATTATTGTTTATTAATTTCAATGATGAACCTTGTTAATCGATCTAGAAAAATTTTTGTTGGTTTACGTTTCAATGTACGTAGAATCCGAAAAACAAATAAAAACGCTGAAAATTATTACACAAAGATTTATTATTTTTCTGTACAGATCACTCGCCTGCAAAGAACAAAGCTTTGCCTTTGTCACTACCTACCACTACCACTACCATATTTTCGCATCACAATCAAGTTAATTTTGAAGAAACAAACGTTTCACATTCAATTCAAAAAAATAAAGAGTTGTGGGTGCCTTAATTAAGAAATTTGATTACTGGTTGCTAAGGACGTAAACTGAGTACACGATGAAACGAACAACGATCGCATTTTGGTCAGCTAAATTTATGGTAAGTCCAACCCTCAAGTTCTCATGGGGAGCGAACGGTTGGTCCTACAGAGCTCTGGGTGGTCTCATTCGATTCTGAAAATTTAATACTATTTTAAATTGATGAAAAAACAATCCCACGCCATTTTTTGAGCTAGAGCGTTATAATAACAGTTTTCTAGTAATGTTCTAACTTTTATCGGTTGAGAATTCCGGTGGCATAAACTCTTATGCAAAAATCTTTGAAAACTTTTTCTTTCAATTTCCCAACTTGTTGTCCTTGATCCCAAGTTGAACCCTGATTTCGAAACTCATCCCACCAAATATTCAAGTCACGTAGGGTGCAAATAATTTATGGCCTTTTTCAAAATTCCGTGTTTGCAACTAATGAGGAAGAGCAACATTGCGCGATTCTCACTCTCACTCGATTTGCCGAACTAACTCCTCCTCTTCTCATGATTTAGAGGTTCCTTTTATTACGATTAGATCTTAAAAGTCCGACACGTAATTCACCTCGTAACCCGAGGAAACGGGGTCTTTGCTCACACTGAGATCTCTTCCAAAAAAAAACCAGGAAATAATTCTACGTTGTGCGGTTTCGACAGATCGTCTACGAAGTTCGCGGATGTGAATGAAATTTCGGACGTACACTTCGGATAGTGTAAGGAAATCATGTTTCGAATGACTTAGCCTAGCCAACGACGAAAAGAAAGTGAAGGCGATGAGATGTGAAGAAATAAGATGGACTGTATTTCGTTATTATTTGTTAATGATAATGAAATAACCAGCATGAGTACCTACCACCCTAGAATGATCATGATTTTGACCCCTGTAGCATTTTGTTAGTTCAGAGCTTTTTTCTAAGTGTACCTAAGTCTTTTCGAGGCCTATAGGTCATACCTTGTTAAATTATGATTTTCATGAAATGACAGGTTTTACGTTGATTATCCCCTAGAAAGATAATTATCGGTAAACACTTTGTTCGAATTTGGAGTCAACTGCCACTCATGTGAAAAACTAACATTTTCAACGTTATTGGAAACAAACTAGATCACTCGAAACTAAATAGTGGAAACCCATTTCAATAAAAGTGAGTCTTTTCTACTTTAAAGTAAAATCTGTTTGTTTTTTTGCTTGAATAAGTAGAAATTATATGTATGTTGAAGAGGGGGCTGTATAGGTACTCACTGTGATGGTGGTTTTCATGGGAATAAGAAATATGAGAAAATGTACGAGATAGAGAGGGTTCGAGGAATTATTCTGTTTTCGATGATTTTATTATAAAATGAAATGATATCGCAGTGTAATGCGTGCTCGTTGTAAGAAGGAGTACCCTGAGGAAGTAAAGTAAGTAAAGTAAACAACCGTTTCAGGTCGAATTTTCGTCCGACTGTCATTCCTGGCGTCGCGGTCGTCATCAGCTGTCTTCCAAAGGGACGATCAGAATTATTTGTTCTGATGATCTCGCCGATTGCTTCTCTGCCCTTGGTAGGGACGAGTGGGGCGATGATCCCCGGACGCACGGAAACACTCCCCGGCAGCGAGACTCGAACCCGCGACCCACCGCAGAAGCTGGTCCGAGAATCGCCACCTAAGAACACGCGCTGCAGCGACCACGGTCACAGCTGAACCCACCATTTCCTCTATTGATGAGTTACTGAATTCAATAAATTTGGTTGGAGTCAATGGATTTGGTACCACGTCCGACTGCCTGTTGGTCTGTCTGTAGTCAATTCCTTGTCCCGACAGTGAATACCCGAGTGACGCCACGCCTTCATAGTATTGTCTTCGCACGAGACAATCTGATTTTCTACAAACAATATTGTCTCACGATCTAAATGCTCTTCTTGATTTTGAATAGTAATTACCCATGATAATCACTAGCTATTCCATCGGGATCAGATTAGCCCGAGCCACGGTAAAGGTGGAAAAACAAAGAATCATCAACAAATCAAAAAATCAAACCTTGCTAACACGAGGAAACCAAACTATCCATCCAACTCGACCCCTCATATTTTTTTGAGCTCAACATTTCAATTTCCAGATGTTGGGAAAATCTAACAATTTTATTTGTAATTTGCCAACAATGTGATGATCCTACATTTACAGAAGGGGCAAACCGATTTGGTTTGTTCCCGATTTGTTGGAGCTACGCCTAGGGGGATATTTGATTCATAGAGATATGAATCGATATCCTCTTCGGGCCGGCTGATTAATCTAATCACTTGTTTGAAGGGGTAGGGTCGTCACACCTTCCTCTGACTGACTTATGAACAATTAGGTGAATTTCAATCTGAAATTCAACCTATATTGTTACATGGTAGCAGAGCGTGGTTAAGTGGAAATGCACTGAATTTATTTCATCATTCCCCTCCACTTTTTCTTGGGTATTCCAGAATGAATTACCCAAAGAGATATCCAGAAGGAATCTCTATATTAAATTCATTCCCTTATTATACTTCGCCAATCCGGCAATTAAATTCATTCATTAAACTTCGCCAATCCGGCAATTAAACTCATTCCCTTGTTAGGCTTTGCCAATCTGGCATTTTATTAATTTCAATTACGTTTTTCTTTTATATAAGCCTTTTCTGCATATGCCTTTTCAATCATTACACTTGAGTGTTTCGTCGTTCGTATTCTTTATTTAGTTTGCTTTCTCCTCAGTTCCATTGATTTATTCTTTTATGTATAAATGGCCCATTCGTGGCATAAATGACCCATTCGTGGCATTCTTCTTCTTCTTCTTCTTCTTTTTGAATAGTACCATTACGATGGAGGAATTCCCTTGAAGCTTCCAGACGTCCTTTCCTGGGCTTCATGCTATTTTCAGTCCCTTTGACTTGTTTTCAAACATACTTCTGGTTGAAACCCAGAAGTATGTTTTAGGGAGGGGAGTGTGATGATCCTACTTTTACAGAAGGGGCAAACCGATTTGGTTTGTTCCCGATTTGTTGGAGCTACGCCTAGGGGGATATTTTATTCATAGAGATATGAATCGATATCCTCTTCGGGCCGGCTGATTAATCTAATCACTGGTTTGAAGGGGTAGGGTCGTCACACCCTCCTCTGACTAACTTATGAACAATTAGGTGAATTTCAATCTGAAATTCAACCTATGTTGTTACAACAATAAGGAAATTTTTTTCCATAATTGAAGCCACTTTTTCTCTCTTTAAGAGAGGCAAGTTGCCCTCGGGTATATCATAATTCTTCGGAACAATATGTCTAGGTCACAAGTGAACAAGTTATACTGCATACCTACAAACCTTTTAGTCTCCTTTATATTACGGCGACTGAACATTGAAATAATCATCCGTCTTGGTTACCTCATTCATCACACTTGTACGGGTTTCTCGTTATGTTTCAGTTTTTGCTAGCAGGATGGAATAATTGTACATTAAAAAATTGCCATCGAACATCGCGGAAACTCCTCTACCCCGTGAACTGCATCTCTCACTTCCGATTTCATCGCGTTCCAGCTACGCCTTCTAAACACTTCACGTCCGAAAGAGGAAGAAGGATCTCTTGACCGAATCAGGATTCACAAACCATGAGATTCATAAGCTGATTATGGTAATACCCACTTTAACCACTCACTCCTGACATACATTTTAGATAGGGAATAAGTTCTTCTTGCCTCCAGAGCCTTCCTCAAGGTTCTTCATTGACTCGATTTGAGTTTTTGTTTGTCTGTCTGTTTGGAAAGCGCTACACATCGAAATTCAATCTTGAACCCATAAAGTTAGGGCCTTGGAACTTGCTTTGTATCTCAAAGCAAAATTTAATTAATTTGGAGTTAATTCGTGTTCCAAAATTGAGTCTACCCATATTTGAAGGGTTAGAATTATAGCTAATGGAATGTTTGGAACTAATCTAACCCATAAGAGCTGGTCCCACTGAAGTAGGGGAACCACCAACCTCCAGGTGGCAAATCATCCATAACGTTATACCTGTTCCTTCCTCACTTCGACCTCGTGCCGTTCAACAAAATTTGGGTCAACCAAAATCAAAATTTTCACTCCCATTCTGCGTTTCAGAATTTACTGAACAACTTTGGTTCAGTATCTGTAAGGATTGTCTATCCTAACCATCGGCTGTCAGCAGGTTTAATGAACCGGAGATTCATTCACCAACCGCCGACGAGCGATCCTATCGCAGGTCCTGGTAATTTTTTGGGTTTAGCCGTGAATCCCGTTCTATTTAAGTGGGTGAGGCAATAAGTAGCCATGGGCGAAATCATCAGAACCAATCACATGATATTTATATGCTATAAATTATATTATGATAAAAGACTTCTTCTACCATTACTTGAATTTACATGATTGGACTGAATAATGGATAAAATTAATATAATATTTAATAATCTCTAATTCTATACATATATATGCTGTTTAATATACCCTCTCGCATCTAAAGCCCCCTTTTGTAACTAACCAACTTAAACTTGCTTTTTGTATTTTGGCCTAGTGAACTTAAATAATATAATACCATAAAAACTATAAAATACGCGTGTATTTTTACAGTGCTCGTTTTGTATAAGCAGTAACCTGTTTTCTTGCTCTACGTAATACAAGGAATTCATTACTGGAAGATCAGTGTTCAGTATTCAAGTGCTCTTCTGAGTTAAGTGGGCAGAAACAGATGTTGGCGCTCAGTATTGAACTCAACCCTCGTCCGAAGGGGCATTACGTGGCTTGGCGCGGTGCGGAGAATACTGAGCACCTTTCGGCAAGTTTGTTCGATCTGATAATTCGGCGATGTTACCAACGAAACGCGGAAACCTTTGCGAGATTTCAACAAGGAGATTCAATTCCGAGAATCCGCAGCTTGTTGCTGAAACCAGCAAGAATTAAACGAGTTAATATGAGAAGAGAGTTTTCATGAATAGTTTTTTTCAGCACGTTTTGTCTGTGATACTAAAATTACAAACAATTTACCAGAGAGACAGAGCAGCGGTTCGGCAACCCATCTATCTTCCCAGTCAAACCAATTATTCTTCTTTCATATTTCTTGATGGTAAATTGCTAGCAAGGGGCAAACTTTGCAATGTAAACAGTTTACCGGACAGTCGTGCGACTCATCTTTCTATCCTTTCTCTTATCAAGTTTAATTTATTGCTAGTAAGATTCATTTCATTAAACACAGATACTCCTGCACTCGTCATCCAATCTCTCTCTCGCTGTTGAAGATTTTCCGGTAGGTGTTTCATTCTTCAATTAATCATTTTGTCTATACGTCATATCAAAAAACAAAATAGTGCATCACGATTTTCGATTCGTTTTTCGTTCACTTACCAACGCGAGTTTCATACTGATCGGAACCGGGCGTCCTACCTCCTGGCTTGCAGCTGAAGCTCACTGAAGTATTCTACCTACCTGTAGAAGGGCCCTTGTTATCGAGAACATCATACTTTCTCAGGGTTTACTTACAACGAGCAAGCATTACTCTGCGATATCTTTTCAATATTTGATATTAAAATCACCGAAAAACCAAAAAATTCCTCGCATCCCCCCTATCACGTAAATTTTCTCTTATTTCATGTTCCCATGAAAGCCGCCCCCACAGTCCCTGTACTTATACAGTCCCCTCTTCAACATGCACATCATTTATACATAGCTTCCTCGTATCCATAACCCTCAATCTCTAAGTAACTTGCACTGCCCTCAGAAGGGACTCAACACGTCAACCGGCACAATCTCTGAATATTGTTGGAAAATGTAGAAGTCATGACTGTGGCAAGGATTTCATGTTTGCGCATGCGCAGCGGCAACTATCAGTCCAGAGGCAATGATTTTCGTAGGGGACCATCTCCACCCCAACTGGCATAATTCCTGAAAATTTCATCGAAATCGGGTGAGAAATGTAGAAGTTATGGCTGTAACAAGGAAACACATTTGCGCATGCGCAGTAGCTACTATCAGTCAGGGGCTATGATTTTCATAGAGGAACATCTACACACCAAACCGCACAATCCCTGACAATTTCATCGAAATCGAAAAATGTAGCCATTTTTGAGCAATTTGTGGATCCCGGAGTTGCTCGGCAATCAAACATGCGCTAATCCCGAATACGCCATAATATATTACCATGATAAGGACGGTAAGTTCCAGTACAAAACTTTGAAAACCTCCTAAGAACACATATTTTTTAAAACACATATTTGAAATTTATTTTGATTTCTTAGAGTTGTCCAACATTCCTGACTACTATCAATCCGCGGGTGATGATTTTCATAGGGGACCATCTACACATCAATCAGCACAATCTCTGAAAATTTCATCGAAATCGGATGAAAAATGTGGAAGTTATGGCTGTGGCTAGGATTTCATAACAGACAGACAGACACGGAACCAAAGTTGTTCAGGAAGGCCTAAAATTAAAAATGCGACTGGGAATGTTGATTTTGGACATGGACCTAGTATAGTAGGGATACACATAGGTCCATGATTTTGGAGAACATTTTTTTTCAACCTTGAAATAGAGCCCTAGCTTTCAAAAAAATAGAAATTTGTTTTTCTTTCTCACTTGGTTTCATTTTAGCCCATTTCATACATATATCTTCCTCTCGGGTTTTTTGGTTTATTATTTTCAATAATAAGCCTTTGGAATCGAGCAAGAAAAAAAAATTTTAACCCCCCCTCAAAATTTGATGTTTTACGTTTCAAGGTACGTAGAATCCGAAAATCGAATAAAAAAATTTCCGTCCGTCCGCCGTCCGCCGTACGCCGTACGCGGCACTTTTCTTAGCAACACTGGACCGATTTGGTTCAAATTTTGTATATGGGCTCCATTTGGGGTCTAGTTGTGCCGCGAAGCTTTTGGTTGGTGTAGGTCACTTCTAAGGGGTGAAAATTAAGGGTTGAAATTTTCAAGAGTGCCCTAGCTCGAAAACTCTCGAAATAAAGGTATCGTTTTTTTCACCAATTTTAAATAGTACAGAATTTTTAAAAATTTTTGAGACCACCCGGAGCTCTGTAGGACAAACCGTTCGGTCCCTACGAGTCTTTGAAGGTTTTCCTTCGATAAAACAGAATCATGAGTGTGAATCGCAAAAGAGGTCTAATCGCCGTTCAAATTTTATCTGACTAAAATGCGATCGCTGTTCATTTCTTCGAGTTGTATTCAGTTTTGCCTTCTGCGTAACCAGTAATCAAATTTCCATATCAAGCTTTCTATTTTTCGAATCGAGTGTGAAGCGTTTAGTTCTTTCTAATAAACTTGATTGTGAAGGTGTGAAGCCAGTATGGTGTGGTAGGTAGTACCTAGCTGGTAGGTAAAAAAAAATTGGTAGGTAAAACAATGTTTGTAGGTAAAAAACGCTGCAAATCATTGCTCACTGATCAGATCACTGATCAGCTGAGTGAGCTCCGAAGCCATTTTCAATGCTATTGAATGGAAGTGCTCTTCCAGGCGTCTCCAGCATTCGAGGAGATCTTCTTCACTCCTCACATCACTGATCAGCTGAGTGAGCTCCGAAGCCATTTTCAATCCTATTGAATGGAGGTGCTCTTCCAGGCGTCTCCAGCATTCGAGGAGATCTTCTTCACTCTTCTGATCACTGATCAGCTGAGTGAGCTCCGAAGCCATTTTCAATCCTATTGAACGCAGGAGCTGAAATTTGAGAGGGAAGGTCAAGGGAGAATACAGATGGTGGTAGGTGCTATTGATGGAGAACCAGTGATCTATACAGAAGGATGATCTATACATAAAATAATAAACCTTTGAGCAATGATTTGCAGCGTTTTTTACTTAAAATTAAGATAGGGTTTTTTTTCGAAACAATCGGCTTCGGTTCTCTATTGTCTCACTACGGGTGTCAATTTTATGTTCTCAATATTCTCTCACAAGATGATACATTATTACCAGTACTAGCTCATAGGTTCAATCTATGGTCTCAGAGAAAACAAAACTCTATTAATCCCGTACTAATTCATTGAAACTTCAATAACAAGCGAGGAATTTTTTGCAAAAATATATTTATATTAATTTAGGTGTAGGAACATAAAATATGGTATATCGGAATCAGCTCAAATTTCTCGTAGGAAAAGTTGATTAAAAAATGTTTCCCCTAGGATCACATTTAGACCCAATGAGCTCTATTGGAAGTGGAAGAATAAATGTGAGCGCCACGTGGGAGGTCCACCAATTCAGTTAGGGACCGAGCAGGATGAGCATGGTGACACCTCGAAGTACTCCTGCAGTGATCCCCCTAACCCACAATTTTCACCCACCTCTTATACCTGTAGCAGTACTTTTGGGTACGCAGTTATCAGCTCCTTGTTCAGTTCCCAACGCTGATCGACAGTCATTCTCTACCTACGAAAAATTTTGATGGCGGCAGGAAAACTAACTTTGGAGTCGACACAAAATTTAATCAAAACGATAAACAAACAAAAAAAAACATGCAAGAAGCACTATGAATTCAGTTAACTTGCGCGGCGTGAGGTAAAAGTTTTAATACTCGCGAGAGGTGTTGGCATCCACATCCACTGAAGCCGCTTCTGCCTCATATAACTCGCTCGCTTCTCGCATTTGGAAATTTCTCCTCATTAACATACCAACAAATGCAACTGCTCGCTCATTCATTGTCACTCCCCCGGTGAATCCGGGTTGAGTCGAGGTTGATGATTCACAATATTGTACCGACCATCCTTTCTACCACGTACTGCAGAAGAACGTGAGAACGTATGGTATGATTGGTACAAGAGGTGAGGAAAATTCATAGTATGGTATGAGAAAACAAAATATAATTAATACCTTTTCATTATAATATAATGAAAATATTATTTTCTATAGAATACGGATCTTACACGTGCGCAAATTGTGTGCAATCCGCGAGAATCTTTTTTTCTATGAGACACGCACAAATTTCGATTTCCCGTGAGATTTGACACCACACGTGTCCTCACATAGAATTTTCTTGTGGGTAAAAATTCTCCGAACCATGGACGATGTGTTTTCTTGGTGTATCAAACCACATACCTACACGTTATAATAATATATTCATGTTATATTATAACATGAATTCTAAGTATTTTATAGCTTTTTTTCATCGAGTCTCTGTTTCAGTCAGCTGTTACAGTCATTTTCTTGTTGGAAAACCATGCAATTACTGAATGAAAATACAAAACACTAATACAACTTTTCAGGTCAGATGAACACTGATGAAAGACTCTATTGAGTGATTCAGTGTTTTAAAAATACCCGAAAATTGTTTGTCATGAGAGGAAGTCTAAGATATTCGCAAGAAGTTGCCTACGAGGTTATTGCAACTTTACGATGTAACGATCTACTCATCGTAATTAATTGTGACCTTATCTGATCAGCTAGCGTTCTACGACGTGATAATCTGAATAAGACAAAATTCCATTCACTGTTAAATCCTGAATATGCCGCTTAGTCTGCCGTAAGACCATCCATTATGCGATAAAGTGCCAAATATACAGGGTGTCACCCTAACTCGAGGACCAAACTTCAAGGATCGATTCTACAACTAATTTGCAAACTTTTTTGTCTCTTGACATTTTTTTTAAACGCTTTAAAATTATACTTTTTTCACTTTTAAGATTTTGTTCGTGTTTTCGACCTTGAGCCATTAAAACGGCCATAACTCCCTCAATTTACTGGATAAACTCAAATATGAGTATACCGTTGGAAAGAACGTTAAATTTCCTATCAGTTCATTAGGACACAAAAGCTTTTTAAGCCTTTCGTATAAGTGAATAAATTGGTCAAAGTCAGAAATTTAAAACTTTCTCGAAAATCACCATTTTTCAGGCTGACCCATCTTATGTAATAAACAGCCGTATCGGCGGGCACTCAACGGAAAAAACTTGCCCAGAATCTCAGCTTTCCAACGGTCTATCAATTTTTCTTTTTAACATTCAAATTAGAAGAGTAAATGAAGTTTGAATGCCCGAAAACGTGTGTTTTACAAGCAAATCCAGCGTTTTAAGCGGTTTCTGGTCCCCCTCGACCTCAAGATGGCTTGACGATTTTGGTGTCATTTCCTATGTAATTTTCTACGCTGAATCAAATAGTGATACTTCCGAATGGTTCCGACTGCTAGAAAGTGGATTTTTTGAAGAAAACCTTCGTTTTTCGTACATAAAATACGCATTATTCTTAAATGTGGTAGTGAGCATGAAGTAACACCTTTGAACTCAATAAAAACACCGAATTTCTAGTTGATTGAAGTTTTTGTTCTAGTTTTTGTTGTTTGAGGTCGAGGGGGACCAGAAACCGCTTAAAACACTGGATTTGCTTGTAAAACACACGTTTTCGGACATTCAAACTTCATTTACTCTTCTAATTTGAATGTTAAAAAGAAAAATTGATAGACCGTTGGAAAGCTGAGATTCTGGGCAAGTTTTTTCCGTTGAGTGCCCGCCGATACAGCTGTTTATTACATAAGATGAGTCAGCCTGAAAAATGGTGATTTTCGAGAAAGTTTTAAATTTCTGACTTTGACCAATTTATTCACTTATACGAAAGGCTTAAAAAGCTTTTGTGTCCTAATGAACTGATAGGAAATTTAACGTTCTTTCCAACGGTATACTCATATTTGAGTTTATTTGGCACTTTATCGCATAATGGATGGTCTTACGGCAGACTAAGCGGCATATTCAGGATTTAACAGTGAATGAATTCGTTATAACGAATTATCAAAAATGAAGTACCTACCTAAATGAGTTATCGAATTTCTGCCAAAAATGTTGTTTATCTGTCATAACCATTGTCTAGTTATAACCTAACCTACCAAATCTAGTTATTGTTTTTTGTATGCTTCTACGTTCATAGTGACAAAAGTGCTCTGCAATTTTGAAGAAGAGCAAAGAAGAAGAAAGAGATCAAACAAAAGTTGGGAAATCCAAGAGAATCTGGAGAAATCACCGAAGTCGGCTCGAGAGATAATCTGGATTGGTGGCCGCTCAAGGGATGTATCGCAGGTCTTGATAATTTTTCGGGTTAGGCCATTGGTGAACCCCGCTCCACTTAAACGGGTGAGACAATAAGTAGCCATGAGCGAAATCATCAGAAACAATTCTGATCTTCCCTTTGGAAGACAAATGACGAAGTCCGCGACGCCAATTTCCGAAATGTCAATGATGTAAATAAATTATCTTTGAAAACCTTGAGTGTACGGGAAGATATGAAGATTTACGGATAGTTAAGAGGTACCCGCCTTGAATGTTTACAGCCCTTAACGTTGTTAAACGTACAAAAGATCCCAACTCTCAAACCCAGTACAAACAGACGTACATCTTGGTGAAAGTTAATTTTTTCTTTAAAAAAAAATACTCGTCATTTTTGATGGAGCAGACCTGGCGGCCTAAGATATGAAAGTATGATAGAGATGATTGACGGCGAGTGGAGTCGTACTTGAAGGAGTGGCATCCAACAACATCAGGGTCCTGGATGCAACTTTGCCATTTCGCGTTGAGTGTGTTGCGGGAATAGTGCCACGGAGTTGAGCATCTCGGCAGGCGAAGGTACGAAGAGGTAACACCAACCGTGTCCTGCTCGCCTCATACCTCTACTGGAGAGTATAAAGGCACTTCTGCTTCCGAGTCTACCAAGGTAGCGGAAGCTTTGTTTCCACTTTTCAAGGTTAAAAAAAAAACCATTTCTCCAAAATCGAAATTTCTACTCGCGTTTTATGTTTCTGACCTTTCTGAACAATTTTGGTTCCGTGTCTGTCTGTGTGTCTGTCATGAAATCCTTGTAACCGGCTTAACTATACGAAGTTATTGTCCGATTCCGATGACATTTTCAGAGATTATGCAGATTAGATTTTAGACGGTCTCCTATGGAAATCATCACACCCAGACTGATAGTAGCCACTGCGCAAACGTGAATTCCTTGTAACCGGCGCTGGTGAACCGGCTCTAAGAATTTTCATTACTTGTCGCATCAATCCTAGTCATTAGACAGTTTTTGCAGGACAATAACGTGGCCGTGGAACCTGTTCGCAGAGCGCGATATCCACTGAAACTGCAATCTTGTCGAAACGTTGACAATCGGTGACGATCCAGCTGCAAATTTTGGTCCGTTGAGAATCCCTAAACGTCACTGGTCCGTGACTAACCTTCCTATATCCTTAACAGTACATCCAAAACAAAGCGTGGCTCTAGCATTTATTCTCTAGCACACTTGGGATGTCAATGAAAATGGATCAAACATCTTTTCCATCTGGCTTACTCGCTGGCGGTGATTAGCAACGTGATTGCGGGCTCTAGGTTAAGTTCCCGAGCTCTTCGAGTTGACTTTGCCAGCAAAACTCTCTATTACCAATGTGTACCAACTTTATCGCGTTTTACGATGAGGTCTTCATCTATTATCGAGTTGTGTGACTTCATATTGAAGGAATTTGTCTACTCATACGAATTAATTGTAAATAGTTGAGCTTTTAATGATTCTGGAGAACATGCCCTGAAGAGCAAACTACCTGTATTTATAATAATTGTTTCCACAAATTCATATTCATGAACTTATTCCTCGAGTATGGCCATAAAGTTGTATGGACAGGAATAATGTATTCGAAAATAATAGTTATTCAGAATAACCAATGAGAAGAGAGAAATCTGATTCGTTGGAATAATACGAATCTGAACTAATAACAGGAATGGAAACCAAAAGACGTAATAATAGCTAGAATGATAAATATTTACGATCCCAGCGACTTCCTTCAAAACTCCTACTTTCTTCGTTTTGCCACTCCGAGGTGTCATTCAACTCTTTCTACCCACACATGATCTACCCATTCATGACAACCGAATTGTAATCCAATTCGGATTGAAATATTCATGAAAAAGAAGTTGTAGGTTTTTTGAAGAAGACCTACCATTACTTCTACTGAAATGTCGTTGAGTTGTTCGTTCAATTAAATATACGAGGGGCATCCAGAAAAAAAGATCTCCAACAAGTTTACTGTTTTCCTACAAAGTTTGCTTGACGATTGATGCACTTTTGAAAACGGGGCAAAAGCTTCTTTAATCCCCTTTGAGTTACTGCGTCCCCACACCTCGCAGGTAAGTGCCAACAGCAGTCTTCAGTTTGTCGTCATCTTCGAATTTTTGCCCCCCTAAACCCTTTCAATTTTGGGACGATGTGGTAATCGAATAGGGCAAAGTCCAGAGAATATGGCGGATGAGGGAAAATTTTTCCACTTGAATTTTGCAAGAAATTCCTGGCGCATTGTCATGCCTACGCAGCAAGCTATTTGAAAGCTCACGCACCCTGTTGCGCTTTCCGGACGGCGTATCACTAACACTTTTACGCCCTTCAAGGAATTTAACGCGCCATTTCCGAACTTTCTGAATACTCAAAATTTTTTCACCGTACACAGACGTGAGTTTACGATGAATTTCAGCGGCTGATAACCCTTTTGGGATAAAAAACGGATTTCCATTTCAGCCTGTTAGGGTAAAAAAAACGGATTTCCATTTTGGACATGGCATCCTCCAAGTCATATTGTAATGGGACAGTCCAAGTTAAAATGGCGAAAATAAGTTTTCAGTTCATTGGTTACTAGCGAAATTTGCACAGGAGGTGCCTCCACTAAATATCCGAACATCTACGATCGCTGGGACGCCAAGACACGAGGTGATCGACGTCACCACGCTAATTTTCACCTGGACTATGAATTTAGGAGTGAAAATAAAATTTATTAAAATTTATTGATTACTATAAATTAATAAAATGAACATTTAATGTTCTGTTTAGAAATCTGTGTTTGGTGTTAAGCCCCTACGCTCTACAGTTTTCAAAATTTTCATACATTTCAGGTGGGAAAACATTCCTTACAGTTTTTTTCTACAGTTTTAGCTAGTTTTTGGTGTTTATTCAAAAAACTTTAGCGTTAATTATGACCCTGTCTCTTTATTGTATGGGAATTTAGATGGTGAGACAGTTATGGCCCACCTGTCTCATAACTTTTTTTTTCAATTTTGAAAACCAGCCGGTTTTGATAAGTCACTGGAGAGTGCTATTGATTATAATATTAGGCGTATAAGAGACTTGAATGAAGGAAGAGTCCATTTAGAAATGCGCATTAATGTCTCATTACTGTATTTTGTACTGTCCCATTATACAAATTCTGTATTCCAACTTATTTTTCATATTTTTACCTCACAGAAATGCCGAAGCCCCCTCAATACAACGAGAAGCTCTATTGAAGGCAATAGAACTGTTAAGTGGCTTCACTGCAATAAAGAAGAAGGGAGTGACAAATACGATCATATTCTGAACACTTCGTCTGATAGTGACACAAGTTATATTATGTATATGGCAGATCTATCGAAATCATGTTCTTCTACAATGAAAAGTTAGATTGCAATCAGAAGCTGGAAAGCTGTAGATTTACAGTTTATGTACTCCAATTATGCGAACATTTTATATTGAGATTTTGGTTCAAGTTTTCATTCAGGCTTCATGAATAATTTTATTTGTTGATAAAATATTTTTTTCCGTTATCCGAGACCTTAATTATGTTTTTAATAGGTAGCTTAGCTACCCGATTTTTTTTTTTTTTTTTTTTCCAAATTATTAAACCCTATCCGAGTTTATTGCAAAAATCTGAGGAGCGAACGATTTTTCGCTACAAGGTGCGATCCTGGGGCTGTTGTCAGCTACCCGATTGTTTTTCTTTTATTGATAGAACAAAACGGTGCTAAAACATTCTTTTCAACACAAACGGGCCTTATTTCGAGATGTCCAACAACTGAATTGAAATGTCCCGTAAAAGAATGATGTGTCCCATTACTATATTTTTCGACCTTTCACTGGGATATGTACATAACATATTATATATAAGACGTATAGAACATGTCGGAAATGAAAAAAATCATAGTTGATTGTTTAGAGCTGATCTTAGAATATTCAGAAACCTCTAATGTTGAAAATAACATACAAAATGAGTTTGAAATGCGTGAAAGTCCTTAACTCTTAATATCCTGAGGTATCTTTTTGGAAGTTCGATTTTTACCAGCAACGATTTTAACCCAAAACTGACAGCCGTTGTCTATCTTGATACTCAAACGATCGATTGCGTAAGAAAACGTAATGGTAAAAACAAAATAACTCGAAGAAAAAAATTATTTCCGCGTCGTCAGACTGTAATAGGGCATTCGAGGTACCTTCTACCCCATTTCTCACCTTGTAGGCTGCTAGTTGGGTATCCTCGACAGACATAGCGCCACTTTCTAGAGTACCTAGCACAGGTTCCAACATCCCACCAAGGATTTTTCAAGTTTCTTTCTTCTACTCCAGCAAAATTGACTTTATTGACAGATACTGTTCACACAGTGCTAGTGAGGCCAATGGAGAGATCATTCTAGAGCTGACAGACTGTAATAGGGCCTTTGAGGAACCTTCTAATAACATATTCCACAGATGTGTCAAAATACATCTAACTTTAATTTTTTTAAATTCGAAAAACACAAATTATTCGAATTAGTGGGAAATTAAGGGTTAACCTGTCCATTACTGTATGGTTTACCCTACATGTTTACGGTGAAGTTACGATTTCCAGGTGCAAAATCAGGTTACAATTCAGAGTTACCACAACACATCAACGGAAAATCCCTGAAAGTTTTCCCTGACGACTAGGGAGCCAAACAGTTCGGGGAACATTTTGTTCTCGATTCATCACGTGTTTCCGGATTTAACTGCCAATATTACAGAAACGACTACAAGGAAAGCAACCACTGTACTTTTCCCAATTGTTTAGAGTGGTTTAGATGGTTTTTTTGACTTCAGAAGACGTAAGTAGGTTCTCTGATCCTTCCTCAGCAACTGAACTTTCCAAATGTGATAAATCCCACTTACCTTTAAAAAAAGAGGCACACACGACGGAAATGCCATTTTTGCCAACATCCGTATCCGACATTCGAGCTTGAACACCAGGGAGTAGGTATCAGTCGAATTGAAAGAAACGAGAAAAAATACCAATCTTTGATTTATCGGTCCATTGTCTGGAGGAAAAAAAGGGGATTGCAAGCGGATCCGATTCTCTCCGGCACTTGAATGAGTTTTGAGAAGTGAAAACGATTCGGCCGAAACGGGCAGTTATAGTGGAAAAACTCCTGGCCGTGCTTCATCCGATTTGTCGGGCGTTCCAATCATGACAGACGGAACAATGATGTCATTAGGATCAACGGATCAATTCTGATCCCTCGAAGGATAGTTAGGCTCGTCGCGGATTGGTTCGTCCCTCCGAAGATGGTCTTAGAAGATTATCCCGAATGAAGCCATCATCTTGTTAAACTTTCATCTTGTAACAGTTTAAGGAGTTTCAGATGGTCGAAGGCCGTAACTCATTTTAAGGATAAAATACTTTCACGAAATCAATTTCAAATCGTTTCAAAGCTTCGAAAACCGTCGAGACGGTCGAAAAGTTAACAAATTTTTCAACTATTTTTTGCTTCCGAGTCTACCAAGGTAGCGGAAGCTTTTTGTTCTTACCAACTTTTGCAAGAGTGAAAAAAAAGTTCTCAAAAATCGAAATTTCCACTCGCGTTTTACGTTTTAAACCTTCCTGAACAATTTTGGTTCCGTGTCCGTCTGTCTGTGTGTCCGGGTGTCTGTCATGAATTCCTTGCCACAGCCATAACTTCTACATTTCTCATCCGATTTCGATGAAATTTTCAGGAATCGTGTGGTCTGGCATGTAAATGGTCCCCTATGAAAATGATCAACCCCGGACTGATAGTAGCTAGTGCGCATGCGCAAACTTTTATTTCCTTTTATTTCCTTTAGAGATTATACCACATGCCAAGTGATCAGGGTAAGAAGCCTGACATCGTTGCCGTCAAGCCCGACAGGTCTTGCATTATCCTGGATGTCCAGGTTGTTAATGGCAGCATGGGCATGGAGCAGACCTGGCGGGCTAAGATAAGAAAGTATGATAGAGATGATGCAAGCAGTGTCAGAGCTAAAAGGAGTGGAACCCAAAAACATTAGGGTGATGCTGCGACCTTGTCGTGGCGCGGAGTGTGGTGCGGGAAAAGTGCCACAGAGTTGCGCGAGTTGGGTATCTCAGTAGGTGTACTCCGTGGTGTCACCAGACGCGTACTGCTCGGCTCATATTTAAACTGGTGGTCATTTTATAGAGGCACTTCCCTTCATCCCTCTCTCCCACCCCCACCTTCCTCATCATCCCTCATCCCTAGGGCAGGCGTCGGGTGAGTCCTGGGCGTCCTCCCCATTATTTTTGATTTATTTATTTATTTTGTTTTATGGAGTGCTCCCTCCGTCAGATAGACCTTTATTCTTTGAGGGGAGATTTAAGGAAAAAAAAACAAAAAAAAAATACAGCCATAACTTCCACAAATAATTTCCATAACTTCCACAAAGACTGTGCGGGATGACGTGTAGATGGCCCCCTATGAAGGTAGTGCAAGATATTTAGAGATTGATGTTTTCAGATTATCTACTATGCATCGGATCATCTATACAATCGGGTTATGCATACGAGGAAGCTATGTGCCACACCCACTTGGCAGACTTTTTTTTATCCGTTCCTCGATTTTTATAGATCAATCGTGATGGAATTATCTCGGGGTAAGAGGCGAATAACTTCATAAATGTGACCAAAATCAGGCGAAAAGAAGAAGAGATTGATGGGTCAAGAAAACAACGTTTGCTCATGCGCAGACGTTTACATTGGTCCGATGGTGATGACATTCAAGGGGGAAAAGTTGACGGCGACACCCACTCAGTCCCTCAAAATTTAATCAACCTCGGACCATAATTTCAATAGACTTAAAACATGGACTTAAATGGACTTAAACATTTGTTTAAAACTATTACGGCTCCTTACTGAAATCTAAGGACCCTAAAACCTTGCCAAAATTTTACTCACGCATATAAATTGAAATTGGCCAGTTTTAGAAACCTTAACTTACCCATATTCATTGTTCCTCAACTATATGGGCAAGTCGTAACTGGCATCTAGCTAAGTTTATTGATATAAACTCAACCTCAGGCACTGAAAGCCAAATTCCTTCACATACCCTATTTGCACTAAAACTGACAACATTAAAATTAACAAATACCTACACTATTTTTATACAGAAAAGTAACCCAGAGTAAGGCAGATTCATTTAAAAAATCTCATCCTTACAAGGAACAACTGCAGTGGTATAACATACACACTAGAAATTCAATAATAAGTTAGAAGAACAATGTTTGGGATATTGTCAATAAATATACCAATCCTTGCTATCGGATGAAGTGATTCATGATCTTCTCTACAAATTCATTTAGATATGTTTTTGTCTCGGCTGGTTAAGGGTACTACTTTTGACTTATTAACATAGCTTGAGACGCCTTTTCGTGAAGGATTTTTTTAATTTTTTTAAAAGAACGTTTTTTACATTGTTTTTGGATTAAGGTAAACGAATTTACTGACTTCTGTAATCTAGATGTAGCTATTTCAAACTTACACTGAGTAGTTTGAAAAACTCGTCAATCGTATACACAGAAGAAGTTGATGAGGGAGCAGGCAGTGGAAGAAAGTTAGAGAAGAACATACAAGGAAGGTCCCATTACGCTGCCTTGAGGCACTCCTGCACCGATTCTTTTGAGAAGTGACAACTCGTTTTGGATATTACTTGGGAGATACGGTCTATCATATTGCTTTTGGGCTGCAAAAATACGGGTTATGTAGTTTGAGTATGAATGGCTTTCGAGCCATTGCCAGTCATTTGCTTATTCAATGTGGAAAAGGAAATTTCTACATAACTCATTAGATGTAAATAATTAAACCGCGAGAGTTGTAAAGGGTACGAAAGTTTCTCTCTAAATCCTAATTAATATTTCCACTAGTGAGGAGGCAAATTACCAAGTAAAAGCAATTTCAATTGTACATAATTTCTTTTCGTTCATTTATAATAAATATATCTATCACTAATTGAAATAACGTTGATTTTTTCAAATTGTTAGATCGGTCCTGCATCGTAGATACGTACGAATAAAGTACATTTTTTTAAAAGTAATCTCTTGGCGTTACTTAGAATAATTCTGTATTACTATAATTTTGGTCGACGAATTTACTTACGAATTATGAACGTTATTTAGCGACAAGATGGGCCAATGGGGTACTTCCTATCTCCTATATGTACGGTTGGCCACCAAAAAAACATGAAAAACATTTAAAATGGAAATAGGCAGTGCAGTGAGTTAGGCGGATTCAAGATCCTAGTCGTTTGGTGAGCGCTGCGTAAATGTTAATCATTATATTTTAAATCACTTTTGAAATTCAATCTGGTTGACGTTTCTTGTCGGACGTGGTGGAGGGGGTAATGATGTTTGTCTAGGAAATTCATGATGGAACTGAGTTGGTTAGCTCCAGGTGATGGCTATAATTTTTGTCGATAAATTTACATCCACTATATGAACATCATTCAGCTCCAAGGTGGTTCAAAAGTCGTCCAAGGTACATCAAGTACCCAAGTAAACGTGGTTTGGTACTTCCTATCTACTTTCTACTTGGTTTTGGCTCAAAGCATAGGAGAGGAAAGACATTAAAACTTTAAAAATTGAAATTGGGAGCGTAGTGAGTTGATTCAAGCTCTTTATCGATTCAACTAATTTGTGAGAGCTGCACTCATAAATTAATATGA
The DNA here is from genome assembly GCA_009739505.2 of Apolygus lucorum. NCBI lineage: Eukaryota > Metazoa > Arthropoda > Insecta > Hemiptera > Miridae > Apolygus > Apolygus lucorum. Next base: position 57,085,434 of record CM019176.2, read on the forward strand.
TGATGTTCTTTCAAGAAATCATTGATGAAACAGAGAACACCTAGAACACACACACCTAGAATTGCGATTATGTTGCTGTAGTTACAGTTAGCTTCACGTAATGTTAGACGAATTCGGGCTTACCTGTAGCTGCGGATAATGTTGCTGCTGCTGCTGAGACTCCTGAGAATTCGTGATGGCTGAAGCGGCGTTAAAACACAGGAAGAGAAGGGCAGCGAGATACGACGTCGCGGACGCCATGGCACTTGACACAAGACTGAAGAGACGGACGCCGGCTCCTCAGGACGTCCAGATGGAAGGGCGATCCGTCCTACCACAAGAAGAAGATGAGGGTGGGAGGCTGCCGGAGGTGGCGGATCAGCGGCTTCTTTCCTTCGCGGTTGTGTAACCTGCGGAGACTCGAGCGGGCGGTAAAGAAAGGGAAAGGACGCCCAAGATCCTTGTTCTTGGTACCATCTAGGGTATGCATGTATGCCCATTGCCATATATTGTATATTGTATGCCCATTGTATATGTATATGCCCATTGCCTTCTCAAATTTATTTCAACATTTTTTAGAAACATCCACCCAGTTGAGTGGAAACGAAATTGAAATCGATACTTAGAAGGGGAGGCTCTGGTACTTCCCTCTCCGATTTTTTAAAAATTGTACTGATTATGCTAGAGCCAAAATATGTTACGGATAGACGTTAAGTGGGCCACTGAAGCCAGAAACATTTTTTTAACCCTTAACGCGCCAGGTGAGTATGTCACACTCAGTAAGGATTTTTGATCTGCTGTGGTGGCGGCCCTGCTCCACCATCGGGATTGAGGACCCAACGTAAATTGGGGGGGATTAGTACCGCGTCAACTGCCGCTAGAGCCACCCCCCTGCATGGTCCCTGCGCACCTTAAGTATCATTTTTCTGAAACCTAATGAGTATGCCACACTCACCTGGCACCTGAGCGGTGTATAAAAAGTGAGTATGGCATACTCACGTGGCACCCAAGAGTCATGTAAAATTATAGGGGAACCTTAGAGAAGACCTCAAGAAGAAAAAATATTGTTCACTGTGTCCCTACCAAAAGCGTCCATACACCAATTACAAGTGTGAACAATGCAATAATCCTATTTGACTTCAATGTTCTCGAAAAACATGTATAAACTGTTTACAGGGAACAAGATAACTCCCTATAAACTATACGGTATAAAGACTGGTAGGTACTAGGAACAGCAACTTTCGAAACTGATAAAAAAAACTTTTTTCGAGAATTTATTTTTTTTTCGTTTTCCTAGTCTTGCAGTTAGAAGTAACACCAGTCTTCTCTTTGAGTTTACAAGAATTAGCCAAGGCTATGAATTCTTCAATATTTTTTTCGCCAAGATATTTTTCATTCCTACTCTAGCAATGGTAAATGAAAACGGAGTTGAGTAGAACGTTATCTATTTCCACGAAAATAATGAGTTACAAGTTATATACCAGTAGAATATGCTATAGACTGCTATATGCTGGCATATGCTGGTTTTGCGTTTTTATTTATGCCCGTATACAATTTATTGAATATTAGTCAAACAATTAAAAAACGAGGCGAGAAAAAGTGGTTAAAACGCTTGAAAATTACGGAAATCGTGATGGGTGAGTATACCATACTCACTTGGCGCGTTATGGGTTAAACCGAAAAAATGGTTTTTTTAAAAAATGGCTTTAAAAACCACTGGTGCCCCCACGCATTCATGCCTATCGCAATCAGACTTTCAGGAGTATTTCTGCATATAAATTTAACAAGGACATGTATACCTAGAGTAATAATTAATACGTACTAAGTCAAACGGATTGGGGTCCACTGAATAATAAAAGCATTCGGTTAATATATTACCTTCTTCAGGGCCTATAACGACAAAAACAAAATTCACCCTTAATGGCCTCAAGACTCCTACGAGTTTCAAATTACAAAAGTACGAATATAAACAACAACAAAATCCTAATACTATAAAAATTTACACACTCGAGGATGGTTTACTCAGTGAGCATACCAAGCGTCAATTTGAAGGAGGTTGGTGGAGATGCCACTATAAACAAACAAGTAATTAGTTTAATTTAAAAATTTACGCTTTGGGGTCCGTTTGACGTATTGTAATTTGTTGGGTCGATCTACATAGTTGCTGAACAATTAGCCTTGTTAGTTTTGTGAAGAAGGCTCCATAAAACCTGGATAAGAAAATCGTCAAAGAGGCCGCCATTGGTTCGGCCGAGACCCCGACCTCTCCCATCAACACGGCATAAAAAGAATGTGTTACCTACATGTATTCCTCCTGGAAATTTAATTGCAATATGCATGGATACGTGGGACCACTGTTTTGTAAACGCCATTTTGGTATATCATTTTCAATAGTAAACCTTTAGAATCGAGCAAGAGGAGAAACAATTTAACCCTCCTCAAAATGTTTACATTTCAAAGCAGGTACCTCTGTAGAATCCGAAAAGCGCAAAATAAAAAAATCTGTCCGTCCGTAACACTTTCCTTAACCGGAGGTCGGGTGTGGCCGTGGTCGCTGCGGCGAGCGTTTTTTGGTGGTGGAATTTTGACCGACTTCTGCGGAGGTCATGGGTTCAAATCTCATCGCCAGCAGCGTGCGTTTTTCTGCGGCTGGGGCACCCATCCCCCCCCCCCCTCGTCACAACCCTGGGCGGTGAAGCAATGGGAAGCTGTGAGTGAAATCATCGGAACAAATTCTGATCTTCCCTTTGGAAGACAGCTGATGACGTCCGCGACGCCAGGAATGGCAGTCGGACGAAAATCCAAGATGAAATGGTTATTTACTTTTACTTACTTTTTACTTTGGACCGATTCTGATGAAAATCCTACATAGGCTCCAATTGGGGTCTAGTTATCCCCGAAGCTTTTGGTTAGTGTCAGTCCACTTCTAAGAGATGAAAAATAGGATTGTTACTTTCAAAATGTCTTGGCTCGAAAAACGTTCGACTAAAGGTATTGTTTTTTCTCCAATCTCTAAATAGAATTGAATTTTAGGTTCTAATAAGACCATCTAGAGCTCTGTAGGACAAACCGTTCGCGCCCTATGAGGGCTTATAATTATGGATTGGGCTTATAATAAAATCAGGAAACAACTGTGAATCCAAAAGCTGTTCACTGAAGGATTGGCCTCCGTTCTTTAACTATTCGTTTCATTGAATAGATTTTCGAATTGTACTCGCTTGTGCGAATTTCGTAATGAAGGCACCCACAACTCTTGGACTCTTGGACAACTCTAGCTATGTTATTGCCAGTAAGTACTAATAATGGAAAAGCCGCGTTATATACGCTGGCGAGTGGTCTGTACAGTAAAATAATAGACCATTGAGTCATAATTTGCAGCGTTTTGTTAACTATAAACCTAAAATAATATGTTTTAGGCTTTTGGGGCCCCACTAAACGTAACGACGGAATCGTATCGACTTATTCCAAAAATAACCTCTGAAAGTTCGTGTCCCTATAGGGTGCGTTGGTTCTGACAGGGTTATGAAAATATCCCGTCTTACTCAAGTTTCCGGGATTTGTACAGTTCATCTCCAATGAACTGCCGTGATTTTGAGGAGATAGATCTCACTAAGTCACAGAACCCAACCTCAACCCTCTGGTAGGAAAGCTACTCATAAATGGGGTCGAGGAGCGGGCATTTCTGGATACGGGAGCGATAGTTACTGGAGGGTAATTACTATTAATTCGTTGGTTTCTTCACCTTGTAAAAACATTTTTAAGCTACATATAATTTTCAGTACGAGGTAGAGGTTTCCTCTCTGTGTTCTTCCCACTAGTCCACACCCCTCAATAGTAAACTAATTTCTCCTCAACCGTTCACTGTTGAGAGCTTTCACTGTAGTTTTCATCATCTTT
>CM019176.2:57089409-57402094 GCA_009739505.2 Apolygus lucorum
TTTTTTTTTCGAAACAATCGGCTTCGGTTTCTCTATTGTCTCACTACGGGTGTCAGTTTGTGTTCTCAATATTCTCTCACAAGATGATACATTATTACCGTACTACCTCATAGGTCAATCTATGGTCTCAGAGAAAACAAAACTCTATTAATCCCGTACTAATTCATTGAAACTCAATAAACAAGCGAGGAAGTTTTTGCAAAATATATTTATATTAATTTAGGTGTAGGAACATAAAATATGGTTATATCGGAATCAGCTCAAATTTCTCGTAGGAAAAGTTGATTAAAAAATGTTTCCCCTAGGATCACATTTAGACCCAATGAGCTCTATTGGGAAGTGGAAGAATAAATGTGAGCGCCACGTGGGAGGTCCACCAATTCAGTTAGGGACCGAGCAGGATGAGCATGGTGACACCTCGAAGTACTCCTGCAGTGATCCCCCTAACCCACAATTTTCACCCACCTCTTATACCTGTAGCAGTACTTTTGGGTACGCAGTTATCAGCTCCTTGTTCAGTTCCCAACGCTGATCGACAGTCATTCTCTACCTACGAAAAATTTGATGGCGGCAGCAAAACTAACTTTGGAGTCGACACAAATTTAATCAAAACGATAAACAAACAAAAAAAAAACATGCAAGAAGCACTATGAATTCAGTTAACTTGCGCGGCGTGAGGTAAAAGTTTTAATACTCGCGAGAGGTGTTGGCATCCACATCCACTGAAGCCGCTTCTATCTCATATAACTCGCTCGCTTCTCGCATTTGGAAATTTCTCCTCATTAACATACCAACAAATGCAACTGCTCGCTCATTCATTGTCACTCCCCCGGTGAATCCGGGTTGAGTCGAGGTTGATGATTCACAATATTGTACCGACCATCCTTTCTACCACGTACTGCAGAAGAACGTGAGAACGTATGGTATGATTGGTACAAGAGGTGAGGAAAATTCATAGTATGGTATGAGAAAACAAAATATAATTAATACCTTTTCATTAAATTTTCCATAGATACGGATCTTACACGTGCGCAAATTGTGTGCAATCCGCGAGAATCTTTTTTTCTATGAGACACGCACAAATTTCGATTTCCCGTGAGATTTGACACCACACGTGTCCTCACATAGAATTTTCTTGTGGGTAAAAATTCTCCGAACCATGGACGATGTGTTTTCTTGGTGTATCAAACCACATACCTACACGTTATATAACATGAATTCTAAGTATTTTATAGCTTTTTTTCATCGAGTCTCTGTTTCAGTCAGCTGTTACAGTCATTTTCTTGTTGGAAAACCATGCAATTACTGAATGAAAATACAAAACACTAATACAACTTTTCAGGTCAGATGAACACTGATGAAAGACTCTATTGAGTGATTCAGTGTTTTAAAAATACCTGAAAATCGTTTGTCATGAGAGGAAGTCTAAGATATTCGCAAGAAGTTGCCTACGAGGTTATTGCAACTTTACGATGTAACGATCTACTCATCGTAATTAATTGTGACTTTATCTGATCAGCTAGCGTTCTACGACGTGATAATCTGAATAAGACAAAATTCCATTCACTGTTAAATCCTGAATATGCCGCTTAGTCTGCCTTAAGACCATCCATTATGCGATAAAGTGCCAAATATATACATAGAAGTACATTTATGTACTTCTATATATTTGGCACTTTATCGCATAATGGATGGTCTTACGGCAGACTAAGCGGCATATTCAGGATTTAACAGTGAATGAATTCGTTATAACGAATTATCAAAAATGAAGTACCTACCTAAATGAGTTATCGAATTTCTGCCAAAAATGTTGTTTATCTGTCATAACCATTGTCTAGTTATAACCTAACCTACCAAATCTAGTTATTGTTTTTTGTATGCTTCTACGTTCATAGTGACAAAAGTGCTCTGCAATTTCGAAGAAGAGCAAAGAAGAAGAAAGAGATTAAAGAAAAGTTGGGAAATCCAAGAGAATCTGGAGAAATCACCGAAGTCGGCCCGAGAGATAATCTGGATTGGTGGCCGCTCAAGGGATGTATCGCAGGTCTTGATAATTTTTCGGGTTAGGCCATTGGTGAACCCCGCTCCACCTTAAACGGGTGAGGCAATAAGTAGCCATGAGCGAAATCATCAGAAACAATTCTGATCTTCCCTTTGGAAGACAAATGACGAAGTCCGCGACGCCAATTTCCGAAATGTCAATGATGTACCTTGAGTGTACGGGAAGATATGAAGATTTACGGATAGTTAAGAGGTACCCGCCTTGAATGTTTACAGCCCTTAACGTTGTTAAACGTACAAAAGATCCCAACTCTCAAACCCAGTACAAACAGACGTACATCTTGGTGAAAGTTAATTTTTTCTTTAAAAAAAAATACTCGTCATTTTTGATGGAGCAGACCTGGCGGCCTAAGATATGAAAGTATGATAGAGATGATTGACGGCGAGTGGAGTCGTACTTGAAGGAGTGGCATCCAACAACATCAGGGTCCTGGATGCAACTTTGCCATTTCGCGTTGGGTGTGGTGCGGGAAAAGTGCCACGGAGTTGAGCATCTCGGCAGGCGCAGGTGCTAACACCAACCGTGTCCTGCTCGCCTCATACCTCTACTGGAGAGTATAAAGGCACTTCTGCTTCCGAGTCTACCAAGGTAGCGGAAGCTTTGTTTCCACTTTTCAAGGTTAAAAAAAAAACTATTTCTCCAAAATCGAAATTTCTACTCGCGTTTTACGTTTCAGACCTTTCTGAACAATTTTGGTTCCGTGTCTGTCTGTCATGAAATCCTTGTAACCGGCATAACTATACGAAGTTATTGTCCGATTCCGATGAAATTTTCAGGGATTATGCAGATTAGATTTTAGACGGTCTCCTATGGAAATCATCACACCCAGACTGATAGTAGCCACTGCGCAAACGTGAATTCCTTGTAACCGGCGCTGGTGAACCGGCTCTAAGAATTGTCATTACTTGTCGCATCAATCCTAGTCATTAGACAGTTTTTGCAGGACAATAACGTGGCCGTGGAACCTGTTCGCAGAGCGCGATATCCACTGAAACTGCAATCTTGTCGAAACGTTGACAATCGGTGACGATCCAGCTGCAAATTTTGGTCCGTTGAGAATCCCTAAACGTCACTGGTCCGTGACTAACCTTCCTATATCTTAACAGTACATCCAAAACAAAGCGTGGCTCTAGCAATTATTCTCTAGCACACTTGGGATGTCAATGAAAATGGATCAAACATCTTTTCCATCTGGCTTACTCGCTGGCGGTGATTAGCAACGTGATTGCGGGCTCTAGGTTAAGTTCCCGAGCTCTTCGAGTTGACTTTGCCAGCAAAAACTCTCTATTACCAATGTGTACCAACTTTATCGCGTTTTACGATGAGGTCTTCATCTATTATCGAGTTGTGTGACTTCATATTGAAGGAATTTGTCTACTCATACGAATTAATTGTAAATAGTTGAGCTTTTAATGATTCTGGAGAACATGCCCTGAAGAGCAAACTACCTGTATTTATAATAATTGTTTCCACAAATTCATATTCATGAACTTATTCCTCGAGTATGGCCATAAAGTTGTATGGACAGGAATAATGTATTCGAAAATAATAGTTATTCAGAATAACCAATGAGAAGAGAGAAATCTGATTCGTTGGAATAATACGAATCTGAACTAATAACAGGAATGGAAACCAAAAGACGTAATAATAGCTAGAATGATAAATATTTACGATCCCAGCGACTTCCTTCAAAACTCCTACTTTCTTCGTTTTGCCACTCCGAGGTGTCATTCAACTCTTTCTACCCACACATGATCTACCCATTCATGACAACCGAATTGTAATCCAATTCGGATTGAAATATTCATGAAAAAGAAGTTGTAGGTTTTTTGAAGAAGACCTACCATTACTTCTACTGAAATGTCGTTGAGTTGTTCGTTCAATTAAATATACGAGGGGCATCCAGAAAAAAGGATCTCCAACAAGTTTACTGTTTTCCTACAAAGTTTGCTTGACGATTGATGCACTTTTGAAAACGGGGCAAAAGCTTCTTTAATCCCCTTTGAGTTACTGCGTGCCCACACCTCGCAGGTAAGTGCCAACAGCAGTCTTCAGTTTGTCGTCATTTTCGAATATTTTGCCCCCCTAAACCCTTTCAATTTTGGGACGATGTGGTATTCGAATAGGGCAAAGTCCAGAGAATATGGCGGATGAGGAGAAAATTTTCCACTTGAATTTTGCAAGAAATTCCTGGGTCATGTCATGACCTACGCAGCAAACGATTTGAAAGCTCACGCACCCTGTTGCGCTTTCCGGACGGCGTATTACTATCACTTTTACGCCCTTCAAGGAATTTAATGCGCCATTTCCGAACTTTCTGAATACTCAAAAATTTTCACCGTACACTGACGTGAGTTTACGATGAATTTCAGCGGCTGATAACCCTTTTGAGATAAAAAACGGATTTCCATTTCAGCCTGTTAGGGTAAAAAACGGATTTCCATTTTGGACATGGCATCCTCCGAGTCATATTGTAATGGGACAGTCCAAGTTAAAATGGCGAAAATAAGTTTTCAGTTCATTGGTTACTAGCGAAATTTGCACAGGAGGTGCCTCCACTAAATATCCGAACATCTACGATCGCTGGGACGCCAAGACACGAGGTGATCGACGTCACCACGCTAATTTTCATCTGGACTATGAATTTAGGAGTGAAAATAAAATTTATTTATTACTATAAATTAATAAAATGAACATTTAATGTTCTGTTTAGAAATCTGTGTTTGGTGTTAAGCCCCTACGCTCTACAGTTTTCAAAATTTTCATACATTTCAGGTGGGAAAACATTCCTTACAGTTTTTTTCTACAGTTTTAGCTAGTTTTGGTGTTTATTCAAAAAACTTTAGCGTTATTTATGACCCTGTCTCTTTATTGTATGGGAATTTAGATGGTGAGACAGTTATGGCCCACCTGTCTCATAACTTTTTTTTTCAATTTTGAAAACCAGCCGGTTTTGATAAGTCACTGGAGAGTGCTATTGATTATAATATTAGGCGTATAAGAGACTTGAATGAAGGAAGAGTCCATTTAGAAATGCGCATTAATGTCTCATTACTGTATTTTGTACTGTCCCATTATACAAATTCTGTATTCCAACTTATTTTTCATATTTTTACCTCACAGAAATGCCGAAGCCCCCTCAATACAACGAGAAGCTCTATTGAAGGCAATAGAACAGTTATGTGTCTTCACTGCAATAAAGAAGAAGGGAGTGGCAAAGACGATCATATTTTGAACACTTCGTCTGATAGTGACACAAGTGATATTAATGCAGATCTTTTGAAATCATGTTCTTCTTCAATGAAAAGTTAGTGTGCAATCAGAAGCTGGGATGCTGAAGATTTATGGTTTATGTAATCCAATTTTGCGAAAACTTTATATTGAGATTTTAATTCAAGTTTTCATTCAGGCTTCATGAATAGTTTTATTTGTTGATAAAATATTTTTTCCGTTATCCGAGACCTTAATTATTTTTTAATAGGTAGCTTAGCTACCCGATTGTTTTTCTTTTATTGATAGAACAAAACGGTGCTAAAACATTCTTTTCTACACAAAGGGGCCTCATTTCGAGGTGTCCCATAACTGAATTGAAATGTCCCATAATAGAATGATTTGTCCATTACTATATTTTTCGACCTTTCACTGGGATATGTACATAACATATTATATATAAGACGTATAGAACATGTCGGAAATGAAAAAAATCATAGTTGATTGTTTAGAGCAGATCTTAGAATATTCAGAAACCTCTAATGTTGAAAATAACATACAAAATGAGTTTGAAATGCATGAAAGTCCTTAACTCTTAATATCCTGAGGTATCTTTTTGGAAGTTTCGATTTTTACCAGCAACGATTTTAACCCAAAACTGACAGCCGTTGTCTATCTTGATACTCCAACGATCGATTGTGTAAGAAAACGTAATAGTAAAAACAAAATAACTCGCAGAAAAAAATTATTTCCGCGTCGACAGACTGTATTAGGGCATTCGAGGTACCTTCTACCCCATTTCTCACCTTGTAGGCTGCTAGTTGGGTTTCCTCGACAGACATGGCGCCACTTTCTTGAGTACTTAGCACAGGTTCCAACATCCCACCAAGGATTTTTCAAGTTTCTTTCTTCTACTCCAGCAAAATTGACTTTATTGACAGATACTGTTCACACAGTGCTAGTGAGGCCAATGGAGAGATCATTCTAGAGCTGACAGACTGTAATAGGGCCTTTGAGGAACCTTCTAATAACATATTCCACAGATGTGTCAAAATACATCTAACTTTAATTTTTTTAAATTCGAAAAACACAAATTATTCGAATTAGTGGGAAATTAAGGGTTAACCTGTCCATTACTGTATGGTTTACCCTACATGTTTACGGTGAAGTTACGATTTCCAGGTGCAAAATCAGGTTACAATTCAGAGTTACCACAACACATCAACGGAAAATCCCTGAAAGTTTTCCCTGACGACTAGGGAGCCAAACAGTTCGGGGAACATTTTGTTCTCGATTCATCACGTGTTTCCGGATTTAACTGCCAATATTACAGAAACGACTACAAGGAAAGCAACCACTGTACTTTTCCCAATTGTTTAGAGTGGTTTAGATGGTTTTTTGACTTCAGAAGACGTAAGTAGGTTCTCTGATCCTTCCTCAGCAACTGAACTTTCCAAATGTGATAAATCCCACTTACCTTTAAAAAAAGAGGCACACACGACGGAAATGCCATTTTTGCCAACATCCGTATCCGACATTCGAGCTTGAACACCAGGGAGTAGGTATCAGTCGAATTGAAAGAAACGAGAAAAAATACCAATCTTTGATTTATCGGTCCATTGTCTGGAGGAAAAAAAGGGGATTGCAAGCGGATCCGATTCTCTCCGGCACTTGAATGAGTTTTGAGAAGTGAAAACGATTCGGCCGAAACGGGCAGTTATAGTGGAAAAACTCCTGGCCGTGCTTCATCCGATTTGTCGGGCGTTCCAATCATGACAGACGGAACAATGATGTCATTAGGATCAACGGATCAATTCTGATCCCTCGAAGGATAGTTAGGCTCGTCGCGGATTGGTTCGTCCCTCCGAAGATGGTCTTAGAAGATTATCCCGAATGAAGCCATCATCTTGTTAAACTTTCATCTTGTAACAGTTTAAGGAGTTTCAGATGGTCGAAGGCCGTAACTCATTTTAAGGATAAAATACTTTCACGAAATCAATTTAAAATCGTTTCAAAGCTTTTCGATCAGTTTTGGTTCTGCCATCTTAGTGCCTACCAATGTCGGTCCTTACGTGGCAATTACTTACCCCCTGGGCATAACTATACGAAATTCTAGCCCAATTACGAAGAGTTTTCGGGGTATGCACGTGTTATGTACCTATTCAATATGTTTTACACTCATCAATAGTTGTAGTGGGTGGACTTACTGATAAACTGCATGGTCGACGTATTTATACATTTCAAAACATCGAGACGGTCGAAAAGTTAACAAATTTTTCAACTATTTTGGTTTATTATTTTCAATTATGAACCTTTGGAAACGACCAATAAAAAAAAAATTTTAACACCCCCTCAAAATTTGATGGTTTACGTTTCAAGGTACGAAGAATACAAAAACCGAATGAAAATTTGGCAGTCCGTCCGCCGTACGCCGTACTTTTGCCACTTAGCATTGACCGATTTTGATGAAATTTGGTATGTAGGCTCCTTCTAGGGTCTAGTTGTGGCCGGAAGATTTTGGTTGAAGTAGGTCACTTCTTAGGGTTCCAAATAAAAGATTCTATAGAATTTTTAGAATTTTTTGAGACCACCCGGAGCTCTGTAGGACAAACCGTTCGCTCACTACGAGAATTTAAAGTTTGGACGTACGATAAATCAGAAACACGAGTGTGAATCGCAAAAGAGGCCTAATCTCCGTTCAAATTAAAGCTGACCGAAATGCGATCGATGTTTTTCTTCATGTTGGATGGTTGGTGGCTTTTTCAGACGAGTGATCTATGTAAAAAAATAAAAAATAATAAACCATTGTGTAATAATTTGCAGCGTTTTTTGCTTCCGAGTCTACCAAGGTAGCGGAAGCTTTTTGTTCTTACCAACTTTTGCAAGATTGAAAAAAAATATTCTCAAAAATCGAAATTTCCACTCGCGTTTTACGTTTCAAACCTTCCTGAACAATTTTGGTTCCGTGTCTGTCTGTGTGTGTGTCCGTGTGTCTGTCATGAATTCCTTGCCACAGCCATAACTTCTACATTTCTCATCCGATTTCGATGAAATTTTCAGGAATTGTGTGGTCTGGCATGTAAATGGTCCCCTGTGAAAATTATCAACCCCGGACTGATAGCTAGTCTGCATGCGCAAACTTTTATTTCCTTGTTACAGCCATAACTTCTACATTTTCCAACCATATTCAAAGACTGTGCGGGATGACGTGTAGATGGCCCCCTATGAAGGTAGTGCAAGATATTTAGAGATTGATGTTTTCAGATTATCTACTATGCATCGGATCATCTATACAATCGGGTTATGCATACGAGGAAGCTATGTGCCACACCCACTTGGCAGACTTTTTTTTATCCGTTCCTCGATTTTTATAGATCAATCGTGATGGAATTATCTCGGGGTAAGAGGCGAATAACTTCATAAATGTGACCAAAATCAGGCGAAAAGAAGAAGAGATTGATGGGTCAAGAAAACAACGTTTGCTCATGCGCAGACGTTTACATTGGTCCGATGGTGATGACATTCAAGGGGGAAAAGTTGACGGCGACACCCACTCAGTCCCTCAAAATTTAATCAACCTCGGACCATAATTTCAATAGACCATAGACTTGAACATTTGTTCACAACTATTACGGCTCCTTACTGAAATATAAGGACCCCAAAACCTTGCCAAAATTTTACTCACGCATATAAATTCAAATTGGTCAGTTTTAGAAACCTTAACTTACCCATATTCATTGTCCCTCAACTATATGGGCAAGTCGTAACTGGCACCTAGCTAAGTTTATATCACCTCAACATCAGGCACTGAAAGCCAAATTCCTTCACATACCCTATTTGCACTAAAACTGACAAAAGTAAAATTAGAAAATACCTATACCTACTATTTCATTTAGGGAAAGTAACCCAGAGTAAGGCAGATTCATTTAAAAAATCTCATCCTTACAAGGAACAACTGCAGTGGTATAACATACACACTAGAAATTCAATAATAAGTTAGAAGAACAATGTTTGGGATATTGTCAATAAATATTACCAATCCTTGCTATCGGATGAAGTGATTCACGACCTTCTCTACAAATTCTGTTGGCGTTTCCAATCCAAGTTTTGTAGATGATGAAGTTTCGAACACATGGTGAAGCTATATTCACCTGCAGCAACTTGTTCTGCATCTGGTCAATTCTATGGAACTGATAATTGGATTTATGTGTGGTATTATGTGCGATTTCATGGGCTTCGTTTTATAGTCTTGGAAGGTGAGCCTATCCAGTGAAACACCCAAATACTTGTACGTGGATACTAAGGAAATGGATTAATTTATATATGTATTTGTCTCGGCTGGTTAAGGGTACTACTTTTGACTTATTAACATAGCTTGAGACGCCTTTTCGTGAAGGATTTTTTTAATTTTTTTAAAAGAACGTTTTTTACATTGTTTTTGGATTAAGGTAAACGAATTTACTGACTTCTGTAATCTAGATGTAGCTATTTCAAACTTACACTGAGTAGTTTGAAAAACTCGTCAATCGTATACACAGAAGAAGTTGATGAGGGAGCAGGCAGTGGAAGAAAGTTAGAGAAGAACATACAAGGAAGGTCCCATTACGCTGCCTTGAGGCACTCCTGCACCGATTCTTTTGAGAAGTGACAACTCGTTTTGGATATTACTTGGGAGATACGGTCTTGCTTAGCCAGTCATTTGCTTATTCAATGTGGAAAAGGAAATTTCTACATAACTCATTAGATGTAAATAATTAAACCGCGAGAGTTGTAAAGGGTACGAAAGTTTCTCTCTAAATCCTAATTAATATTTCCACTAGTGAGGAGGCAAATTACCAAGTAAAAGCAATTTCAATTGTACATAATTTCTTTTCGTTCATTTATAATAAATATATCTATCACTAATTGAAATAACGTTGATTTTTTCAAATTGTTAGATCGGTCCTGCATCGTAGATACGTACGAATAAAGACCATTTTTTTTAAAAGTAATCTCTTGGCGTTACTTAGAATAATTCTATAATTTATTACTATAATTTTGGTCGACGAATTTACTTCCGAATTATGAACGTTATTTAGCGACAAGATGGGCCAAAGGGGTACTTCCTATCTCCTACATGTTCGGTTGGCCACCAAATATAGGTGACGAAAAAACATGAAAAACATTTAAAATGGAAATAGGCAGTGCAGTGAGTTAGGCGGATTCAAGATCCTAGTCGTTTGGTGAGCGCTGCGTAAATGTTAATCATTATATTTTAAATCACTTTTGAAATTCAATCTGGTTGACGTTTCTTGTCGGACGGGGGGGGGGGGGGGGGTATGATGTTTGTCTAGGAAATTCATGATGGAACTGAGTTGGTTAGCTCCAGGTGATGGCTATAATTTTTGTCGATAAATTTACATCCACTATATGAACATCATTCAGCTCCAAGGTGGTTCAAAAGTCGTCCAAGGTACATCAAGTACCCAAGTAAACGTGGTTTGGTACTTCCTATCTACTTTCTACTTGGTTTTGGCTCAAAGCATAGGAGAGGAAAGACATTAAAACTTTAAAAATTGAAATTGGGAGCGTAGTGAGTTGATTCAAGCTCTTTATCGATTCAACTAATTTGTGAGAGCTGCACTCATAAATTAATATGATGATGTTCTTTCAGGAAACCATTGATGAAACAGAGTTGACACCTAGAATTGCGATTAGGTTGATGTAGTTACAGTTAGCTTCACGTAATGTTAGACGAATTCGGGCTTACCTGTAGCTGCGGATAATGTTGCTGCTGCTGCTGAGACTCCTGAGAATTCGTGATGGCTGAAGCGGCGTTAAAACACAGGAAGAGAAGGGCAGCGAGATACGACGTCGCGGACGCCATGGCACTTGACACAAGACTGAAGAGACGGACGCCGGCTCCTCAGGACGTCCAGATGGAAGGGCGATCCGTCCTACCACAAGAAGAAGATGAGGGTGGGAGGCTGCCGGAGGTGGCGGATCAGCGGCTTCTTTCCTTCGCGGTTGTGTAACCTGCGGAGACTCGAGCGGGCGGTAAAGAAAGGGAAAGGACGCCCAAGATCCTTGTTCTTGGTACCATCTAGGGTATGCATGTATGCCCATTGCCCATTGCCATATATTGTATATTGTATGCCCATTGTATATGTATATGCCCATTGCCTTGTTAAATTTATTTCAATATTTTTAAAAAACATCTACCTACCCAGTTGAGTGAAAACGAAATTGAAATCGATACTTAGAAGGGGAGGCTCTGGTACTTCCCTCTCCGATTTTGTTCAAAATTGTACTGATTATGCTAGAGCCAAAATATGTTACGGATAGACGTTAAGTGGGCCACTGAAGCCCAGAAACATTTTTTTTTAACCCTTAACGCGCCAGGTGAGTATGTCACACTCACTAAGGATTTTTGATCTGCTGTGGTGGCGGCCCTTCTCCACCATCGGGATTGAGGACCCAACGTAAATTGGGGGGGATTAGTACCTCGTCAACTGCCGCTAGAGCCACCCCCCTGCATGGTCCCTGCGCACCTTAAGTATCATTTTTCAGAAACCTATTGAGTATGCCACACTCACCTGGCACCTGAGCGGTGTATAAAAAGTGAGTATGGCATACTCACGTGGCACCCAAGAGTCATGTAAAATTATCGGGGAACCTTAGAGAAGACCTCAAGAAGAAAAAATATTGTTCACTGTGCCCCTACCAAAAGCGTCCTTACACCAATTACAAGTGTGAAAAATGCAATAATCCTATTTGTCTTCAGTGTTCTCGAAAAACATGTATAAATTGTTTACAGGGAACAAGATAACTCCCTATAAACTATACGGTATAAATACTGGTAGGTACTAGGTACAGCAACTTTCGAAACTGATAAAAAAAACTTTTTTTTTCGAGAATTTATTTTTTTTTTTCGTTTTCTAGTCTTGCAGTTAGAAATAACACCAGTCTTCTCTTTGAGTTTACAAGAATTAGCCAAGGCTATAAATTCTTCAATATTTTTTTCGCCAAGATATGTTTCATTCCTACTCTAGCAATGGTGAATGAAAACGGAGTTGAGTAGAACGTTGTCTATTTCCACGAAAATAATGAGTTACAAGTTATATACCAGTAGAATATGCTATAGACTGCTATATGCTGGCATATGCTGGTTTTGCGTTTTTATTTATGCCCGTATACAATTTATTGAATATTAGTCAAACAATTAAAAAACGAGGCGAGAAAAGTGGTTAAAACGCTTGAAATTACGGAAATCGTGATGGGTGAGTATACCATACTCACTTGGCGCGTTATGGGTTAAACCGAAAAAATGGTTTTTTAAAAAAATGGCTTTAAAAACCACTGGTGCCCCCACGCATTCATGCCTATCGCAATCAGACTTTCAGGAGTATTTCTGCATATAAATTTAACAAGGACATGTATACCTAGAGTAATAATTAATACGTACTAAGTCAAACGGATTGGGAAACAGATTGGGGTCCACTGAATAATAAAAGCATTCGGTTAATATATTACCTTCTTCAGGGCCTATAACGACAAAAACAAAATTCACCCTTAATGGCCTCAAGACTCCTACGAGTTTCAAATTACAAAAGTACGAATATAAACAACAACAAAATCCTAATACTATAAAAATTTACACACTCGAAGGATGGTTTACTCAGTGAGCATACCAAGCGTCAATTTGAAGGAGGTTGGTGGAGATGCCACTATAAACAAACAAGTAATTAGTTTAATTTAAAAATTTACGCTTTGGGGTCCGTTTGACGTAGTGTAATTTGTTGGGTCGATCTACATAGTTGCTGAACAATTAGCCCTTGTTAGTTTTGTGAAGAAGGCTCCATAAAACCTGGATAAGAAAATCGTCAAAGAGGCCGCCATTGGTTCGGCCGAGACCCCGACCTCTCCCATCAACACGGCATAAAAAGAATGTGTTACCTACATGTATTCCTCCTGGAAATTTAATTGCAATATGCATGGATACGTGGGACCACTGTTTTGTAAACGCCATTTTGGTATATCATTTTCAATAGTAAACCTTTAGAATCGAGCAAGAGGAGAAACAATTTAACCCTCCTCAAAATGTTTACATTTCAAAGCAGGTACCTCTGTAGAATCCGAAAAGCGCAAAATAAAAAAATCTGTCCGTCCGTAACACTTTCCTTAACCGGAGGTCGGGTGTGGCCGTGGTCGCTGCGGCGAGCGTTTTTTGGTGGTGGAATTTTGACCGACTTCTGCGGAGGTCATGGGTTCAAATCTCATCGCCAGCAGCGTGCGTTTTTCTGCGGCTGGGGCTCCCTCGTCACAACCCTGGGCGGTGAAGCAATGGGAAGCTGTGAGTGAAATCATCGGAACAAATTCTGATCTTCCCTTTGGAAGACAGCTGATGACGTCCGCGACGCCAGGAATGGCAGTCGGACGAAAATCCAAGATGAAATGGTTATTTACTTTTACTTACTTTTACCATGGACCGATTCTGATGAAAATCCTACATAGGCTCCAATTGGGGTCTAGTTGATCCCCGAAGCTTTTGGTTAGTGTCAGTCACTTCTAAGAGATGAAAAATAAGGATTGTTACTTTCAAAATGTCTTAGCTCGAAAACGTTCGACATAAAGGTATTGTTTTTTCTCCAATCTAAGATAGAATTGAATTTTTAGGTTCTAATAAGACCATCTAGAGCTCTGTAGGACAAACCGTTCGCGCCCTATGAGGGCTTATAATATTATGGATTGGGCTTATAATAAATCAGAAACAAACTGTGAATCCCAAAAGGCTGTTCACTGAAGGATTGGCCTCCGTTCTTTAACTATTCGTTTCATTGAATAGATTTTCGAATTGTACTCGCTTGTGCGAATTTCGTAATGAAGGCACCCACAACTCTTGGACTCTTGGACAACTATGTTGGATATGGATATTGGATGGAGGAATATGGATATATAAGGATATGGATATTGGAATATGGAGCTATGTTATTGCCAGTAAGTACTAATAATGGAAAAGCCGCGTTATATACGCTGGCGAGTGGTCTGTACAGTAAAATAATAGACCATTGAGTCATAATTTGCAGCGTTTTGTTAACTATAAACCTAAAATAATATGTTTTAGGCTTTTGGGGCCCACTAAACGTAACGGCGGAATTCGTATCGACTTATTCCAAAAATAACCTCTGAAAGTTCGTGTCCACTATAGGGTGCGTTGGTTCTGACAGGGTTATGAAAATATCCCGTCTTACTCAAGTTTCCGGGATTTGTACAGTTCATCTCCAATGAACTGCCGTGATTTTGAGGAGATAGATCTCACTAAGTCACAGAACCCAACCTCAACCCTCTGGTAGGAAAGCTACTCATAAATGAGGTCGAGGAGCGGGCATTTCTGGATACGGGAGCGATAGTTACTGGAGGGTAAATTACTATTAATTCGTTTGTTTTCTTCACCTTGTAAAAACATTTTTTAAGCTACATATAATTTTCAGTACGAGGTAGAGGTTTCCTCTCTAGTCCACACTCCTCAATAGTAAACTAATTTCTCCTCACACCGTCCACTGTTGAGAGCTTTCACTGTAGTATTCATCATCTTTTGGAAATTACGACAAGCAAACTTCCCCGAAAACTCGCCAGAATAGTCAAACTGCACTGATGGTACATTTTCGTCTCAGTCCAGATTTAAGAACTGACCCTCACCACAAGACGTATCCAAGTCAAAATTGAAAATACCCAATAATGTCATCGGTTCTCATGAAGATCCCACAGATCGATAACACAGACAACTGAAATACTAATTATCCAAAGAGCATGGTGAAGTGTAATTGTGGTCTCACGTACTTACACGGTTTCATCCTCTTCGGCAATTAGGGTCATGGCACTTGAAAGTCAGTCAAAACTTAACGACGAGCAATCAACGGAGATCCTCTAGATGGCACGTGTCGGGTGGTTTTTGAAAAACTACTCGTCTTGAGGTAGATTTCTCCGTGATACATTTTAAATCTGTTAAGAACGTTTTAGTTCGCTCGACCTCATATTAGCAACTTACTGATGATTTCAAATGATCATTATTTCTTCTTACAGCAGACCTTGCACTTACTGTATGTATTTCCTAACTCATGACACACTCTTTCAAATGTAAAGGTTATTACGCTTTTTGGAATTATTACATGGGCGTAATTCTACTTTAATAACTCTGAATTTATACGGGGATTTGAGGGGTGTGGAAACTGCAAGACCATTCTGGATAAATTCTTCATTGTCTAGAGTCAATAAACTGTTTAAAATTAGTTTTTTATTTATTTAACCTGGAAGTAAGCAAAAACGTTTTCCAAGTGGGTGTGGCACATAGCTTCTTCGTCTTCATAATATGATTGTTATATATTGAGGAAAGTGGCATTAGCCATAAATAACCAAATATTCCTCAACTTGGAAAAGAAATAGAAAGTTATATTTTCGGCAAATTACAATGGAAAAATAATAGTAGATTTAAGTGGACTGTAAGGAAAATTTATGGATAGAATTACGATTGGCTTTGGCTGAATTGAATTAAACGGAAAAACAGAAGACCTATGGAGCTCCTTACAATTTGAAGTACCTACCTAAGGAAATTTTAGATAAGAATTTGATCAAAATTGGTCTGCTAGAGAAAATTTAATGAATTACTGGTAGAAATGACAATCTGAGGACAAGCTGACCGATTGTGGCGAAGAGAGGCGAGATTCTTGATGCGATTCCTGGCGGTGGTAGAAGGGAGTCCAGAACCAAACCAGATGAGGGGATTCTTCAGCTATTGCTACGGAAATTATGAAAGGAATTTACCGAGATGTTCTTCCTTGTGAAGGAGGTACACCAACAAGCTTCAGATTTAAGTAGGTACTGCAGGAAACTTACAATCATGAAGCAAATGGGTAGATGGCGATCCGAACAGGATGTTGAATCATTCCGGTAGAAATCCGAATTTGCACTCGAGATGCTTGAGTCAAGTCTCTTTAGATGTGCAATTGGCGGAGGTATTGAATGGTTTGTTCTCGTTGAGGAGCAAACAGCGACTGGAGCTCTTAGGGAAGGATAGAGGTGATAATATCACCTCTAGTATATATATAGTATATTATACTAACGAAGACCTGTCGTTTCAAGCGCAGTACACTTCGTGAGAGCTCAATAAGGTCGGCCTTGAGCGGATGCGATACCAATGATTGAATATAATATATTCATATATATTCATATATCATATTATGATCAAATGCTTAGAGGGGACCTAGGGTAACTCGAATTATTCCCCCCTCCTTGGTTATAATATCTCGCAAGGAAGCATGAATATGTAATCGCTTGTAAAATTAAAACGATAGAACTGTTCATTATTAAATTGTTTTTGAGAAGTAATATTCCGAACCTGCATGCTGGTTTCCTTTCCTCTTCAAGTTGCGCTTTGAGCTGTTGAATGTCTGAGGGAGGCCATTACTGTACCTGACCTGGGGAGGAAGCTCACTTTGTAATCTAGTGAGGATGTGGTCTAGTTTCTCAGTTGTACCTGTCCGATATTTGAGGAGTTTAGATGACTTTTGAATCTGGAACCATCGTTCCAGACTTAGTCATTTCCTTGCTGAATGGTGCACAGGGGTGGTCGAGACGAATATTTCATTCTTACCTAACCAAGTGATACAATACTATTGATAGAGCTGATAGAAGGTCATTATTTAGAAGTAATGACGATCAAATGACAATTGACAAATGACACTGTTTTTTGCTTCCGAGTCTACCAAGGTAGCGGAAGCTTTGTTTTCACTTTTCAAGAACGAAAAAAAAAAGTTCTCCAAAATCAAAATTTTCACTCGCGTTTTGCGTTTTAGACCTTTCTGAACATTGGTTCCGTGTCTGTGTGTCTGTCATGAATTCCTTGTAACGCGCATAACTATACGAAGTTATTGTCCGATTTCGATGAAATTTTCAGGGATTGTGCGGGTTGGTTTGTAGACGGTGCCCTATGAAAATCATCATCCTCGGACTGATAGAAGCAACTGCGCATGCGCTAACGTGAATTCCTTGTAACAGCCATAATTTCTATATTTTTCATCCGATTTCGATGAAATTCTCAGGGATTGTGTGGGTTGGTGTGTAAACGGTCCCCTATGGAAATCATCATCCTCGAACTGATAGAAGCGACTGCGCATGCGCAAACGTGAATTCCTTGTAACGGCCATAACGTCTACATTTTCCATCCGATTTCGATGAAATTTTCAGGGATTGTGCGGAATGGTGTGTAGACGGTCCCCTATGAAAATCATCATCCTCGGACTGATAGAAGCGACTGCGCATGCGCAAACGTGAATTTCCTTGTAACAGCCGTAACTTCCACATTTTCCATCCGATTTCAATGCAATTTTGAGGGATGTTACAAATTAGAGTTTAGATGGTCCCCTATGATAATCATCACCCCCGGATTGATAGTAGGATGACCGATTGCCTTCGTGGTGTCGGGGCCCCATCTCGGTTAATCGAGTATGTGGCCTGTCTGTACCAGGAAGGCGTGACGGTCCTCGAGGCAGGAGGTGAGGTGTCAGAGGATGTACGGATTGGGCGTGGGGTACGCCAGGGGGATCCCCTATCACCACTCCTCTTCAACCTGGTCGTGGACACGGCCTTGGGTAAGCTGCCCACAGAAGTAGGGTTTGATCTCGCCCCTGGGGTGCGAGTAGGAGCATTGGCTTTTGCCGATGATGTTATCCTACTCGCAGAAACCCGTGAGGGCTTGCAGATCGCCCTCAATGCATTTGCTAAGCAGCTAGCCAGGTGTGGACTTGTGGTTAACCCCGATAAGTGTGGGTCGGTCTCCTTGGTCCCGTCGGGTCGCCAACATAAGGTGAAAGTTGTGGATGGGGGTTTTGTGATAGGACAATCCCCCATCCCAGCTCGATCCGTGTTGGAGGTTTGGCGGTACCTTGGAGTCGACTTCATGGGGGTGGCCACCGTTAGTGCCAGCCGTGTGGACCTTGGTAGAGCGCTAGCTCGCGTTACCAAGGCTCCATTGAAGCCACAGCAGAAGCTGCGCCTCCTCCGCACGTACTTACTGCCAAAGCTGACCTATGGGTTAGTCTTTGGCAGGCTTACGGCGGGGAGGCTGCAAGAGTTAGATCGACAAGTTCGCTCTGCTGTGCGCTCTTGGCTGAGGTTCCCACCTGGTGTCCCAAGTGCCTATGTTCACGCACCGGTCAAATCTGGTGGGCTTGGCATTGTGTCTCTCTCGGCATGTATCCCTTCATTGCGCCGCCATCGCCTGCTAGCCCTTCAAGGGTCGAGCTGGGAGGTCGCCCGTGCGGCTGCTGATCTTGATTTTGTCAGGCAGCAGTTAGCATGGTGCGACCGAGCAACACCATCTGCTCCAAAACCCAGTTCGTCTGCTGAGTTCGCTGCTACGCTGCATGAGTCAGTAGATGGTAAAGAACTCCGGCAGTGCTCCGAAAGCCCTGTCTCTTCCCAATGGGTAGATTGGGCTTCGGAGGGCATTGGGGCCCGCGACTACCGACACTTCCAGGCCGTCCGCATGGCAACTCTGCCAACTGCGGTACGGTGTTCAAGGGGTAGTCGTGGGACAACTCTACCCCTTTGCCGCGCCTGTCGGAGTAGAAATGAACATCTGTATCATGTAGTGCAGCAATGTCCTCGGACTCATGGGGGCCGCATTTTACGTCATGATGCGGTCGCCAAGCAGATAGCAGGTGCTTTGTCATCTAGCGGCTGGGATGTTGAGAGAGAGAGATTGTATCACATGCCAAGTGACCAGGGTAAGAAGCCCGACATCGTTGCCGTCAAGCCCGACCAGTCTTGCATTATCCTGGATGTCCAAGTTGTCAATGGCAGCTTGGACATGGAGCAGACTTGGCGGGCTAAGATAAGAAAGTATGATAGAAATGATTTACGGCAAGCGGTGTCGGAGCTAAAAGGAGTGGCACCCAACAACATCAGGGTGATGGCTGCAACCTTATCATGGCGCGGGGTGTGGTGCGGGAAAAGTGCCACGGAGTTGCGTGAGTTCGGCATCTCAGTAGGCGTACTCCGTGGTATCACCACCCGTGTCCTGCTCGGCTCGTATTTGAACTGGTGGTCGTTCTATAGAGGCACTTCCCTTCATCCCTCTCTCCCGCCCCCACCTTCCTCATCTTCCCTCATCCCTAGGGCCGGCGTCGGGTGAGTCCTGGGAGTCCTCCCGATTATTTAATTATTAATTTATTTATTTTTATTTTATGGCGTGCCCCCTCCGTCAAAAAAGACATTTTGTCTTTGAGGGGAGTTAGAAAAAAAAAAAAAAAAAAAAATAGCAGACATAACTTCCACATTTTCAACCCGATTTCGATGACATTTTCAGGGATTACGCGGATTAGGTTGTAGATGGTCCCCAATGAAAATCAAGGCCTTAAAATTTACAGTAGCCTCTGCGCATGCGCTAACGTAAAATCCTTGTAACAGCCGTAACAGTGGCGTGTGAGGTGAGGATCTCAAACCCCATTCAACCATCCCCTTGATAGGTCAGTCAACAATGCTCTGGATTCCCACTTAGGAGTCCCAGGTTTGAATCCTAGTCAAGCTAAAAAATTTTTGCTCCAATCACTACCGCACTTACATTTTTTGTCCGAATTTGATGGAATTTTCTAGGATTGTCCAGATTAGCGTGTAGATGGTCCCCTATGAGGGTAGTGAAAGGTACTTAGAGATTGGTGTTTTCAGATTAACTACTTTGCATCGGATCATCTATACAATCGGGTTCTGGATACGAGGAAGCTATGTGCCACACCCACTTGGCAGACGTATTTAGGATTGAAAATGACAACCAGAGGGTTGTTGAAAGCTCTCCAGCAATAAAGTGATTGGAAACCGAAAAAAGGACTTTCATTGTAAAAAAAAAAAAAACATTTATTTGTTCAAAAAGGTTTAAAACGTCAAATGCGAGAAAAAAATTTCGATTTTGGAAGTCCTTTTTTTTCACCCTTAATATTAATTTTGGTGGATTCGGAAGCAATAGAAAAAATTAACAATTTTTTTATTTTTACATTATGCATTAAAAAAATGTTGGCCTCCTGGAACTGCTAATAAACTGTAGCCACATTTGGTCATTCATAGAAACAAATTGAGTAATTTCTTCCGAAAATCTCCGTCAAAACGGGTTTCGCAGGATGACTTGGCGCGCAGAAGAAGGCGGAGTAATACTTCGAAGTGAATTACCATTGCGTAACTCCGAACATGATCGCGGAGATAAACGAAATGACTAAGCGACATTGGCTTGTGGGTTCTTCCTGAAAGACCCACCCGAAGAAAACGGAGAGCGCTGTCATTCCGTTAACAAGCAGAGGAGTCATAAACTTTTACGGACATACGAATTTCCTATAAACCGTTGGGAGAATCGTTTTCTTCTCACGGAAACCGTTTTTTTTTTCGGAAGCTTACGGAACAGTTGGCAGTTTTGAGGCAGATAACGTGATTTACAACATTTATTAGTCAAGTGGGTAACAACGATAGCGGAGTTGAAACTGTTTCTGTGATTAAATGACGATCATTTACACGTAACGACCTGCCTCGAATTCTCCAAGTGTTCACAGTAACCCTTAGGTCGTCTTTGCTTGCTTGATGGTCTCATTTGGTCGCCGATCCTCCCATTTCTAGGTTTGTCCAATCTCTTACCAACCGGCGCTTAAAGTTTTGAAATTTTCACGGATTTTGAAATTCATTACTGGGAATTGAAAAACTAAAACATTGCCGCTCTAATTCTCAAAATCGAACAATAATGACCAGTGAAAAGGGGAAACCCGTTTATTCAGTCAGTAAATAAACGAAGTTCCCCTTTTTTCTCTGGCAATAATTGTTGATAAATAATTTCGAAAATCCATGAAAATTTAAAATTTAGGTACAATATTGAAACGTTGAGCGCCGGTTAGTAAGAGATCAGACTAACCTGGAACGAAGAAGGAATGGCGACCTACTGAGACCCCCTTAACCCTTGAAAGGTACGCTATTCCATAGGCCTTTAAAGGTAGCATGGTGTAAATTTTACACATTACTCGAAATCATCATTTTGTCATCGCAACGGCTCTAAAAGATGAATAGACTCATATTTTAGAATAACAAAGTAGTAGATGAGATTGTGGGAAACCATTTTAACAAAAACGTAGTTGAGAAGAACGTTGTCTATTTCCAAAAAAATTTCGACGGTTAGGTCATCATCAGTAACAAACAATAACTAAAGAAAAACAGTTATTGTTTGTTACTGATGATGACCTAACCGTCGCAATTGATTTATCTTGTAAATCATTATTTTCGTTGAAATAGACAACGTTGGTTCTTCTAAACTCCGGGTTTATTAGAATAACAATAATATTCACACAAATCGCCCTATTTCGAAATTATAACACAAAGGTTCATTATTTCTCTATATAGATCACTCGTCTTCAAAGTACACGGCTTTGCCATTGTTACCACCAACCAACATGATGAAAAACATCGATCGCATTTAGGTCAAGCTAAAATTTGAACGGAGGTTAGGCCTCTTTTGCGATTCACCCTCGTGTTTCTGATTTATCGTAAGTTCAACAATAAATGTAAGAATTTAGCATGTAATTTTTAAATTTAAATTTTAAATTTAATTAATTTAAGAATTTAATTCTCGTAGGAAGCGAACGGTTTCTCCTACAGAGCTCCGCATGGCCTCTAAAAATTCAATCCTATCTTAAATTGATGGAAAAACAATACCTTTATATCAAAAATTTTGGTTTATTATTTTCAATAATAAGCCTTTGGAATCGAGCAAGAAAAAAAACTCGGCGCTTTGCGCCTCGGCGGGGGGCTCCGCCCCCCTGCACCCCCCGGTTTATTTCTTTTTCCATACTCTGTATGAAATCATAGGAACACAGAATGTGTTTTTGCGATACTAGTCATCCGTTAAATAAAAAACAACAATAATAAATGTGGAGTTGACATTAACATGACAACCAATAAACATATCACCAGATGTTTTTTCTGTCGCTTTTTCGTGACGATTTTTTTCGGTAGGTCATCGCAAAAACACATTCTGTGTTAAAAAAATTTTAACCCCCCTCAAAATTTGATGTTTTACGTTTCAAGGTATGTAGAATCCGAAAATCGAATAAAAAAATTTCCGTCCGTCCGCCGTACGCCGTACGCGGCACTTTTCTTAGCAACACTGGACCGATTTGGTTCAAATTTGGTTTATGGGCTCCATTTGGGGTCTAGTTGTGCCGCGAAGCTTTTGGTTGATGTAGGTCACTTCTAAGGGGTGAAAATTAAGGGTTGAAATTTTCAAGAGTGCCCTAGCTCGAAAACTCTCGAAATAAAGGTATCGTTTTTCACCACTTTTAAATAGTATTGAATTTTTAAAAATTTTTGAGACCACCCGGAGCTCTGTAGGACAAACCGTTCGGTCCCTACGAGTACTTGAAGGTTTTCCTTCGATAAAACAGAATCATGAGTGTGAATCGCAAAAGAGGTCTAATCTCCATTCAAATTTTATCGGACTAAAATGCGATCGCTGTTCATTTCTTCGATTTGTATACAGTTTTGCCTTCTGCGTAACCAGTAATCAAATTTCCATATGAAGCTTTCTATTTTTCCAATCGAGTGTGAAGCGTTTAGTTCTTTCTAATAAACTTGATTGTGAAGGTGTGAAGCCAGTATGGTTGGTAGGTAGTACCTAGCTGGTAGGTAAAAAAAAATGTTGGTGGGTAAAAAACGCTGCAAATCATTGCTCAAAGGCTTCTTCACTCTTCAGATCACTGATCAGCTGAGTGAGCTCCGAAGCCATTTTCAATCCTATTGAATGGAAGTGCTCTTCCAGGCGTCTCCAGCATTCGAGGAGATCTTCTTCACTCCTCAGATCACTGATCAGCTGAGTGAGCTCTAAAGCCATTTTCAATCCTATTGAATGGAAGTGCTCTTCCAGGCGTCCCCAGCATTCGAGGAGATCTTCTTCACTCCTCAGATCACTGATCAGCTGAGTGAGCTCCGAAGCCATTTTCAATCCTATTGAACGCAGGAAGCTGACATTTGAGAGGGAAGGTCAAGGGAGAATACAGATGGTGGTAGGTGCTATTGATGGAGAACCAGTGATCTATACAGAAGGGTGATCTATACAGAAAATAATAAACCTTTGAGCAATGATTTGCAGCGTTTTAAGTTGGGGCGTTTTAAAATTTTCAACCCTTAGCTTTCAACCCTTGGAAGTGAACTACATCAACCAAAATCTTCGAGGCACAACTAGACCCCAAATTGAGCCCGTGTACCAAATTTCATCAAAATCGGTCAATGCTAACTGTGGAAAGTGCCACGTACGGCGGACGGACGGCCAAATTTTGTTTTATTATTTTCAATAATGAACCTTTGGAATCGAACAAGAAAAAAAAATTTTAACACCCCCTCAAAATTTGATGGTTTACGTTTCAAGGTACGTAGAATCCAAAAATCGAATAAAAATTTGGCCGTCCGTCCGCCGTCCGCCGTACGCGGCACTTTTGCCACTCAGCATTGACCGATTTTGATGAAATTTGGTATGTAGGCTCCATTTTGGGTCTAGTTGTGCCCCGACGATTTTGGTTGATGTAGGTCACTTCTAAGGGTTCCAAAATCAATTTTGAAATTTTAAAAACGCCCTAACTCAAAAAATGTTGATATAAAGGTATTTTTTTTCCTTCAATTTAAGATTCTATAGACTTTTTAGAATTTTTTGAGACCACCCAGAGCTCTGTAGGACAAACCATTTGCTCACTACGAGAATTTAAAGTTTGGACGTACGATAAATCAGAAACACAAGTGTGAATCGCAAAAGAGGCCTAATCTCCGTTCAAATTAAAGCTGACCGAAATGCGATCGATGTTTTTCTTCATGTTGGATTGTTGGTGGCTTTGCAGACGAGTGATCTATATAGAAAAATAAAAAATAATAAACCATTGTGTAATAATTTGCAGCGTTTTATTCGATTTTCGGATTCTACGTACCTTGAAACGTAAACCAACAAATTTTGAGGGGGGTTGACAATTTTTTTCTTGGTCGATTCCAAAGGTTCCGTAATGAAAATAATAAACCAAAAGGTATGCAAAATCAAATTCAAAATGAAAAAAACTAAGAAACACCGAAATCGAAGAACAACGAAACAGTACCTGTGCATCACAACAACTAAAACGGGTCTGCGAACATCCTACAATATGTAGTGATGTAATTTTGTTTTTGAGATCGGCACCTTAAACAGTATTTTCGAGCGTCTGGTTCTTGAAGGATTCTTGCACAGCGAATAGGTGATTCTGATCTCAAATTGGAGTAATCTTCGAGCGAATTTCACTCTTAATTTTTACAGGGAAAGGTAGCGTTGAGTAAATTTTACTTATTTGTTCTTGGTATATACTTACTATGGATTGTCGATGCACAAGGACCGAAAATCTTACAGAAGCTTTCGGTGGTGGAGTAAATTCTACTCACGCCATCTTTCTCGGGTTAACAGCGATTATCAAGAAGAATTAACAAAGCCAATTAATCGAGTTCATTGTTTATAATTAAAATTATGAGTGACAATGTAGGTACAGAATATAAAGACAAATTTCAGACTGCCTTACTTTCATCTGCGATTAAAACGTAAGAATAAATTTAAATTCCTATGAGGTAGGTGGGTACCTTTAAGTACCTTTACAGTATTAGGGATTTTCGGCACGAACTGAGCGGATTTCATTTGTAATCATTATTATTAAAAAACGTCTGCCAAGTTGGGTGGGCAGTATAGCTTCCTCACTCATTGTAACATGGACGTATAGAATCAGTTGGCGAAAACTCGGCGCTGCGCGCCTCGGCGGGGGCTTCGCCCCCTGCACCCCCGGATGATTTCCGCTTAGAGCCCAATGGCTAAAATGTGACATACCTACCTTGAAAAGGTTTTTCCTCCCTCTCCCTCTTTATCTTTCTTCCACTGTAATATTTAAGCTCACTCAGCTGATCAGTGACCACTCAGGCACCTTCAGCATTCTCCATTGACCCGCCCTCTCAAATTTCAGGTTCCTGCGTTCAACAGGAGAGGAAATGGCCTTGGAGCTCACTCAGCTGATCAGTGACCACTCAGGCACCTTCAGCATTCTCCATTGACCCTGCCTCTCAAATTTCAGCTTCCTGCGTTCAACAGGAGAGAAAATGGCCTTGGAGTTCACTCAGCTGATCAGTGATCACTCAGGCGCCTTCAGCATTCTCCATTGACCCGCCCTCTCAAATTTCAGGTTCCTGCGTTCAACAGGAGAGGAAATGGCTTTGGAGCTCACTCAGCTGATCAGTGACCACTCAGGCACCTTCAGCATTCTCCATTGACCCTGCCTCTCAAATTTCAGCTTCCTGCGTTCAACAGGAGAGAAAATGGCCTTGGAGCTCACTCAGCTGATCAGTGATCACTCAGGCGCCTTCAGCATTCTCCATTGCATGCGCAGCGGCTATTGCTTGACCAATTTGATTGAAACTTATAGGGTGTCTCTTAGAAGTTAGTCCCTAACTAACCTCCAAATTTGAGCAAAATCGGTTCATTAGAAACCGAGAAACCGAGGTTCCAGGAAATTCACATTTGCGCATGCGCACTCGCTCCTATTGGTCCGAAGGTGCTGAAATTTATAGGGGACCGTCTAGGACCTAACCCGCACTGTAGGATCCAAGATTAATTATTATTTTTCCATATGATGCGTTGTCCTTAACAATAATTCGTTTATGAATAAAAGTTCAGTTTTGAGATAGAATTCAATGGTGCATTCCTATAATTCATCACTGGCGACAAAATGACAAGAAGAGGAACCCGAGACGCGGCAGAACATGAAGGAGAAAGTAGTAGAAGCACTGGTATCAACGGAGGAGGTAACCAATACGATACGGAATTGGAGAAGAAGGTTGCGCGATTCTCTGCACCATCTTTTGATGAGTCAGAGAATTGGAATGACTATGAATCCCAATTTATATTGCTATGTAAAGTGAAAGGACTAGGTGGGAATACACCACAGGCCACCGAAGCACGCAGAGACCTTTTGCTTGCATACGTAGGATCCACTCCGTTAAAGAAAGTAAAAAATTTTTTACTCCCAGCTAAAGCTTGTAATGTGAGTTTTGAAGATTTGTTAAAAGCTTTTCGAAGTATTTTCAAGCCAAAAAAGACAATATTTTCGGCAAGGTTAGAGTTTGAACAGTGTTTAAGGGAGCAGGATGAAACATTTGCTAGTTTCGTGACCAGACTTAAAGAATTAGCAGTGTTGTGCAACTACGGAAGGAACTTTGAGGAAAGAGTAAGAGATAGATTTGCAGGAGGTATTCGATTTCCAGAATTTGAAGTAGAAATAAGACAGAGATGGCCAGAAGGGGAAAATCCAGATGAATCAGAACTACAACTGCAACAGCTATTTGACTTAGCTGAATCTATGAGTAGAGCTCGGAAAGAACTGCAGGAAAAAATGACAGAAGGCAAAACAGTGAGTAAAGTTGGTAAAGAAAGCGAGAAAAGTCCAAGGAAGTGGAAAGAAGACAAACGTGAATGTTTTAAATGTGGGTTGTTTCATGAAAAGGAAACTAGATGCCCAGCATCACAAGCAAAATGTTATAAGTGTGAAGGAATAGGTCATTTTGCAAGGAAGTGCAGGGCAAGAAAAGTAAGGCAGGTGGGTAAGGAAAAATCTGAAGACTCCGATAGTTACATGAAAAGCGACGACGAAGAGAGATACCAAAGAGACCACCTAATAATACACAAGGTAGAGAAAAGTAATAGAATTCCTCAAGCTAAAATATCAGTCAGAATCAACAAAATTGAGTTAGTTATGGAGTTCGATTCAGGAGCGAGAGCTTCGATAATAAGTAAATCAATATGGAAAAGAATAGGAGCCCCAAAGTTGGTTAAATGCGAATCGAAATTCGTTGCTTACGGAAATAACACTTTAGATATTTTAGGAGAATGTATGGTACTAGTTGAGGTGGGGAATAAAAGAAGAAAAGTGGAGGTTGCTATTGTTAACGGAGACGATGTACCTTTATTCGGATTACCTTGGATGATAGCATTTGATATGAAATTGCCGAATGATGTAACAATCAAGGCGGTAAAAGAACCTGACCAGGAAAGAATAGCTAAAGAAAGTAGTGGCAACGTTAACCGACTAGTATTCGAAGAATTTTCTGAAGTTTTTGAAAACACTTTAGGAAGAATCCGAGGAGTCCAGGCAAAGATACATATAAGAGAAGACGCGAAACCAAAAAATTATCCAGCAAGAAGAGTACCTTTCCCAATGAAGAAGAGGATAGAGCAAGAACTAAGAAGACTGGTTCAAGAAGGAGTATTGGAGGAAGTTGATCCATCAGAGACACCTATTGAGTGGGCTACACCCACGGTAAATGTTGAAAAACCAAATGGTGACATAAGAATATGTGGGGACTTCAGAGTTACATTGAACCCTAATATAATTTTGGAGACCACATTGCTGCCTACATTCGAACAACTAACAGCCAGATTAACAGGAGGAGAAGAGTACTCCATTATAGATTTGCGAGATGCATATTTACAAATGGAGGTACACGAGGAACATCGGAAGTATTTGGTGATCGCCACTCATGAAGGGTATTTTAGATACAGAAGACTTCCATTCGGGGTCTCAGCAAGTCCTGGAATTTTCCAGCGGTTTATGGAAAAGGTTTTGAAAGGGATGCCGAAAGTAGGAGTTTTGTTGGACGACATCATAGTAACTGGAAAGGACAGAAAAGAACACATGGAGAATCTGAAGGAGGTCATGAGAAGAATGAAAGAAAAAGGACTACGGGCAAAACTGGAAAAATGTAAGTTTTTTCAAAAATCAGTAAAATATTTAGGGCACTGTATTGATCAACAAGGAATTCACCCGTTATCAGATAAAGTTGAGGCAATCAGAAATACTCCGTCACCAGCAAACGTTAAACAATTAAGGTCATTCTTAGGAGCTGTTAACTATTACGAAAAATTCATACCAAAGTTGCATGCCATGTGTTCACAACTGCATAAGTTGACTGGGTCGAGAGCACGATGGGTATGGACGGAGGTTGAGGAAGCTGCTTTTCAGAGAGTTAAAACTGTTCTTTCGTCTGCTGACACAGTAGTCCCGTATGATGAGTCAAAACCACTTGTATTGATCTGTGATGCATCAGAGGATGGTCTAGGAAGTGTTCTAATGCACAGATTCCAAGGAGGTCTAGAAAAACCAGTAGCGTTTGCAAGTAGAACTCTGTCAGAAACGGAAAAGCGTTACGCGAACATCGACAGAGAAGCTCTAGCAATCATGTTTGGAGTGAGAAAGTTTCATCAATATGTTTATGGGCGCGAGTTTACAATAGTTACAGACCACAAACCATTGCAAAGAATTTTCGGAACAAGTAGAGACCTACCCAAAGTAGTAAACAATCGTTTGGTGAGGTGGGCTATTGAATTGAACCAGTACCAATATAAGATTGAATATAGGAGAGGAGAAGAAAATGTGTGTGCCGACGCCCTCTCTAGGTTACCATCCAAAGAGGAGACTGTTCCAACGGAAATTAAGTTTTTGAATATGGATAAATTAGAAACAATCATGTCGTTGGAAAGATTAAAGAAAGAAAGCAGAAAGGACAAAGAGTTTGGATTGGTGAAACAGTATGTTGAAAATCAATTTTGGCCGAACAACACTCCCGAAAATTTGAAACTGTATAAGTTAAGGAGAGAAGAACTGGTAGTAGAAGAAGATATCTTGTTATGGTTTGGAAGGGTGGTTGTTCCCACTACG
Organism: Apolygus lucorum; assembly: GCA_009739505.2. NCBI lineage: Eukaryota > Metazoa > Arthropoda > Insecta > Hemiptera > Miridae > Apolygus > Apolygus lucorum. Next base: position 57,118,447 of record CM019176.2, read on the forward strand.
ATGAGAAGTGATATTTTAAGAGTTCTGCATTGTGGACATCCTGGAATAGCAGCTATGCGAGCGATTGCTAGATACTATGTATGGTGGCCACAAATGGATGAAGACGTCGAGAACCATGTAAAAAGATGTGTGGCTTGTCAGGAAAATAGAGATAATGTGGAAGAAGTACCGATTTACCCTTGGAATATTCCTGAAAAGACGTGGGAACGGGTCCATCTGGACTTGGCTGGGCCAGTGGATGGGGTAACGTGGTTAGTGGGCATCGATGCGTTTTCAAAATGGGCAGAGGTGGAATGTTTGAAAAAAACCACGTCAGCAGTTCTGATTCAGAGATTGCGAGGGTGGTTCTGTAAATACGGAATCCCAGCTCAAATTGTCACGGACAATGGACCTCAGTTTGCTTCTGCTGAAATAGCAAAGTTTTTCAAGCTAAACGCAATTCACCACATCAGAACGACGCCATATCATCCAAGAAGCAATGGATTGGTGGAGCGTCTGATAAGAACTCTAAAAGGAAGATACAAGGCCACAAAACAAAATACGAAAGATCCAGTGTTAGCATTACAAAATGTATTGTTCAGTTATAGGAACTCTCCACAGAAGACAACAGGTAGGGCACCAGCAGAGTTGTTCTTTGGGAGAAGACTTCCTACCATCCTAGATAATATTAAGCCAAACATGAGGAAACAATTAGAACGAAAGCTGTGGAAACAACAAGTTGGAGGAAAAATTGAGGATCGGAAGACGGGCAGAGAATTTGAAGAAGGGGAGATGGTATGGATTAAGAATGAACGAGAGCATGGGCGGAAAGCGGGGATTGTGAAGAAACGGAATGGGCCATACTCCTATGAAGTTTTGATAGAAGACATGCTGAAGAGGAAACATGCGGACCAATTGAGAGAGCGGGTTGGAGCTGATGAAGAAGGAGGGGAAAAGTGTAGGATCCAAGATTAATTATTATTTTTCCATATGATGCGTTGTCCTTAACAATAATTCGTTTATGAATAAAAGTTCAGTTTTGAGATAGAATTCAATGGTGCATTCCTATAATTCATCACGCACAATCCCTGAAAATTTCGTCAAAATCGGACCACAGGTTAGTATAGTTTTGCCCGGGACAAGGATTGACCACAGACAGACCGACAGACAGACAGACCGACAGACCGACAGACAGACAGACAGACAGACACGGAACCAAAATTGTTCGGGAAGCTCTAAAACGCAAAAAGCAAGTGGAAATTTTGATTTTGGAGGACATTTTTTTTTTCACTTCTTTCACGAATACAAAGCTTCCCTACCTTCGGTAGTGAGGAAGCAAAATAAGGTATATCAAATTATCTTCGCAATAAGTTCAAAATAACATAGTTAATCCCATCATTAACCATTTCTGAATGTTTACAAATTTCAATAGCTCAAATGCATATTTGAAGTTTAAAATAATTTTCCTGTCATTTCTACTTATCAACTTGGACAGTTTTTATTGGAGCATCGGGTTACCTACGTGCAGCCTGAATTGGTAGTCACGACAGCCCTTGTGCTCTTAGGAGTGGCACGACTTCCTAGTTTTATGGATAGAACGAGAACTGTACAAAAAAGTTGGATACACCGTACTCCAGGACGTGAACCCCTTCCTCGCTGGACCCCATCCTGAGATCTTTAGGGGTGGAAAGCTGCGGATCCCACGTTGGCCAGGAGGCTGGTCGAGGTCGGAGGTCGCACACGTCATTACTGCTGTGCCCTTCCTAGTGAAACTCGCATGCCCGGTTACCTCGATTGGAAAACACTCCAGACTCGCCGCAGTAACCTTACGAAGTGGAGGAATGGTAATTCCGTTACGTGTGTGGCCCACTGTCATGTGCTGAAGTGATGCTAGCTTGGAGACCTGGCGAGGAGGACCCGTCTAGGACAACAAACCTGTAACCTGTTGAAGTAGCTACGTTGAAGTTGTGAATTGATCTGTTATAAATGTGAACGGTTGAATTCAATTATTTGTCAATTGATTGGGAATGAGGTCTTCAGAAATAAAACTCCATGCTTTCGGGGAATTTATCACCTTCCTCAGGGCTCAAAGGATGTATTACTGTGTGAGCATCACATCAACGTCAATCAGCAAACCAGTAGTTAGAAACGCCACCATAACTGGTGGGAAATTAAATTTAGAACAAGGGGGTAAAGTGAAAACAAGGAGGGAACTCAAAACATAATTTCAGCTAAAAAATATTAAGTAAGAATATCAGGAAGTACAGCATTGAAAAAACAGTACTAATTACTTCAGATGGGGGAATTTAGCTGAAATGATGTTTTTAATCCCCCCCTTATTTTCACTTTACCTGCAATAGTTTCAAATTTAATTTTCCACCAGTTACGGTGGCATCTCTAACTACTTGTTCATTGAGCCCTGATGAAGGTGATAAATTCACCGAAAGCTCCTCATTCCCAATCAATTGACAAATAATTATTTGTTTGAAAACTTTACTCTATTTGATTGATTGTAGAATTCAGAGAATTTACTTTACTTGTGAAATTCAATATTGATGAAGGTGAAGTTGGTAACTACCAGGATACCTATCGGATAGAGTAAGAGGTTCCCAGCCTAGCTCCCACCAATTTTGAAATTGAATGAGTTTTGAGGAACGATAGGTTTCGATAGAAGTGAATAGAATACGAATAAGAATCCGTCCGTATATGAGGAGTTTTGTCTCAAACGGGCTTATATCCACTCGGAATGTTTTGTGGGAAATTGAGAAAAACTGATATCATGGCGAAGGAATCTGCCTAGGGTGCCCAAAATTTCCAAATTGTTTGTTCATAGAATATTTGATTTTAACACCAAATTTCGAAATTTCGGCATGAGTTTTGAGGGAGCCATGGCCATTTCTCATTAGTATATAAGACCATTTGATGAAAAATGATGGATATGAGCCACTTTGAAAAAAAAGCGAGTTTTTAGTTGTGTGAAGAAAAGTCTCATTTTATTTGTTTACCCATTATTTTCAATAATGAACCTTCGTAATGGGGAATTTGCCTCAATTTCAGATTCTGGAATTTCAAGTCAAATCCTATAATAGGGCCCTAGAATAACGTTTAACACTAGGAATAACCAAGGGGAAAAAATTACCATAGGAGAAAATGACTAAACAAGTGAACCTCTATTACAAAACACCGCGAAAATCGAGGAATATTGTTGACGTCATACGAAAAAAACGACGCGAAAACAACCCTCAATAAAATAAATAATAATAAATAAAAATAAACCCTCAATCGAAAAAAAATAAATCTGAGGCAAATTCCCCATTGAGCAAGAAATGTATGTAAAATCCGAAAACCGAATAAAATATTTAAAAAGTGTAAATTGAAAACAATGGGATGAATATAAGCCTTTTTGTGGGAAAATCTGATTTTTAGTAAGCTTTTAAAGCGGGATACAAACCGTTTCGGAAGAAATTCAACTCGTGAGGTGATAGGCCTTAACCCAAAGATTCAGAATCCGTGGAAAAAAAAGTGTAAAGAATGGATTTAAGTCCGTTTGAAAGAAAACTCTTCATATTGGGTGTCCCAGAATTAATGAACTTCAGGAATTGATTCTACAACTAATTTACAACAACTTTTCCGTCTTGGCGCTTTTGTTTACCTCGCTCAAAATGCCACTTTTTCCATTTCCAACCTTGCGGCACTAAAATGGTCATAACTTCCTCATTTCCCATGCAAATTCTAATCTGATTACACCGTTGGAAAAAGTACAAGCCCTTATAATACCATCAGAATCAACCTAAAACTTCGCATAGTTTTGCCCGTTACAAAGATTTGCAAACTGTATGACAAGCAGACACTTGACCAGTTATTTTTGAGATCAACACATCAACACTAGAACTCTCCAACATCAAAATGCACTCGATCCAGGCTCAGTATCATCCAAGCAATCATTGCTGAGGGAGTTCAATCATTTCTAAGGCATTCAATCTCCCACCCTAAATTGTTCTAAATTTTAGTTCTAAATCTGAATTCTAATTTACGTATGTTGTTGTTCAAATAGATATATTGTATTTACTTTTGTTTTTGGTCTGGGATGCGCACGCAGTCATATTAAAATTAAATAAATATTTATAAACGTGAATTTTGTTTGTACCTACTATTTTACTTATACTAGCCAACTAGACAGACGGCGTTTGCCATTGTTGAAATTATGTTTTTGTATGTTTTCATTTTGAATTATTGTGAAAAATAAATAATAAACATTTATTATTATATTATTATTATTTATTATTATATTATTATTTTTAACAAACACGCGACCATAAGTGTTCAGGAATGTCTAAAACGTAAAACACGATTCACAATTTTAATTATGAAGTGATTTTTGCGAGATTACATCCCCTCAAGACTGTCATAGCCAACTAGTCTGATCCACTAGAAGAGCAACTAAGCCAGCTGACATGGAAGTAGTATTACATAAAAAATATTATAAGAGTTGAGTGATGCTTCCTATCTCTTCCAATTATTGCACTCGTATTCATTTGCTTTTAAAATTTCCAATTTTGCCCTGCAACATGAACAACTGCTCCGAAGTGTAACCTTCATCTCGCAGTAGCCCTGGGAGAAGGCAACAGAATATGCACCTAAGGACGAAAGCAAAGGTGAGCGAAGGCCAATTTCGATTTCATACGAAACACCTTAATTACTGTAATAATAGTGTCAGGTCGCGTTCATACTTTCAGACTAATCTTCAGTCTTGTGTTGCGTGATCTTGTTAGAGTTCTATTGTGTGAATGTACTCGCATTATTACCGCCCTCTCTTGAGATGCATTATTATGGAAGTGAGTTTCCACTGTATGCACCATGACTGCATCCCATAGCTGCTTTCCATTTCTGGGCAGGCCGTAAAGAGTCGACGATACCTCAAACTTGTCCAAGAACAAAAAGTGTAATTTAAAAAAAAATCAAGTTTATTCAAGTTTTAATAGGAGGAGTTTATTTCGTTGTCAAAGTCACCTACTTGCCACATCAGCAAGCATTATAACGAGAAGTCATTCTACAATCTCTATACATCAATAATTCGTAATGCCTAATGGTGCAACTATTAACACAAAATCGATATAGGCACATACCATAATAGGGGGTGCGCCTGATTTTTTTTTTAATTTTTAATCGAAAGTAGACCTCATTTGAGAATTTTGACCTCAACCGTTCTCTTTTTGGATGAGAAGATCTTTTTCTATGATTTTTCAAAGTTTCGAATGTTTATGACGTCACGCGCCCCTCCCGCCTGGGCGGGACCTCCCAGCCCACTGTGACGTCATAAACATTCGAAACTTTGAAATTCATAGAAAAAGGTCTTCTCACGCTAGAAAGGTGAGGTTTGTGTCAAAATTCTCAGAATGAGGACTACCTTGGATTAAAACTAACAATAAACAGTTTTTCCGACCCATGCGCACACCCGAATGGTACTCCAATTCCTTCTGTGTAATATGTATGTATTTTCAATGTACAAGTATGAATGTTGTAGGAATGTTTGTTATTTGTAAGTATTGTATACTGTGTATCTACGAAGTAGTAGGTATGCATTTTCAACCACTCACTCACCAGTGCTGTACAGTCAGCGTGCTCATGTGAAGCTTATCACCATATTTTCAATCTGATCATTTTGGCTCTCAATGAAGGTACTCATCAATTTTATATAGATTTAATAACTCCTAATTGTATAACTATATATTAATTTTATAACTCTTAATAAATCGAAAATTCACAGAAGTTTAAAATAGTTAACTGTTGGCTTTTTTGAAAGAGTCTCCAGTATAGAGTATCCAATAAATAATCTAAGTAAAATCTAGCATGAACTTTTTGTTTACTGGCAAGCATTTCTTACTTCCGCAATTAAAGATAGAAGAGCTTTTGAAAAACGCTGCAAATTATTACACAATGGTTTATTATTTTTCTATAGATCACTCGTCTACAAAGCCACCAAAAATCCAACATGAAGAAAAACATCGATCGTATTTCGGTCAGCTATAACTTGAACGGAGATTAGGCCTCTTTTGCGATTCACACTCGTGTTTCTGATTTATCGTTCGTCCAAAACTTAAATTCTCGTAGGGAGCGAACGGTTTGTCCTACAGAGCTCCGGGTGGTCTCAAAAAATTCTAAAATTCTAAAGAATCTCAAACTGAAAGAAAAACAATACCTTTATATCAACATTTTTTGAGTTAGGGCGTTTTCAAAATTTCAAAATTCATTTTGGAACCCTTAGAACTGACCTACATGAACCAAAATCTTCGGGCACAACTAGACCCCAAATCGAGCCTACATACCAAATTTCATCAAAATCGGTCAATGCTAAGTGGCAAAAGTGCCGCGTACGGCCAATTTTTTAATCGATTTTTGGATTCTACGTACCTTGAACGTAAACCATCAAATTTTGAGGGGGTGTTGAAAATTTTTTTTCTTGGTCGATTCCAAAGGTTCATTATTGAAAATAATAAACCAAAATCGATATAGGCACAAAGCATAATGGGGGGTGCGCCTGATTTTTTTTAAATTTTTAATCGAATGTAGACGTCATCCTGAGAATTTTGACACCAACCGTTCTCTTTTTCGATGAGTAGATCTTTTTCTATGATTTTTCAGTTTCGAATGTTTATGACGTCACGCGCCCCTCCCGCCAGGGCGGGACCCCCAGCCCGCTGTGACGTCATGAACATTCGAAACTTTGAAAAATCATAGAAAAAGGTCTTCTCACGCTAGAAGGTCAAAATTCTCAGAATGAGGTCTAGTTTAGATTAAAAATAACAATAAACAGTTTTTCCGCCCCATGCGCACACCCGAATGGTACTCCAATTCCTTCTGTGTAATATGTATGTATTTTCAATGTACAAGTATGAATGTTGTAGGAAGGTTTTTTATGCGTAAGTATAAAAAACTTTTTTTATAAAACTTTTTTTATAAAAAATTTTTTTTATAAAAAAAAAAAAAAAAAAAAAATACTATGTATCTATGAAGTAGTATATAAGTAGTAGGTATGCATTTTCAACCACAAACTCACTAGTGCTGTACAGCCAGCGTGCTTATGTGAAGCTTATCACCATGTTTTCTATCTGGTCATTTTGGCTCTCAATGAAGTTACTCATTAATTTTATATAGGATACAACTCCTAATAAATTTAAAATTCACAGAAGTTTAAAACAGTTCACTGTTGGCTTTTTTGAAGGAGTTTCCAGTTTAGAGTATCCAATAGAATAATATAAGTAAAATCTAGCACGAACATTTTGTTTACTGGCAAGCATTTCTTACTTCCGCAATTAAAGATAGAAGAGCTTTTAAAAAAAATTGGGACCTCCCAAATGAAAACTTCTACTCCCACTTTACGTTTCTGAGATTTCTGGAGAATTTTGGTTCCGTGTCTTTCAATGGTGAAATGTCCAAAACCATGTCCAGAGCAGGACCTTTGTTGGAATTTTAGGGGTTCCAGGGTTTATTCCAATCCAACACACCCATCACCGTTGAATGTCGTCGTAGCAGCTATTACCCAATTTCTTCTCTGTCCGAGCAAAAACTCACTGATACCCCCCAGTAATGACCGTAATATCCACGTTTTGTATTCTTTTGTTTCGGGCCTTGAAAGTAGTAATCAGTCCGTACGACTTTGTGGGACTTTTTAGCTACGCTCGAACAGCAAACAAAGAGCATTTTGACGCATTAAAGACGATCCGATTTCGCCAATCTAGTTCCCATTAAAGGACAGAAAGGGGACAATGGGGACGAGTAGAAAGACTTTTAACATTGTGCGATTGTGTCACATGGTAATCAGACGAGGCGCTCTGGTTGGGATTGGCGCAATGAACAAGGGATGAACTTGGGTTTGCACAATGCGATCGAGATCAAGTCGCTAGTGTCACATCCTCGGGGATCGGCCCATCGTTTATGCTAATAATATAGTGGGGAAAGAGCTGGTTTGTGAACGGGAACCATTCTTCCTAAGTAAAGGAAAGAGGTTATTGATGCAACAAGAGTTCTACGCAGCACAATACAGTCAGGTTTACACGAACTGTCAATAAGTTCAGAGTACAAATCTCGGCTCAACCACGCTATTTTTCGACTCACAGGAAAAATATCTACCAAGTAGTGAGGACAGTATAATATACCATCCTCACTAAATAGTATGGACATCGAGTTACACATGTGAGGCTTGGTGACCAAGTGACAAAACCCAATTTTTCAGCAGAGCGTTTCAAAGATTCTGTACTTTTTGAGCTGGCTGGCAGAAGTGTCCAAGTGCGCTGCTTGTCAGAAATTTGGTTTTGGTCTGATTAATGAACTTTATTACTCTTAATTTCACCTCATAAATGGACAAAATTATAATCACAAAGGAACGTGAAGTACCCAACTCTCCTAATCCAGAGAAGCATCGAACATTTAACTCAATGCGTAGGTATCACATACATTCTTTATCAGAGAAAATAAAATTGATGAAGAAAATTGATTGATTAGGAGGAAATCAAATTAAAAATTAAATAATATGGACTTTCAGTAATTAATCAATTGCCACTGTAAAATTGTCTTGACTTTAGTTAATTTACGGTTTCTACTAATTAATTTTCTTCCCTCAACCCAGTTGATATAGGTTCGATGCGCTGCCTAAGAAATTACAACAAATTCACTCCCCTCTAACTACCCTGGAGTAACTTCCTCGGTAAAGTCAATAAAATCTATGAAAACAAAGGAAGTTTGTATTTTGATTTGAGTGGAGTTCAAAATTAAAACACATCCAGAATAGAGTTTAAAAAAATTGACTCTCATTTGAACTATGTACAATTATAAATTATGTTACAAATAGGGTGTGGGTAGGAAAAACTGTTTATTGTTATTTTTAATCTAAACTAGACCTCATTCTGAGAATTATGATCCCAACCGCGACCTTCTAGCGTGTGTAAATCTTTTCCTATGATTTTTCACGTTGGAACTCAGCCCGGAACCGTTTAACACATTGCTTCGGGAACACAAGGTCTTACCTTAGAAGGGCTCACTGAAGCTCATCAATGAATCAAGAACCATGTCAATGATCTCAGTCCCTGCTGAAGGGTTCCTGATCCATGCTGGTTCACGCTATTTTTTAGGTTCCTTCCAGAATCAAGTTCTCATTGATGATCTTCACGCTCGGTCGTTGTCAAAGTACTTAATAAGAACCCAATGGTTATTGACCCGCTGCGTGTTTGAAGTACCTGCTCTCTATTCACTTAGTGTTTGTACAAATTAAATTACTTCGTTTGTGTAAGCTAAAGCATTTTCCGCCACGTGCCAAGCCACAGGCGATTAGATTAGATGAGGAAGGAAACCAAAAATAAATTCCTTCCGTGTACAAAACTTGAAATTTCGGAAATAGTTCGCAATAGGGAACGAGGAAGTAATCGTCCAATTATTCACAAATCCGTTTTATCCCGCATCCTTCAGTTCTCCACCGTGTGAGAGTCATCCTGCGGCAATTTGCGGGATTTATGAAGGAACTTTCACTTTCCCTCGACCCTCATGTTGTATGCTCCTCTCAGAATGTCATATTTCTGGTATAAGTTAATTGGTTACAATCTCAGTTCTTCTCCTCACTATCGAAGGCAGGGAAGCGGGTCTAAACTATTTATTGGGTCAAAATCGAAAATTTTATTCGTATTTTGAGTTCCAAAGCTGTCAGTCTGTGGTAAATTTCTGTTTTAAGAAATTTTCAGCGTTGGCGCGAGAGACGGTCCCGATGAATCTCATAACAAAAATAGCTTGTACCTGCCCATGCGGCAACGTGAATTTTAAATCTTAAAATTCTTACTATGGAGTAGCCCTAATTTGCTCAATTTTTAAGAGTAGTTTGGAGCTCAATAAGATCGCGAATTAAGTTCATCACGATCCATTCAGTGGGAGCCACATGCGAGTTGAAAATCCTCATCATAATCTGGAATAACTTCTTAATCGTGTTGATGTTTGCAAACTTGGAAAACCACCAACATGATCGTAAAAATTTAGTTTTTTATCGTCGGTTATTCCTTATTTTTGCCTAAATTTGGTAATTACATCTTCCCAAGCATAATTTCACTCCAGTGAGAATAAAACCATCAATTTTGAAAAGCATTTTAAAACGACTTTTGGAATCAAGTTTTTTAAAATTGTTAAAAAACAAGTTATTTTTAATTTTGTTTCTTTTGAAAAAAAAAATTATTTTTTTTGAGAAATAAGTGAATTTGGATTAGGTGGTAGGTATCAGTACTTAACCCAAGATATCGGGGAATTAATCTGTGGTACTTACTACTCAGTAATACAATAATATGGAGGGTTGCGTGGTAAAAGTGACCAAGTCCATTTTGGTTTATTATTTTCAATTATGAGCCTTTGGAATTGACCAAGAAAACATCTTTTTAAACCCCCTCCCCCGACAAAATGTGTTGGTTTACGTTTCAAGGTACGAAGAATCCAAAAATCGAATAAAAATTTGGCCGACGAATGCAGAAGAATGATCTATACAGGAAAATAATAAACCTTTAAGAAATAATTTGCAGCGGGTTTTTTTTTTCTTTTGCATTCCAAAGGTTCTTTACCTATTGAAAATAATAGACCAAAAGAGGATGTTAGAGATTTTTTCAGTAACCTATGTTATTTACTTTCTTCAACCCATTCTATTGGGAACGAAAGAATTTCAGAAAACTATTTTTGTGTTGAGTAGTTCGTCAGTTAAACTGCTCAGCTCAAGCATCTTCAATCAAGCATTTTCAAACCAACAAATCCTGTGTGAAGAACAGCCACAGCCGACATTTTTTTTTTTTTTTTTTTGTACAATTTGTTGGGGACCACCTTCCGGTTCTAGAGGGTATCTCTCAACAAAGGGGACCATCCTCAAATTCATAGGTGACCAAGGGTGGAATAGGTGGATGATGGATCCATGAATTGAAGGATTGCCCTCTGAATTGGATGAGGCCCCTTATGAATTAGAGGATAGTCCCCTATGAATTTCTTGAGTGTAAATGTATTTTTCTAGCGACAATGTTCTCCAAATATACATTTTCTCCAAATACTTTCCTACGTGTGAATAGAAAAGTTTAATTCAATGCAAAAAAGTCTGTTAATTGGGTGAGGCACATAGCTTCCTCGTATCCATAACCCGATTGTACAGATGATCAGATACATAGTAGTTAATCTCAAAACATCAATCTCTAAGTACCACTACCCTCATAGGGTACCATCAACGCCCCAATCCGCATCATCTATGAAAATGTCATCAAAATTTGACAATAACTTCGTATAGTTTTGTTACAATAATTTCATGACAGACAGACGAAAACACAGAGTTACAGGCAAACAGATGAAAACACAGATTTACAGGCATACAGACAGAAACACAGTTAGACACTGAACCAAAATTGTTCAGGACGTCCTGAAACGTAAAACGCGAGTGGAAATTTTGATTTTGGAGAACTTTTTCTTTTCTCCTTGAAAATTGAAAACAAAGCTTCCGATACTAGACTCTGAAGCAAAAGGTTTAAATGCTAGTCAGAAAGGATTAAATGGAAGGAAGCAAAGTCCATGCATGCAGCATAGGTCAATGAGCGAATTTTCATAAATTTTTCTGGAAATATTGAGGCCACTGCAATAGCTTCTCGCAAAAAGGTTTAACTTGAAGGTAACGTATTAGCAATATAAAACATACCAAATGTGGAGAATATCAGTCGAGTCATTTGGCTGTAATCGATTTTAGACAGATGAACAAAGGATTTATGTATCTACTCGTATACATAGGTTTTCACCTATTATGTTCGCTCCAACATTCAACTAACCTTACGAAGAACAGAATCTGCTTCATTCCACTGAAATTTCTTGTAACAATCTTACTTTGATGTTTTCTCCGTGGTAAGCAGCTCGAAAATTCTGGAAAATGTACAAAATTTGCTCATATCTTTCCATAACCTAAAAGACTTTTCGCCATTATAGCATCGGATACAGCTTTTCATGATGATTCCAACTGTATTGATAATTCCATGCGCTCAATCTGCCTTTCTCCATAGAAGGGCTAGTATAAAAGAGGGCTAATATAGTCATTTCGAAAATGAACAAATTTAACTTTTCAGAATGAAGTTAATGTAAGTTTGGCAAAAAATATTTACATTTTGGAATCGACCAAGAGACAAATTTTTCAACCCTACCTCAAAATTTGTTGGTTTACGTTTCAAGGTACGTAGAATCCAAAAATCGAATAAAAATTTGGCCGTCCGTCCGCCCGCCGTACGCGGCACTTAGCTTGTTTCCATGGACCGATTTTGATGAAATTTAAGATAGTATCCATCAATTTAAGATAGTATTGAATTTTTAGAGACCATGCGGAGCTCTGTAGGACAAACCGTTCGCTCACTACGAGAACTTAAGGGTTGGACTTATGATTAATCAGGAACACGAGTGTAAAACGCAAAAGAGGCCTAATCTCCATTCAAGTTTTAGCTGACCGAAATGCGATAAGTGTAGGTACGTGGTAGGCAGGTAGTGCCTATGGTTGCTAGTGATGATTTGTGGCAAGCGGTTAGAAGCTAAAAGGAGTGGCATCCAACAACACCCGGGTGATGGCTGCAACCTTTTCGTGGTGCGGGAAAAGTGCCACGGAGTTGCTCGAGTTGGGCATCTCAGTAGGTGTACTCCGTGGTGTCACCAGACGCGTATTGATCGGCTCATATTTGAACTGGTGGTATTTTTATAGAGGCACTTCCCTTCATCACTCTCTCCCACCCCCACCCTCCTTATCTTCCTTCACCCTAGGGCCGGCATCGGGTGAGTCCTGGGCGACCTCCCCATTAATATTTGATTCATTTATTTTCATTTATGGCGTGCCCCCTCCGTCACAAAAAACAACTTGTCTTTGAGGGGAGATTAAAAAAAAATAGTGACAATGGCAAAGCCGAGTTCTTTGCAGACGAGTGATCTATATAGACAAATAATAAACCTTTGTGTAATAATTTGAAGCGTTTTTTGGTTATTTGGATCGATTTGAAAATAACCAATATTTTCTACTTACTGTGATGGTAGGAGGACAATTGAAAATTAACGTTCTTTAATTGAATATTTTCCTCGATAATTTTTCGACTCTTCGGTCATCGCACATCAGTGAACAACCAAGGATGACACTGAGCTGTGGCTGAGTCTCGGGTATGGCGCTTCACCGAGCTGGCTCGTATTGCCAATCAATGTTTTGCAACGATTCAATTTCCAGCGGAATCGACAGTCTCGATCAGTTTGGAAGAAAGCTGAGGTGACAGGAGGTCTGCAGGAAGGCTGTTCCTATCTTGTCAACGGCTAACCGGCGACTCGTGCAGCGCGGACCTCTTCAGCAAACACTTCGACATCCTCTTTCAACATTTTTCGGCGCGTCCTCCTTTCGTTTTCTGGAGCCTTTCGCTTTTTTTCAGAATCCCTTCTCAGTCTTCCCAAACGCCTCCTCCTCGTCTAATCAGCTCCATAAAATACCGCCTAAAAGGTTTCGCAACTCTAAAAGGGTATCTCGGTTTCATTAACAGCGCAACTCCAAACTTGATGATCAGTCTTGGGCAAGGTAACTACTTCGGGGTTCGGAGACACGAGCTGCGATAATTGAGATGATTCTCAGATGAAACGAACTTGCATTAACTTGAGCTGATACGCGCACCTGACCCGCAGTGAAAGTAACCCGCGCAGTGATTGACCAACGAAGTCCTCTCGAAGGTAGGATAACTACCTAATTATGAAGGTACCGTAAAATGGTACAACAATGTGCATTTTGGTTTATTGTTTTCAATAACGAACCTCTGGAATCAACCAAGAAAAAAAATTGAACCCCCCTCAAAATTTGTTGGTTTACGTTTCAAGGTAGGTACGTAGAATCCGAAAATCGAATAAAAATTTGGCCGTCCGCCCGCCCGCCTTACGCAGCACTTACCTTAGTTCCCATGGACCGATTTTGATGAAATTTGGTATATAGGCTCCATTTGGGGTCTAGTTGTGCCCCGAAGCTTTTGGTTTATGTCGGTCACTTCTAAGGGTTGAAATTTTTAAAACGACCTACCTAAAAAGGTATTGTTTTTCTATCAATTTGAGATAGTATAGAATTTTTAGAGACCACGAGGAGTCTGTAGGACAAACCGTTCGCTCCCTACGAGAATTTAAGGGTTGGACGTACGATAAATCAGAAACACGAGTGTGAATCGCAAAAGAGGCCCAATCTCCGTTCAAGTTTTAGCTGACCAAAATGCTATCGCTGTAGGTACGTGGTAGGTAGGTAGTATCTATGGTTGATTGATGGTGATAATGGCAAAGCCGAGTTCTTTGCAGACGAGTGATCTATATAGAAAAATAATAAACCTTTGTGTAATAATTTGCAGCGTTATTTTGCTTCCGAATCTACCAAGGTAGGGGAAGTTTCGTTTTCATTTTTGACCGTTTTCAACGCGCCGAAGGCGCGCGAAAGAGGAGGTACTCAATTCGGGTTGTCGTGGGACGATTTTTTTTTTTTTTTTTTTTTTTTTTTTTTTTTTTTTTTTTTTTTTTTGTATGTCCGAGTCGCTTGCATTTCTTTATTCTGGTACCAATCTGTCTGGTTCTTTTTGAAATTTGTTCTACAAGTATCCGTGGTGGTCCCATTTCAAACAGATTTCATTTTGCTCAGTTAAAAGTATCGAAACTTTGTGAAAGAAGTTGAAAAACGTGGTTCCCGTTTTCGGGAATATTGGTCCGCATTCACTCTTCTTGCCCTGTGACTTCCGACTGAGTCGATGGAGGACCATTTGTGTATAGTCAAATTAAAGGTCTGATTGTAAGCTTCAAAATGATACGCTATATGAGGGGGGTTCCGATAACTAAAAGGTGCTGCGGGGGATGGGAAACGTGGAAATTATAGTGGCTTTTAGGTCAGAACCTGCATGAGCCGTATCAAACGTGTCTACGAATGCTCATGTATGTGAGTTTTCCTACCAAGTATGAGCGATAATTATAGTACTGTTAGTTAGGTATTCTACCAAGTGGGTGTAGCACATAGCTCCCTCGTCATTCATAATATAGTTGGATATCTAATGGTATAGGAGATCGTCATAACTGCATAGTGCCGTACCAAATATGAGATATGTAGTACAATTTGGTGATACGAGGGTATTTTACCAAGTGGGTGTAGCACATAGCCCCCTCATCACCGATAACATGACAATCGACTCATTCCAAATTACGTTCATATACAGTGCAAGCATTCTTCAAGTGCTGCGACCCGTATTATCAAGGAGGCTCAACTCAAGCTCGTTAAGAGTGAGCTCCACCATTGGTACGGTGTTCGAGATTCTGCCAGGGAGAAGATGTATTATATGTTTCAGGAACTCTCCGTCTCATACGATGCCAAGGAATGGGACCTTATCGATCGGCATGCCATCGACGTTGCCTGGCAGAAAGGACTGAAGAAGAAAGCCTGTCTACTTCGCAAGCTTGGCGAACTCCGGAAGAACCAGACGCCAACTCCCCTGGCCTCACCTCCGTCAGGGACCTTCTTCAAGAAAGTGGAGAACCTGTCGAATGTCACCTTTTCATCGGCAGAAGTATCCCTTCTTGAGAAGGGACTGAAGCACAACCCCATCGTCTCGCTCGGGGCTCCATCATCAAGGGACCTAGCTTTCTCCATTGAAGCTTCCGATGGACCCTACGTGACGAGGGCGTTGTGCGCTGAGGAAATGAAGAAGGCGCCCAAGATCCCACCGGGACCAGAGGAAAGACTGGCGGCCGACTTGAAGAAGAAGTTCAACAACAAGAAGATTGTAGCTCTTAAAGCAGATAAAGGCAATACAACAGTTATTCTTACTAAGCAAGATTACATTGACAAAACGCTTAAGTTCTTGAATGACAATAACTGCATAGCTCTCCAATCAGATCCAACGGCTAACTATCAGAAATTAATCCGTAGAGTAGTAAACAGCTCAGAAAATATTCTTAAACGTATGTACAAACCAAGCCTTGTAGAAATGAATCCTCATGCTCCTAGGTTATCATGTCTTCCAAAAATTCATAAAGTAGGGGCACCGATGAGACCAGTTGTGTCTTATATTGGTGCCCCCGCTTACAAATTAGCCAAAAAATTAAATTCATTGTTTAGAAATAAAATCAATTTTCGGCCCCGTAATACTGTTCAAAATTCATACGATTTGGTTTCTAAAATTAGTGACATTCAAGCGCCTCCGAATGCCAAACTTGCTTCCTTTGATGTGGTTAGTCTGTTTACCAATATCGATGTAGCTAGCTGCAAAGATGTGGTTAATGGGCTTATCCATGGGTCGGGTCTCGATGTTTTTGAAAAGGATGAGCTGTGTAGTCTAGTGTCTGTTTGTATGGATCAAAACTATTTTCTATTTGAAGGTAAATATTATACTCAGCCAGGGGTAGCCATGGGTTCACCGCTGTCTCCTTTGCTTGCGGATATTTATATGGATCATCTTGAAAAACGAATCTTTGAAAAGTGTAAATCAAACAACCTTTTATATTGGTATAGGTACGTTGATGATATAATAATTCTATGGACAGGAACTGAAAGGCAACTAAATTCTTTTCATGAAAAAATCAATACACTAGATCCTTTTGTTAAATTCACTCTTGAACTAGGTGGAAATAAGCTTAATTTTCTTGATCTGTCCATCTCATTGATTAACAGAAAACATGATTTCTCCATTTATAGAAAAGATACCTACAGTGATATCACTATTCATAGTACATCAAATCATCCCTTAGTTCATAAACATGCTGCTTTCCATAGTATGATCAATAGAGCTTTGTCAATACCAATGAGTGATCAAAATGTATCTAAAGAAAAAACAATTATCAAGAGTATAGCCGCAAGCAATGGATATGGAGGATGTCTCATTGATTCCATATGGAACAAGGTTCTTAGGAAAAAGTGTAGAGACGGGGTTTCTAATTTGGCTAGAGAAGTTGTATTAGAAGAGAAAAAGTGGATAAGTATACCTTATTATGGAAAGATTTCTGACAAAATTGGCAAAATGTTATCATCTAGAGGTTTCAAAGTAGGGTTTAAAAATAAAAATAATCTTAAAGCTTCGTTGGGTTCTGTTAAAGATAAAATTAGCGTTCAAGATAAAAGTGGGGTTTATAAGCTGAAATGTTCTTGTGGGCTTGAGTATTGTGGTCAAACTGGTAGGAAATTTAAGGAAAGAATAAAAGAGCATGAGAAGGATTTCAGGGATAGCAAAGGTGATTCTGCTTTTGCGAATCACCTGAGAGAATCCAATCATAACTTTAGTTTTGATCTAACAAGCGGACAGTACATAGAATTTCCTCATTTTTGCCCGAAGGGAGGTATGTTGGATGTGCTTGAAAAGTTCGAGATTCTTAAGAGTGATAGGTCTGGTAAATGTCTGAATGAGGTGGTCCCTCAACATGTTTCACCATTGATAGGTTCCTTCTTGCAATAGCTTGGTCTCCCCTTCACAATGTAACCCTCACCAATGTTTGAGCCACCTTTCACTTTGTCTGCCTTGATTGGCATTTGATGATCCCCCCAGGTCCCTTCACTTCTCTGAGCCAATAGGATTCTCCTTTCACTTATCTGATTGGGTATGACTTTCACTTTCACGACCAATGGGATTCAAGCTCCCTTTCACTTGTACCTATATAAGCTGTGCTCTTTGTGATGTACCTTCAGTTATTGTTTGTTACTGATGATGACCTAACCGTCGAAATCGATTTAACTTGTAACTCATTATTTTCGTGGAAATAGACAACATTCTACTCAACTCCGTTTTTATTAAAATGGTTTTCCACAATCTCATCGCGAGTGATTTTATTCGTATTTGCATATTTTCTACCTGATTTCGATGAAATTTTCAGGGATTGAGTGGATTGGCGTGTAGATGGTCCCCCTTTGAAAATCATCGCCCTCGGGTAGATAGTAGCCTATGTGCATGCAAACGCGCAAATGAGTAACCTTGTAAAAGTGTGTATTCTTTTCCAGTTAACTTGAATTCACTTTTCAATATGTAATCATATTTTCTTGCTTCTCCCTACCAGCTCTTTATGAGTATTATAATTTAATGTAATTTTCTTTAATAGTTCTCTTATTCAAATGATGTACTACTTTGATTGCAAAATGAGTAATACATAGAGATTGATGATTTGAGATTAACTACATTACATTGGATCATCTATAAAATCGGATTATGGATACGAGGAAGCTATGTACCACACCCACTTGGCAGACGTTTTTAAATTTATGTGAATCATTTAATTATGAGGCTCGTTATGAGACCTGCGCCGCGACGGGGGTCTCAGTCGGTCGCTGTTCGTTTTTTAGTATTTAGCGAGATTGAAGGCGCAAAAAAGTTGTACCTAAATTTAAAAAATTTAAAGGATTTTAGACATTTATGTAAAGGAGTAGATTGTAATTTATTAATGATTCGAGGGCGGAGTGGATTTTGATGTTGAGCCGATTTTCTAAGTCGTTGGACAAGTATTGTATCCTTATCAATGTACTCGTATGTTTCAATTGTTGAAATGAGGATAATTAATTCGGAAAACTCACCAATATAAATTTTGCCCTGAATCCTTGAAACGTCTTTTCAAATGGTGGTGCTGAAACCACCTGTACTGAAAATAAGGGAGTACAATACGAGGAAATGTAGAAGTACACTTTTCTTCATAATGGAATGCAGCCTTGAGACCGGGAAGCCCGAGCAGAGATTACTTATGACAAGTTACAATACGAATATCACGTTAAGAGGGTCTCAGTCGGTCGCCGTTCCTCGTTCCGGGTTAGTACCTATATTACGAAATTGAGAGTGCAAAAACTTGAAAAGTTGTACCTAAATTTTAAATTTTAAAGGATTTTAGAAATTCATAGTGTACGGCCCTAGAGAGTTGAAAAACTGAAATATTGCCGCCGGAATCATCTAAATCGAACAATAATTGCCAAAGAAAAGTGGGAAAAACTACTAAATAAACGGTTTTTTCTATGTTTTTTCCATATTTTTTTCCCCCAGTTTTTAAATTTCCAAGGCCCATGCACTAATGAATTTCTAAAATCCTTGAAAATTTAAAATTTAGCTACATTTTGTGGGAAAAACATAACTGAATTAACGGTTTTTCACATTTTTCTCTGGAAATTATGGTTCAATTTTGGTGATTTCGGCGGCAATATTTCAGTTTTTAAACTCCTAGGGCCGTGCACTAATAAATTTCTAAAATCCTTTAAAATTTAAAATTTAGGTACAACTTTTCAAGGTTTTGCGCCTTCAATTTCGTGAAATACTAACCCGGAACGGCAACCGACTGAGACCCTCTTAACGTGGTATTCGTATTGTAACTTGTCATAAGTAATCTCTGCTCGGGCTTCCCGGGGGTCTCAAGGCTGTATTCCTTTATGAAGAAAAGTGTACTTTTACATATCCTCGTATTGTACTCCCTTTTCAGTACAGGTGGTTTCAGCACCACCATTTGAAAAGACGTTTCAAGGATTCAGGGCAAAAGTTATATTGGTGAGTTTTCCGAATTAATTATCCTCATTTCAACAATCGAAACATACATTGATAAACTTTAGCGGCATTAAAAAACTTATTTTGTACCCCAGAAGCTACGCTAAGGATATCCGTCGAGGCAGGCAGTTTGAGATGTATGACTTCGAGTGACAGCTGCAATTTAGAAAATAGTTTTCGAGAATCCTGACAGACCGGTTCTCTGTAGTTCTTCCTTAATCAATCCACCAGAATGCTTACACTCAAAATACCAGAGGCGACTACCGACGGTGTGCGGGAGGAAGCTTCTGTCCCACACCTAATGACCTGGAAATGAAGGCACGGGAAGCTAACGAAGAAGGCCTATTTCTTCTGGTTCACTCCATCCTCTTGCAGCAGCTCGATTACACACCTGCCCGCTGCTTCTACTGGCTGAGATGAAATGGTAAATTAAAAACACCTTCTGCTATGAATAAATAAATCAGCTTTCTCATCATCAGAGATCATAATCCGAACGGTATTACACAGAGCGGTAATATTGCTTTCCGTTCAACAGCAACGAGGTTGCAAAGCGAAAGTTGAGTGGTAAGCGAAAGCCACGGTGTCATGTCGAGGTCAAGAAATCCATATCCCAAAAAGATATCAGATCTATGTCTACTTGATGGGCGCTTCTAATCCCGTAATGAGCACCTTCTGTTATTTCTATAAATAAATTCCTACCTAGTAACTTATCTTCAGGATGTTACAGACAAAGATTACAATCATCTCAAGGAAGAGATACCCTTCATACTTACTCGTATCTCGCTGAAAAATAACACTTCTTTTCTTCATAACAACACGGATGAGTCGAGACCGAAAATAGAACGAATAGTAGGGTAGAGGTCAACAGACGAAAGTAGTGCAATTTGCCCGTAATGGTAGAGTAGAAGTCAAACAGGGCTCACCATCCGAAATACCTAAATAGTTAGGAACACCTAAATTGTAGGTGGAAGGAACCTAACAACGTACCCAACTTGGTGGGTTGTTTTGGGTTTAAAAGTCTGCCGAGACGGTGTGGCACATAGCTCGTATCAAGTTGGTTCTCGAGGCTCAGACGACTGCTGTCGCCAAGTAGCTTATGTTATGGCAACAATTAAATTTTTCAACTGAAACAGGAGATCACAACGCCGAGACCGGAAATGGTCACTGAATCGGTGCAGACTTAGCCAGAAAGGAGCTTGAGTCTTGTCGAATGGAGCATGCAAACAACCCAAAGGAAGGCCTCTGGACAAAAATTCGGAGAGTACCTACCTAGTAAGGTCAAGAAGAACCTGTAGCTCTGCTGTAGAGGTAGAGCTAATTGATATCCAAGCCAATCTTGCCTGAGCAGTTTGAGCAACTAAAAACAGCAAATTATTACACAAAGGTTTATTATTTGTCCGTGTAATGACCCACATATCAAGTAATTAGTTCTTAAATTAAGAAGATACACGAGGGCCCCTGAGTGAGTCATCCTCAGAGGTGCTCCAGTATGCAAACTACTCCACTCTATTGACTTGATCATTTCTCATTGCCTTCACTTCTTCCAGCAAGCTAAAGTATCTACAGAGACCCTGGTTTACCCTGAAAGGTGCCAACCTTGGCAGCTTCTTTACCTTAGAGCTCTCCTCGATACAACTAGGCTCACAAGGTAAATGTCCCACTGATTGGTGGTCAATCTTGTATGAGACGCCGGAGAGCTACCTCCATGTACTCCACTTGTCAGTTGGTCGAAAGACGCCGGAGTGATAGTGCATAAGGCTAGGCCAGGGACCATCTTCTCTGTTGTAGGGACGGCACGATACCACCGATATATTGGAGTATCAATACCGATATTTGTATCGATACTTTTGATGAAAAACTCATACTAGGGATGTCCGATACTTCAAAAGTATCGATATAATATCGTATCGATACATCTAGAAAGTATCAAAAAGTAGCGATACGATACTTTCAAAAAGTATCAATATTTTGAAGTATCGATACTTTTCGATACTTTCACAAAAATGGGTGAAATTGTCATTTATGTTTCTCTCCATCAAGCTTGGTTCACATAGGTGCGTAACGTCCGTAATCCGTAATGCGCAAAAAGAGAAGGGGGGGTGTTCTGCAATCCGTAAAGTCCGTAATGCGTAAAAGAGCGTTCACATGGCCATATGATTACGCGTTACACAGAAGCGCGCAGTAGGTTCTGCGCAGAATTGTTTTTTCCCGCTCAATTGTTTTTTCCCGAGATCAATGAGGCTCTCATTTAATTCATTCACATTCATTTCGAAAATGAAAACCAAATAATTGAAAATGAAAACCAAATAATCCGGAATAAAAATACTAATCCGAATACGGAATAATAAAACGGAATCCAGAGAACCGACTCAACGACGAACAGCTGAACGATGAACAGATGACGAGAGCTTTCACGAAGTTTGCCGAAATTTGTCGAAGTTCATCCGTAATGCGTAAAATATCTAATTTTACAAAACGGACAAAAGTCTTCGTCCGCAAAGATTGCTCGCGCCCCCCAATTGAGGGGCTATTCGCCCCAGCCAATAGGATCCAATTACGCACTACGGATTACGGACGTTACGCACCTATGTGAACCAAGCTTCAGTGTGACATCTCTCCATCACGAGGATAATAATTGATATAGAATGAACAAAACAATAAATCACTCATTTTGTTATTTAAAACTTGTTTTTGTTTGGGTTAACATTTTAGTGATTCTTCCTCGATTATGGAGGACAGCAGGTTATCATAGAGAGCTGGAGGTGGTGGTTCATCATCTTTGGTTAATTTGTTGAAGTTTGTTGGTCTCCCAACAATCTACGTAGAGATAGAGGTACTGTCAAGTAGGTACCTTCATGACGTAGGTGTTGAAACAGATAAAATGTGAGAGATAAAAAAGAATCGCCTCCGATACTGGAAAAAAGTATCGATACTACGATATATATCAGAAAAAAAAAGTATCGATATGTATCGATACTTTTTTCAAGAAAAATCGATACCTTTAAGTATCGATACTGTTGGGACATCCCGACCGATATATCGGTATCGATACCTTTACCTGAAATATCGGAGGTATCGATACTTTCTTGACAATATTATCGAGATTTTTGCCAAAGTAGTCCTGTCAAACAGTACCAAAATATTAAGTACCAACTCAGAAAAATAAATCAAAATTTGTCTGCCACAGAAAATACTCGACAGCCTCTGAATAGTATCGATTGAAACGACATATCGCTTCTAATATCCTTCATCGATATTCAAAAACTTTCCACAGGTTATCTCCCTGTAAGCTCGCATTAGCGTTTTTCATTTCGCTGGGTTTCTTGAACAGTTCGAGTTCGTTGTAATAATTGTTTCACTATTCAAATCACAATTTTTTTTAAATTCAAGTGTAGCCATTTATTTAACTTTATGTTTTTATGATTTGATAAAAAATATTATTTGTATTGTACCTAACCGATTTACTACTTGATCCTTTCCATTTTTGAAGTGGAAGAAAAAAATTATTTCATTGAACAGAAATTTCTTGCAAATAGGAATTGGAATAAATATAAAATGGAATGATCATTCATTTCTATTAAATTTTAAATTATTGACTTCTGTAACATTTAAAATTACAACTGACTTTTATTACATTTTAAATATTATCGACTTTCAATAATATGTTTATAATGTTAATATTCATAATTCCTAATTAATGGGGTTTTCATTTTGGTTTGCAAAATCATCGGTGGGTTAATTTGAAATATCGGTAGTATCGATGTTATCAAAATATCGATATCTAATAATATCGGTATCGAAAAGATGTCAGGTATTGATACTTCCAGAAAAATATCGTATCGAAAGGAGTATCGATACATTGGAGTATCGTGCCGTCCCTACTCTGTTGAGTAGGAGCTAAAGAAAACGCATCAACCGCATCGAGAAGGTCATCTCTTTCACTCGACGACACGCCAACATTCAGTTCAGATCACTCGCCTGCAAAGAACACTACTTTGCCATTGTCACTACCTACCAACCATATTTTCACTACACAATCAAGTTTAATTTGAAGAAATAAAGCGTTGAGGGTATCTTCTTTAGGAAATTTGATTACAGGTTGTTTAGGACGCCAAACCAAGTACAACTCGAAGAAACGAACAACGATCTCATTTTGGACAGCTATTTGAACGGAGATCAGGTCTCTTTTGCTATTCACACTCGATTCCAAAGGTTACCTTTAATTCATGTAAATAATTAACATAATGAGAAGTTCTGCGCAGTACATGAGTCGACAAGACCACAGGAAACACAAAACAACACTTAGGGAAAAGGAAAATTTAATCAGTATTGTGCTTATAAGCATAAGTGCTTATAAATAAGTAAATCATTATATAATCGTTTCAATTTACTCATACTATTTACAATGAGGTATTTACAAAAACAAAAATAGTGACTGTTAATATTACTCGTTCAACGAATGTATTCGAAATGAGCAGGTCTTCATTAAAATAGGTATGTATTAATTTTTGGCACTAATATTATGAGCTCGAAAAATTAAGAAAACGAAAAAATGGCATCGTAGTTACACTAGATGGTCCTAATTTAAAATATATTTACATGGCAATAAATCAAAAGTCTCATTAAAAATAAAATCACAGATAGAATTAATAAAACACCGAATGATAAAAAATAGAGTCGTTTTTGTCGTTCGAATATAATACTGCGTTTTCGTTATGCGGGGACGGGTCGAACCCTGCGATGATTAAAACCGACGAGGGTCCTCCTAAATCTGCGCCTTTTTGAAGTTTCTCTCCGTTTTTTCGAGGAGGTCGTGAGTTTTGCCGAGCTCGGAGTAAATTTTGTCTTCGAGCTTCTTCTTCACGAATTTCGAAGCGCGTTGAGCCTCTTCGAGGTGCCGCGACTTCCTGGCTAGCTCCCGTTTGAGGTACGCAATTTCCCTTTCCATATCCCCTGGGAACAAAAGGAGGAAGCATGTTCAACACAGACCAATAATTATCATTAAGGAACGTTATGATTTTCAGTATACAGGGGCATAACTTCAGGGTTCGATTCTACAAGGTATTTCCAACAAAAAATGTCTCCTAGCAATTTTTTCTTAACCCACTCAAATGCCTTTTTTTCACTTCGAAGTTTCTTGTCGCGTTTTCAACCTTACGTCATTAAAACTGTCATAAAACCTAATATTTACCAAATAAATTCAAATTTGAGGATGTCTTTGGAAAGAGCGTTAAATTTCCGAGCTACCTAGTGTAGAACCAAAATCTTTTGGCAATAAACGATTTGTATAAAACCGAGTCAAATAAAAAACTTCAAATTTTGTTCGAAATATGCCTCTTTTTAAATCGTAGTTTTTACTCTGAATCCCAGGCTATTTCGACGGGCGCTCTTCGGAGAAAACATGCCCAAATATTCAGCTTTCCAACGGTTTATCAATTTTTCTTTGGAGGAGTAAATCAAGTTTGAATGCCAAAAAAACGTGTTTTTACAAGAAAATCCAGTGTTTTAAGCGGTTTATGGTCCCCCTCGATCTCAAGATGGCTTGACGATTTTCTATGTAATTTTTTACGCTTATTCCAATGATGATACTCCTGAATTATTTCGATTTCTAGAAAGTGGATTTTTCGAAGAAAACCTTCGTTTTTCGTACATAAGATACCCATTATTGTAGTGAGCATAAAGTAAGGCCTTTCTACTCAATAAAAACACCGAATTTCTAGCTGATTGAAGTTTTTGTTGAGTAGAAAGGTCATACTTTATGCTCACTACCATATCTTCGAATAATGCGTATTTTATGTACGAAAAAAATGTACGAAAAAAAACGAAGGTTTTCTTCGAAAAATCCACTTTCTAGCAGTCAGAATTATTCGAAAGTATCATCATTGGAATCAGCGTAAAAAATTGCATAGAAAATGGTACCAAAATCGTCAAGCCATCTTGAGATCGAGGGGGACCATAAACCTCGTAAAACACTGGATTTTCTTGTAAAACACACGCTTTTTGACATTCAAACTTGATTTACTCTTCCAAGTTGAATGTTAAAATGGAAAATTGATAGACCGTTGGAAAGCTGACTATTTGAGAATGTTTTCTCCGAAGAGCGCCCATCGAAATGGGCAGAGATTTAGAGTGAAAACTTTGGTCAAAGAAAGTCACGTTTCGAAACATTTTGATTTTGCACTAGGTAGCTTGGTAATTTACCGCTCTTTCTAACGGTGAAGTCAGATTTTAATTTTCAGGAGAAATAAGGTAGTTATGACCATATCAGTGCAGTAAGGTCGAAAACGCGAAAAAAACTTCGAAGTGAAAAAAAGGAATTTTTAGTGGGTTAAAAGAAAATTGCTAAGAGACATTTTTTGTTGGAAATACCTCGTAAAATCAAACCCTGAAATTATGCCAATCTCAAGTGTAGACACCCTGTATAGATATTTCAACCGTGGATTTAAAACAGGTGTTGCTGGGGGCAGAGCGTGCAAACAAAGTGGCTTCCCACCCCTTCCTCACTACAAACCTAGTATCTGTCCTTGGAGAACACCAGAGCTTCCCTTCCCACACCAACTATGATCTACTACTTTTGCTTCTGAGTTAACCAAGGTAGCGGAAGCATTTTTTTTTTTTTCACTTTTTAAGGTTGAAAAAAAAGTTCTCCAAAATCGAAATTTTGAAGGCTGAAGGCTACGAAAATTTTGAATTGAATGGTGCATCAAGGGCTGGAGTACGCCCTTATGCGAATTTTGGCTATATTCTAATTTTCATAAGTAAATAGTTGGTTTTTATTAGTTTTTCAATAAAAAAATTTTTTTCTTCAACAGTGATCAGTACCACCCCATTGACACTCCGAAAGCGTTTTGTTCGATTTTAAATTAGTGATCACTATCACCCCCTATGTGGGGGGTGATACTGATCAATTTAATTTATTTTTAAATGAGCTTAATTCATCGAAATTTCAAAGTTTGATATAGGATACTGTTCGTAAAATGTGGGAGAATATAAACTATTTGTTTCAGATTTTTTTAAAATTATTACACTGGTAGTTTTCAAGGAAAAACTTTAGAAATTGATCACTATCACCCCAGTCTACGGTATCTTACGGTAAGTGTTGGAAAAATGTTGCTTATAAGTTGTAACTTGGTGGAATAAAACAAGTCTAAAAAAACTTTTGAGGGGTGAAATCTATCGATAAGAGATAAGTAGTTCCATTTTCTCAGAAGAATCCGCCAAAGGGATTCAGAGTACCTTTTATGGCACACCATTTCACTCAGTTTCCCTTCACTTCTTCCTTGGTTTCGATCAGTGGTGAAGTCACACTAGGTTACTGCACATTTGAGAGTATTCCTATACCCTCGATATGAACAGTGAAAAAATCCTGAATTCGCCAGACATTGAATTTTTATAAAATCGAAACAACATATCTACCTGTCTATTCCCAGAGCTACGATGAGACTTAATTTGATGAAAAATCCAATAATTTTCAATTGTAATCATCTCTTTAGTTTCAAGATATGATTAATTTATAGTCTTTATAATGATGTAATGTTCCATAGAATTTATGAAAATATAAGTTAAATACTGTTTTTCGAGAACACGGGCACATTTAAAGGTAGAAATCTGTGATGTTGGTCTCAATGGTTGTAGTAGAAATTAAGTCCAATGAGGAACCCAACCCTCAATATTATTTTTATGGAGAGTAAAATTTCAAATAAGACCATAAAATTTGTAGGGATGTGAGACCACACGATCGAAATCGTCCCTCAACTGTTGTAGGTGCGTCGTTATAAGGAGTGGGTATGAATTAATAAGAGATGAATAAGAATAATCGATTATTTTATGGTCGATACAAATCCCTAATCGTTAAGGTGATGAAAATGTATCGAGTCTATTTTGTGCGAGTTAGAATTAAGAGTGTAGTGTGCTCGTTGAGAGCACGTGACGACACAAACCAGCTACCTTGTTAGAGCGACAAAATTTATCGTACAGTTCGCACGAGTTTTATGAGATAGTTAGACATGTGCACCAACTATCCCATTTTCCATAAATACATAACATAATACATCTCATGCTGGTGGTATTTATGATGTAAACATATAATATGGGTAAATCCATTACATTCAGGCAGTTTGGTTAAGCAAAGTCGAAGCTTCCAAACTCACCTTAGCTGTGATCACAAGTAACAACCAGTGCAAAGTCCAAGGTGAACAGCAGCACCAAACAAAAGCGAAATAAATAATTACTGATCAAGGAGAGAAAATATCGTCCACAATACATGTTCAATTTCGAACCCAGAATGGCACACTTATTAGATCGTGCAGTCTAAACTAGTTAAACGAGCTCATGTCATACAGAATGAGACTTTTATTTTATTTTGTTTTCACTCCAAGGGAACACAATTTGACTCGGGACAATTTTGTTACTCCTCCCCCTACTGGACTACTTACTACCCTGCACGATTTTACTGACTAGATATTAATGCA
The DNA here is from genome assembly GCA_009739505.2 of Apolygus lucorum. Taxonomy (NCBI): domain Eukaryota; kingdom Metazoa; phylum Arthropoda; class Insecta; order Hemiptera; family Miridae; genus Apolygus; species Apolygus lucorum. The sequence goes on from CM019176.2 coordinate 57,146,417, forward strand.
TCCAAATTGGTAGCGAGCAGTCAAGTGACGTCACATTACAATTTGGTGCTGCTACCAGTTAACTACCGGCCGTTGACTGGAACTGACTCGGAGACGTCTCAATTCAATGGGGTATTTCGGTCAATTTTTTTTATTTTTTTTTTCAAAAGAGTATGGCTCAGGAATAACGGTAATCGGGTCTGTTCGTCGAGAAAATGTTTTTAAAAAATCAGAGAAGCTAAGGAAAGTTGAAGATTTGAATGGTGTGACGTAGCTAGCCAATCGTGACGTAGCTAGCCAACTGTCTTTGAAAAAAGTATCCATGCACGGAAACCCTTGAAAGACCTCTTGGATACTACAAAATAGTACTCACACACGCGCGCGGCGTAGTCCGCGGCGTAGTCCTTGCCTAGTGTGTGTGCATTTATAGCGGCCCGCCTTTTTCAAACGTGTGATCTCTTTAATTAATTTTTCTACCACATGTTATAGTATCATTGGGCTTAAAGTTGTAGTATATAGGTTTTCAAGGGTGCTGAATCCAAATTTGAGGTCAAAAACCTGAATTTCCGACCCACCGAAATACCCCATTGCCGGTAGTACATTTCGAGGAGAGTCTAGCCCCCAGAAAGTGTTGTCGGGTTTCAGTGCTACCTACTGCCACTTCAGTGAACTACCATCCTTATCAGCTCGTTGTGAGCGTGGTCAAGCGGCATTTCTGAAAAGTAGGCTTAAGGTGCGATTTCCCTGGCGCGTCTGCGACGGGCGGCCGCGGCCCGCGACCAGATGCTCCCCACTGCTTCAGTGTTTTTAGATGGAACCGATTTCCCTGGCGCGGCCGCGGCCGGCGGCTTGTCTCGGCGGCTACATGGCCCATTCTGGGCGGCTACATGACAGCCGCCGCGGCTGCGACCCGACTGGTCGGGTTACAGTATTGAGCCTGGCGTGTATGGCAAATTCAAACTCACAAGAAGATCAGTACCAAACGAACAATTTCTCTTCTCATAAATACAACCCTCTGAAAAGAGAGACAATGTCTCTGTCTATATTTATGTGCAACATCCACTTAGTGGACTTTTCAGGTGTGAAATAATAGGTAGGTATATACATTTCTTAATGTATAAACATGTCATATTTATACATTAAGAAATGTATATACCTACCTATTATTTCACACCTGAAAAGTCCACTAAGTGGATGTTGCACATAAATATGAGGAGTTTGATTCCAGAAGGTACTAACGACCATTTCTATCGATATTGAGTTAACACTTGCCCAGGGTTTCGGGGGGGGGGGGGGGGGGGGGTAGTTCTTCGCAAAAATACTATCGTTTTGAAGCAAAAGATAATTTATTCCCTTGAAAAACGAGGGTGAATATTCCGTTTAGTTTCAAAAGGTACTGTATCCAGCACAATGGCGGTCTCTTATCCGTTTTGTTTCAAAAAGTGCTTTATCCACTTCTTATGTTTTTAAAAAGTACTATATCCACTTCTTTTGATTCCAAAAAGTACTAAACGCCACGTTTTGTATCTAAAAGTACTATATTCATAAACCTGATATTTCAAATCTCGTTCAACATTATTTTAAACTGAACTAATTTACCTTTCTTTCCAAAAATATTTATTATACTTTAGAAATATATAAAGAATAACATCATTGGTTTACAGCACGTTTTTCAAGTCGTTATGGTTTTTTGCGTTTTTCTCACGTTTGACCAAAATGGATATAGTGCCTACCTCCTCATATCTACTTCGCATCCATAACCCGATTGTTATAGATGATCCGATGCATAATATTTATTGTCAAAAATTCAATCATTTAAATTTATAGGGAACCAACCAGAGTTTCAACCCCACAATCTCTGAAAGTACCATCGAAATCGAACGGAAACTGTGGACCTTATGATCGTTATTTTTCACCATGTAGTGTCCCGAACCCACAATTCCTGAAAATGTCATCGAATTCGGATGGATAATGTGAATTTGGAAAGTAACTACACAGTCAAACTATTTGGAGTTCAACAGAAAGAACGATCTTAAAAGTTGTTCATAATTTCTCAGACGATGAGAATATTGTAAAATCCCTCTTCTGTTCTTGCCAAAAACATGGTTGAGTGAGGCTTCCTATCCATCAACAATAGTTCCGCCTCTGCCAGTGAATGGGCAACAACAATAATCTCGCGCAACATTATCGAAACGGGTGGGGGGGACGGCCGCGCCGGGCCGCTGAGAAAACGTTGTTCTACAGCGCGGCGCGGCCGGCGGCTGAGTAGGTACATGACAAAATCGCCAGCCGCCGGCCGCCCGCCGCAGACGCGCCAGGGAAATCGCACCTTTACCTCAGTTTTACCGCTCATTTCCAAGTTTGGCGGCTCTACTTCCCTGCCTTTTTAAATTGCGAGGAAAAGGAACTTGTTAATGCATTTTTGTGTTTTGGAGTGACGAATCAAGCAGAATGCATTATTATAGTGGAGATAACTGCAAGTTAGAGGAGCGAGGGTAATGCGTCACAAGCGTGATCACCTGATAAGATATCAGAAATGGTAGTTCGTTGAAGTGGCGGTAAGTAGCGCTGAAACCCGACAACACTTTCTGGGGGCTAGACTCTCCTGTACATTTCGTAGTTGGAAAGAACAAGTTGTAAGGTTGATAGGAACTGACTTAACGACGTCTCATTTCAACCTCACAACTTGTTTAAAATTGAATTTACTTGAGCAAATTATTATTTACTGGTCGGATAGCGATCAGAACACAAAGGACGTCAGCATTTCTTCCAGTAAATAGTAATGTGGAATTTTGATCAAGAGAGTAGTAAGCATTCTTATAAGGTTTCGAGTAAGCAAAGACTTGGGAAAATCTTTAAAGAAAAACTTGAACTTTTTCAGAAAACACTTCGATCAAGATACTGAGAATAGGCGGTTTGTAACTGGGCTGAAGGCTACGACAATTTTGAATTGAATGGTGCCTCAAGGGCGGAGTACGCCCTTATAACGAAGGGGTAGTTGCGAGAGGGGGTGAGTCCCCACTCGAGGCAACCCCCTTCCTGCCCTGGAAGGGTTCTCCCTGAAGGGGATGGCTCCTCCTATTTTGCCAGGACCTCTTTCGTTATTGTTATTGCGAAAATACTATAATAAGTAGTGGTTCACCACATTTTTATTTTTATTTTTCTCTAAATTAGTAGAAAGAGCCTCCTGGCCAGCAGGGCAATTCTGAATGGGAATAAATTGGACATATATTAGCCAGTAACCTTTTGTATCTAATGTAAGAGATGTATGTTCATTGGCAGGCTCTCACCACCTATCTCAACAAGAAGAAAGGCAAAGAGAATCACCATACATCAGTAAATATTGACGAAAATTCGACTTAATTGATCGGGCGCCTACATACTTGAATACGCCTACATGCAGTTGAATGCATTCAACTGCAGATCAGATGAAGGTGTACGAGGTTTTTATCACAATCACTCAGTTTCTTCCAAGTTGTTATTAAAAAAAAGTGCAAGCGAGATCTCCCCAGTTGATATAATCAGTTACAACCCGCTCTAAGTATCGCTAAGATCTATTTTTTCTTTACTACAGACAAAACATCCAAGCGGAACACCAGATGAATAATAATTGAAGGGTTTCAGGTACGAGATTGAATCAAAGGCTCGTAGGTGTATCTCGAAAGAAGATCACACAAGTGCAAATTACGTCGCGGAAGACCTCACGGGAGCTGCAACGATTACGAAGAAAGGGAAGTTTCGATCAGACTACAAGAGTCTATCAATTCGCAGAGAACAGAACGGATATAAGTCACAAATTTTAGATTATGGTTGTTTTTCTTGAATCCATTAGATACTTGAAGACACTCAGTGAGGTAATAAATCTCAAAAGATGGCCATCCTATGATTCATACTCGGAAATTTGCAAGGGTTTGTTTTTCCCCTAGAAATTACAAGAATTAGGTTGTATCGCGAAAATAACTTCTCAATATTTTATAGGAAATCAGCTGATCAGACCTACCCATGAAGACATCCAAGATCCCTTCATTATTTGTTAACTTTTCGGACTCAAATTGAATGAATATGTCATTCACCAGCCCTTACAGGACATTTCCACGTTTCGAATGATTTTATGGTTATGAAGTTATAACGGAGAACCGCGAGGAAAGAGAATAGTTTTATATTTCAACAACAAAAACACAACAAAATCCCGTCACATGTGCAGCAACCAGATGCGCGGTTGGACCTCCACAATTTAACCTGAATGAAGCTGAATAGATCACCAACGAGATGTCTAAGTTCCTTTCAGATTATTTTCATCTCATCATAGGAAACATTTATCCTGACTCATAGGGAACATTTTTTATCTTGGTTTCAGAAACTACAATTCTTCATATCACGAATTTGCCCCTTTTTTATTTTTCATTACCTATTTTTTTGTATTTGTTTGTCAAACATTGATAAAATCTTACATTTGGACCTAGAACCTTAAAAATTCTGACAACATAGGCAAAATGTTACCAAGACGAAATAAAGGGTTCCTAAAGGCACATATCAATGCAGATCCTGATCATGAAAGTCAAAAATGTGTTTTCTTTATATTTCCCTAAATTGTAGGGGCAAAAACTTTTAAAAATGTAGCTAAGTTTGACATTTTCGAGGAATTTTGGAAATTCATTAGTGCATCGACCTGGCAATTATTTCTCGATTTTGATGATTCCAGCGGCAACCTTTTAGGGTTTCAATTCCCTAGACTGCTGCATTAATAAATTTCAAAATTTCTTGAAAATTTCAAAGTTTCAAATTTCAAATTTTTAAGTTTGAGCGCCTACAGTTTAGGGTAATACTAACTCGGAACGAGGAACGAACGTCGACCGACTGAGACACCCTGAGAGATGAAAACGTTTCAGGAATAGAAATTTCAAGGAGTTCGTACCAACTTCTTATCCCACAGCTGTTGACGGTCAAAAGAGCAAAGAGTCCGAATTGTGAAAAACTACTGACATGATTTTACTCACTAATAAGTCTGTTTTGGTATCAAACTACTTGTTGTTCATTTAAGGTTGCATGAAATAAGTTCAGTAATGAAACTTGCCACCACTTGCATAAATAAATACCACCAAACAGTATTTTGATCAAAGATAAAACTGCACTTTCTATGCCTATTAACCATCACATCAAATTCAACCTCGGAGACTGGGAAGTTGAAAATTCGAAGGAATAAAAAAAGAAGGAAGGTGGGAAAATGAGTAGGTTTGGGTTTGTTCGAAATGGTCAAAAATCTGGAAACGAGAAGCTGATGGCTGTGATCGAGTTTTTAAAATTGTGAAATAGATCTGTCTTTATTCGTTGTCATGAATGAAGAAGGACATTAATGCGTCAAATTTACAAAAATAATAATATGTAAGTAAAATATGCGCAACAGGTTTAAGTGTATGTATTTTCAGGTTTAAGTGTATGAATTATACTGCCGTGCTAAGCCAGAAAGTCGTAACGTGAAAATTTGGCCAAATTGAGTTATTAGTACCCGGGGATTTTGGTGGTCGATTTCTATCGACTTCCGGAGTTTTAGAGTCGTATCTCTACTAGAAATGCCTCAAACAAGCCTCCCGATTTTCGCGTAAAGGCATGTTAACTTGATTCTGCTAAGAAATAGTCGCATCAGAGCGATTCAGAAGAAGAAAACTCGTATCTTGGCACTGATACGAGAATCGGCCTCATTATTTCGACGATACGACTTCTTGCATTCTGAATCGGCATGATACGACTTTTTGCCTCTGAAAACTCGGAACTTATTGGTGACTTTACGTGAATAAACGTTCATTTTTGTTGATTCAGCTGTTTTTCTTACATTCTGAACACAAATATGGAATACGATTGACTTTGAGCCAAGAAGGATGACAAAATAATTAAGGTGAAATGGTTTCTTGATTTAAAAATAGTTATTAAGTTTCAGGAAATTTGCTTAGCATTCCAAAGTCTCAAGGTTGCGTATTCAGAACAGAATAGTCGTAACTTCGGGTTTACGATAGCGTAAACTCCTATCATCGTTTTTTTGACAATGGGGTGTGCGCCTGGGTAGGAAAAACTGTTTATTATTATTATTATTATTAATCTAAGGTAGACCTCATTCTGAGAATTTTGGTACCAACTGCGACCTTCTAGCGCGTGTAAATCTTTTCCTATGAATTTTTAAAGTTTCGACCGTTTATGACGTCACAGTGGGGGGGTCCCGCCCAGGCGAGAGGGGCGTGTGACGTCATAAACGGTCGAAACTTTGAAAAATCATAGGAAAAGATCTACTCACGCTAGAAGGTCGCGGTTGGTGCCAAAATTCTCAGGATGAAGTCTACTTTTGATTAAAAATCTAAAAAAATCAAGGCGCACACCCCATTTACACTCAAAAATGTTTAATTTTGACTCCATAAATCGATTCGGCTACTAATTTCCTTCAAGAAAACCCTTTACTCGTGGTAAAAGGAGGAAAAATAATCCCGCGAAAGAGTTATTTCACCACGAAACCTATTAGGTCGTTTTCCCGAAAGTTGGGTGAAGTCAAGATACGACTTTCTGGCTTAGCACGGCAGTATAAGTCTGATTGAAAATAGGACCTCGTGTGTTTTATCTTTTCTAATTCAGCTTGAACAAAAAACTGAAGGCCCAACCGGGCCCGGAACCACCCACCACGGCCACGTTTTGACCAATTTGAACATTTACACAACTGTTTTTGGCTCATAGGGCCAATAAAATTTGCACACTTTTTGAACTAACAACCCAGAATTGCAGGAATCTTGAAAATAAATCCTTTAGCAGAATTCAACCATGTCGTTCCGTAAGCCCCCCAGATGCGGCCATCTCTTGTCTCAAAATCTGACTGAAACCTCCTGTAATTTATAGCCATAAGACATTTCACTAGTCCACTCCTTTTTTCGAGAATATTCCGTTATAGTAATCATGAGATAATGTGACCAATATCCTTTCTGATCTCTGCGATCGAATTAGTTTCAAGTGTCAGCCATTGTCAGCAAGAATGTTTGTAAGAACTGAAGTAACATCATGTGCCATTCGAGGGTTAAACGGACCAACACAATTTCACAACATCGACACTCAACACCAGCAAAACAGAAAGGAGAAATCAAAGAGGTGGAGGTCAAAAGTAGCAGTGAATCTTACGGCTTATAAAAGAATTTCTTTGGTTGTTTCTCTGGTTTCACAACCTAGAATGATATTTTGAAAGCATGAAATCACCAAAAGCAGTGGGTGGATACAAAAAAAACAGGAATTCATTGGATACAAATAACGGGGCGTAGGCAAGTGTTGAGCAATTAAAAACTCCTCTAAGAATAATTAATTCTTATTCGTGATAATTGGATAAACTAAGAATTCAAATATAAAATAATATTCTATTTTCAAGCAATTTTATCACGACTGCACATCAAGGCATTACGTTTTAAAAAGAACATCATAGGTCGGCGCCGCGTTTTTTTATAGACGATTTTTTCCTACGGATTCAATTGAATGGGAATTAGGGAAATAACAAAAACATTGTAGTGAACTACCGACGCCCCTCACAGAAACGAGACGAACCCTTAACCTAGAAGAAGCTTCCTTCTTCCACGATTAGTTCCCGTCCTTATCTTGAGCGCTGCCTGTCTTGTTACCAACTGCAATCCCACTCTCAGAGGACAATACGGAGTCTGACTGATGAGATGACTACAAGGGGTTCCACAGTTCTCGAGAAGAAAATGTACCACACTTTTTTTATTTTTTGGAGCTTACCATCTACAGGGGACGGGCATAGTGCACCCAGCGGTCGAAAGTCGAGAGGCGAAAGTGAAAGGAGTATTGCATAGTGCACCCGAGCAATCAGTTTCTGTCAACAGGCGCTTGCACTGAGCACCCAGGCGAAATATAAACACATAAGTAAATATGCTACTACCCCATCATTCCAATGATACGAAATCGGCAGTAGTTACGAAACCACGAGTGAGGTCGGTCAAGGTTGTGAAGCGGAATCTAGAATCGTGAAAATATAGTCTATAGCGAACAAAGGAACACAGTAGGCCAGGTAGACGTAAGTGACGAGCGTGGGTTTGAAAAACAATTGATAGGAAGATGAATAGAGAAATTGCTGCATACGATTTTTCTTTAAAAAAAATCGTTTAAACTTCGCCCACATTTCGACCCGCCAAGAGTTTGACACACAGTAATTTCCCATTTCTCCGATTTCCATTTTTTGGGTCGTAGATTAGGTTTGACAATGCTTCATTTTGAAGCATCCCAAATTTTTAACCACACCTGCACTGTCGCAGACAGTCCTAAGTCGAGGCGAAGGAGTATTTGAGGGGTTTCCTCTCCTAGTCCGGGCGTACTATGCTTGAACCCCTTCAGGAGGGCATCTGATCTCCTGGGTGCACTATGAAATCGGGTGCAGTGTGAAAAACACGCGGCTGGGTGCACTATGCAAGAACCCGTCATCTACGAGAACTGTCCGGAAAATATGCATGAAAATTACATAAAAATTTTATTTTGCAACCAATAGGGCAATTCAAATTTGTCCCCTTCAAAATACTCTCTTGGGGGATACAATACACTTCTGCCATCCAAGATTCCACTGTTTGAAGGATCCTTAAAAGTCCTTCAGGTTCAAGGTTTCTCAGCTGTCTTTGCTGTTTTTATCAACGTCCCCCAAATGCCGCCCCCGAAGCACCAATTTTGTTTTGGGGAATAAAAAGATGTGAACCTTTTCTGCCATCGTCTCACCAGCCCGCTCAGGCACCCATCGTGCGAGCCTCCCGTAGTTTTGTCCCAAAACCTCGGAAAGGGGTAAATGACGGAACAAGAAATTTTGTAACTGTTTTACTGAATGAAAGCCAGTCCTATACAGAAAGACTGTCAACCAATTCAGGCGAAATTAGGGTCAAGAAAAGACAACTCACTGTATCAAAAGGTATTAACCCTAATTGGACCATGGTGTCAGTAGTGTCACTGAAAACATCTTAGGAATTCCACAGCAGTCCCAAGGTGTGACCAGATTAACAAGATTCAAATTGCAATTTAAAAACCAATGGACAGAGTTAAATTTTTCCAAGTTATTAAAATTCAAAAAATGATATGACATTCTGCTGACATGATGATATGACATTCTGAATGACATGACAAATTCTGCTGTCGTATAAATTCAAAATGGGGGTGCGCCTGATTTTTTTTTTTTTTTAATCGAAAGTCAAAATTATCTTGAGAATTTTGACACCAGCCGTTCTCTCTTTGGATCCGATGACACCTTGGGACAGCTGCGGAGTTCCTGAGATGTTTTCGGTGATACTAGAGACACCATGGTCCAATTGGAATTAATGAGGGGCCCAAATACAACAATTTCGTTAAGAATGTCTCGTAATATCAGATTTGCGCACACTTCTTCTTCTTCCGCGGCACAACAGTCCTCTAAAGCTGCGTCCATTCGGCCGCTCCGAACCTTGCTCCGATCCTGCTCCACTCTTCTGTCCCGAACATCGCAGCGCTCCTAACCTCGCACCGCCCATATAAAGCTCACCCCACTCCGAACATTTCTTTGATGCAAGATGAAAAACCGCCAACAGGGCGATCGGACTGCGCTCCGCTCCTCCAATCCTCATTCCTTTGAAGTTTTGCCGCCTGAACACGCCAGAGGACCGGAGCAAGGTTCGGAGCGGCCGAATGTTGCAAGTGTGGACGCAGCTTAAAGGACCTGGGCCTCCTCAATCATCCTTCGCCATTCATCTCTATCCAAGGCAGCATCCGCCAGCGCCTGACTCGAAGGGCTCTAAGGTCTGCCTCCACGTCATCGATCCATCTCAATCTGCTGTCACCTGGATGCTAGTCGAGCAATCTGCGTGGAACTATTTCAGGCTCCATCCCTTCCACGAGACCCAACACCGGAGTCTGCTCCTCTTGATAAGTGTTATCACGTCCGGCTCATCATACAGCTCTCTCAGCTTCTCATTTGTTCTTATTCTCAAGGCTCGGTTCCCTGAGCCAAAAACTGCACCGTAAATTATTTGGAAGATCTTCCTATATAACAACACTTTTACCTTTCGAGGGAGAGCACTGAAGCTAAGGACTTTGTGGAGGAACCAAAAGCACCGATCACCCGCCACAATTCTAGCTTTGATCTTTGAGGGCACATCGTTTTGTTCTGTTACCAGCAAGCTGGGGTACTTCAATTCCTTGCAGATCGGATTTGCGCACACCTCGTGCATATAATTGGCCCAATCAACAAACTCAACAAAGCGAACGGTTCTTTCCTTGGATTTCACAGAGTCGTACTATGACAAGAAGTTCATCATGCCACACTGGTTCGTCAGAAACTGATCTATGACTGAAACGTAAGCAAGATTGTCCTAACCTTCACTTAATCAACACGAGATAAAAACCTTCCCGAGGTGGTGAGACAATAACGCCTGAGTGAACTGGTGGAACGAGTCCAAGAAGTCACATGGTGCCAAATCCAGTAAATGGCAGAAGGGGGGGGGGGGTAGTCTCTGTGAGGAGTGAGCTGGGGCCTTGTCGTAGTGGAGGATCCACCACCCCTCACTCGCCAAATCCGAGCCACACGAGCTTTGAGGCGTCTGAGCACTTTGATATAATAGTTGTTTTGCTCTTCAGCCACTTGTCTGACTGTTAAAGACGGCCTTGCAGCACACAAGATCTTTCCTCGTTTTCATCACTGGTGGACGTGGAAGGACGTCCTAAACGAGGGTCATCTTCAACACTTTCTCGGCCCTCACGAAATCTTTTTAACCACTTGTGGACTGTTGGTTCCTAGAAGGCATCTTCTCTATGAACTTGGTTGAAATCATCAAAAATGTCGCGGCCATTCTTGCCGAGTTTTGCGAGAAATTTGATGATCCCCTCCATGCCGACGAGGGGTACGAAAATGGGCCACTTCACAGACAACCCCATATTACCTCTATTGTTTGCTACTTTGTCTTCTGGAATTGATGAGATTTAGGTTTGAGGTAATATAGAAGTAGTAGATGGTAATTTTTTGTTTGATGATCAAGCTATTGAGTCCAGAGATTACCCGACAGTTACATACATAATTTCATGACAAAGTTTACATCTTCTTCCCAATCGCATGAGAAGAACAAAACTTGACCAAAGGGTCAGGATTTTCCCTAATAAGGTAACATAGTAACAAAACAAGACAGGCAGTGCTCGAGTGGAGGAACTAACGTTCAAGCAACAGAGATCGTCTCGAGTCACAGCATGCACATGCAATCAACATCTTTTTTACTTGAAACACCCCACTTAAGAAAGGAAGTTAGTTATAACTTAGTAATATCAAACAACTTTCTTCAGGACCCACGCCTATTACCCTCCACTTTCAAGGTCCAAATACCAAGCATGTTTTTAAGCCTCATGATAAAAGGATTGTAGAAAATCATCCTGCAGTTCAAGAAGACTTACCGTATGTTTTGGGCGATCCAATTGGAGGATCCAAGCTAGATAACCTTCCTTGGTCACTTTCGATTCCGAGGTCTGGAGAACAGTTGTTGTTGCTTCGACCGCAGACCGGAAACCAATGATTGAGGTTCCCATTGCTCCCCTGAAGCGCCCAAAACAAAAACGCAACATTTAGTACTAAGCATAGGAGGTTGTGGGACAGCCAACAAAAATATTGATACACACCAAAAAGGAGCTCTAAACATCTTCGTGCAGTCGTTGCCATGCACTTGTGAATGGAATGTATAGAGAATTTTTAAATAGGTAGCGATTCTGGTGACAATTGGCTGTTTCGTCAGTCTTGTAACACCCGCGACACAAAACGATGACAACAGAAACAAACAGTACAGTAATGTTTGGATACAATGACACATTTTGGATTCTTGGAGATGCATTAAGTTGGATCAATTACCTTCAGTTCATGCTGATCTGGATCGGAGGTGTAATCCGAGGTGGGGTTGCTCCTCTGCCTGGCGAAGGGGGAGGCGACTCGATGTCAGAAAGATGCTGAGACCCACGCAAGGCCTTCAGCTTCCTCAGCAATTCTTTATTGGACTCCTCCAGCTCCACCACTCTTTGCTCCAACTCGGCTCTCATGTCCTACGTATTAGAAATCGCAGGAGAAACTTAAAATCTTCCAATCACGGGAGACAATGAGTGTTTAGGAAGCTATTCAGCTCAAAACCGCTGCATATTTATTAAGGGTACCTGACCATTAGCTGTCTTACGAACCTCCTACATTCAAATATACGTTTCAAATATACGTTGATGTGGGCGAATTATCAGGGGAAAGCTAACTAAGAAAGAAACGTGTGCTACTTCAAGGCGCACAGAGCCGACTGCCTCCCTTGAATGGTTGCATCTTCCATCTACCAGGGTGCAAACGAAGTCGAAAGGTGTTCGCTTTCTAATCAGCTGGCTTCACACTAGGCTTTCTGGCACAAAATGTCTGACTGGATTGTGGATAAAAATGGGAGAGCAAACGATCAGGCAGCCATAATAAATGCATGACTCGCATATTTAATACTATAAAAGAATACTAGTTATCGTCAGAAAATTTTATCATGAACATTATTATTGTTGTTACTTATCGAGGGTGCAACAGCATCAACATGGACCGCATTTTTGGTATGAACTAGGTATGCCAATGATAGAACAAGATTCTCAAGGCAAATCCGTATAAAATATCAGTTGGAGCGATTTCTCAATAGATATCCCCTATCAAGCCAGCCTGGGCTGATATATCCTCTTTTGATGTTAGTCGATTCAAATGTTTCGAACATTTCCGAAAATTTTCCGCTTTCCCAATTATGGTGATCAAAATTCCATCATCAATAAACTGCACAAGTAAGTCTCAAGGCTTCAAATGCATCTTGTAAAATCTTCAACTTTGACTTCCAGTTTCTTGGCAATCAACGCGCCAAGGACATAATGAGGAATTTCGCCATGTCGGAATTTCCCATTTTTGACCCCAAAATCGGATTCAGCACCTCGAAAAACCTCCTAAGGCAAACTTTCAGCCCGAACTTCCTATTTACGAATAAACAAAACAGTGTAGAAAATACGAATGTTTAAAAAAAACGGGAAAATGACGTCATCCTGGAATAGTTCATTTATGGCCGCTTGAAGCGCTGAGATCGAGAAATCTATAGTCCCCAGATGCAAAATTTCACGAAACAGTAAAGTTCGAAATCGAAAAACTGAAGAAAAAATAGAAAAAGCAAGATGGGGAAAATTAGTTTCCCCTGTTTTGTTTGATAACTTTTCTCTTAGAAAACACGATTTCGTCGTCCCAATGGGCAACACTGGTAGGAGACGGCGATCCAAACAGCCCAATCAGCGAGCGTTCCCGCTTCACGTCCGTTTTCCCGGTTAGTTTTGAAATCAAAAATTTTGATTGTCTCCCAAAAATAACAGGAGACTTATTTTCCGAAATCAGCCCGATTTTCATCTATCCCACACCACTAACTATTCAGGAAAAATGCAAACAGAATTCGGTGAAATTCCTCATTCTATTCTAGTTAGAGTTTCTGAGGGAAAGTTACTACCTTCTTTAACACACTACCTGAGGGAAAGTGTGTTGGTCCAGGTAATTCCCAGAAACGGTTCCAACAGTTGCAGTGACAAAGACGTAGCCGTTCCAATTTAACGGTACAGTTCCACATAATCTGCCCACCTTAACAATGCCCCCCCCCCCCCATCTAACTTTGACTAACAGGACAATATTAAGAAATTAGGTAAGCTATTCAATATATAATTTTTCCTTTAAGTCATTCTCATTTCATTGAATAGAATTTTAGGGAAGTTTCATTGGAAATTTGCTAACAGGATTCAAAGGTCCAGAAAAGCTGAAGGGGTTGTGAGGAGGGAAGGAGTTTGAATGCAATGAGGGTCGAGGATTCACGGAAAAGGTCAACGAACTCATGCTCCGCACACAGAGTCATTGGTTCACTCTCTTTTACTTGGAGGTGCCCAGTTCATAGTTCTATGCTTCTCTGTCCAGTTCCAAAGAGACTGGGAAGGATTGCCATCCCAATCCCTTCCCAGTTCGTGGAACTGGAACTGCACCGTTAGAGAGTCTCTGAGTAACATAGGTCAGGATTTTCGTAGATCCCTTCCTGGTCTGTGGAACTGTACTGGTAAGGTCAGATTTGTTGTCACTGCTTGTAACCGTTCTGACGTGAGACTAGGGTCTACAGTCCCGGTACAGCTGTACCGGCAAATCCCAACTTATATCAGCCACAATCACTTATATAGTTGATGCCATTCCACTAGCTTTGATTCCACACATAAACATGACTTCCGCTCAGTACTTTTCACAGCCATTTTCCACAAAAATGGAAATGAAAACAATTCGGGGGCCAATAAGCTCTTAGTTAAAATGACGGATTGAAAATATACACAAGATAAGTACTGTTCGCAGATAGAAAGAATGTGGCTGGTCAATTTTCCGAAGGGCATACCTGCTAACATAGACGAGTACCTGTTCTAAAATCTTAGGTAGCCTGTTGAGTTGGGCTGGGGAAAGGAAAGAGCCTCAGTAATCGTAATCCAGGCATCGAGCTACTCGAGTCACTCAATCCTTTCACTTCATCATTGGTTGGTAGTCAACAACCCTCGTTCTCATTTTTCCTAGCTTGAATGGCAGGTAGAAGAAGGACTATGTTTTTGGGATTGTAATACACATGGACACATCACCAAACCATCCGCATTCTTTCAATCTGCAAACAGTATGTTGATAGACAGAGAGTACTTTGTTTAACAATGGACGACAGAAGACTAGTAGATGTTGAGGAAGCGTGAGCAGGAACAATAGTGGAGGGGATGAACCTCATACTAAGAGCAACTCTAAGAGCGAATTACTTCAACATAAACTGCTAAAAACCAATGTTTCGGCCATCCCGAGAATTAGGTCAAAATGCAGTCCGTGGTGTTGCTGTTGGACTCTCGATTTATACGAATTTATTCAAGGATCTTACATAATATCGTGTTAATATGTATAAATATTCGTGAACGTTGAAACGATGCATAAATAAAAACATTTGTACCCAACATGGAGAAAATAAACAGACGTGCACAGAAGAAAAGTTAGAAAAAGGAAAGCTAGAAGATAGGGTGAGAAAGATTAGAGAGTTCTGAACTCATCTGTCATCGATTCATAGTTTATCCGTTCATCGTAATAATAAATTAGTCACAGCATAAATTAGAAAAGGGAAGTTGCTCCTCTGAAATAAATCACCTCACAATACAACAATAAATTTGGAACGCCATTGTATATTGGACTAAATCTTTAACGCAGTAGAATACTTAACACGAATTCAATTAAATTTCGAGAGAAAAATAGAGTAGGGACAAAAAATTGAGTGATTCAAGAGCAAGATGTGACGAAAGGAACCCCATTGGTAGAGAAAGTGAAGGGCATACCAAATCGGAAGGATGCAAATAACAGTGAAAGGATCAATTTAAATCCCGTTATCTAAGATAAGTTAAAGGGTCTGGGAGGATCAACTGATGCCGACCCAAGCAGACAACTCTTCACTTTGTCGGTCAATGGACTTCGGGCCTATCACCAGTAACTATAATATAAGTTGTGCTTTCCGTGATGTACCTTCAGTTCTAGCGATGGTTAGGTCACTGAAGATGACCCAAATAAATCAATGTATTCAGGAGCATCTAGAGAGAGAAATTGGTGGAACGGCCTGAGCACTGCCTGGCAACGATTAAATGAACCTTCCAGAGCTCAAAACCTACGTTATCTCTTATCAGTCTGCTGATGTGATGACAACTCGGTAATATCATTGACACATTTTATCGAGAATTTTAGCAGTTTTGCCTTGGTGATTTTCCACAGACAGCAAAACACAACCACAGGAAAGCAAAACAATGGTTCGGAAACAATGTTCGGGTGAGATTGAGTCAACGAGTTGTAAACAAACGATGGAAGTTTGTTAAGAAATTTATCAAAGTAGCTCTGTCCATAATCCGTAAACTCTCTAATATCCAATTCTCAAATTAGTTCGTTGACATCCGTGAAGCTCACTCCCACCTCATCATTTCGTTCTAAGGAACCTGGCTTTAGGAATCGCCTACATCAAATCGGGCAACTGATAAGAGAGATAACGCATGGTTTGAGCTCCAGAAAGTTCATCTAATCGTCGCTTAGCAGCTCTCAGGCCGTTCCACCAATTTCCCTTCCTAGATGCTCCTGATGTATCTACTTGGAAATAGACAGCGTTCTACATAGAAATGGGTTTCCACAACTTCGTCGAGTCATTTAGTTTGTATGTGATGAAACTGAATAAACCGTGTTGGATGTCACGAGTTCCATGCATCAGGTGCAGTTAGTAGCAGCTCCCTAGAAACTTTCCATGCACTAATTATGGTGGGCCATGTTGAGGCAGTTCAGAACCCAAATTTGTTTAATAATGTGGGAAATAATCCCACACATGCAATTTTTACCATGCTGAATTCGCCTTCAATTTTCATCCATTAAAAACAAAATAATTTTTTTTTAAACATTGAGTACTATACAAACAAACACATCGAGTAATAATCGTTATTTCGCGAACTGAATGGTCAATTAGAAATATTATTGGTAAATGGTACAATCACGCCAACGTGGACTTAATGGTTACACAATCAGAACGGAAATTAGTGAGAGCTTGCAACCTTTCTAGTTCGACAGCGAAAATCGGGGCCGAAAAGAATTCAACAGATTCCTTTCTGTATTATCGAATTAGCAACAATCGTTCCGAACCATATCAAATTCAATAGTTAATCCCGCTAGTTCCCAAATTTTAACACAGGTTATTTTGTGATTTATGGTTATTCAACTGATTATTTGTAAAATCTACTCAATGGAGTTTAATATTATAAAACTACCTACATGTTTTATGAAATTAATAAAAATTAAAAAAATTGAAATTACTAAAAATTAATAATAAAAAATGAGAAAATTAAGACATTAAAGTCAAATTTACATCCCATAGATTTTATTACACACTTTACATGCACTGTTTGCATTTACACGAAACGGGCCATAAAATTTGTGTGACGCACATGAGCGCTATTTTCCCGCCGTCTCAGTTCACATTGCAACCGGATCTTTTCATTGGCCAAACGGGTCCTCTCAAGCACGGCCTGGGAAGTGGCAATCGAGGCGTTGTCTAGCCTCCTGCGCAGTTCGGCTTCTCGGTCTGCGCACGTCGACTCCACTTCTTCCGTTCGTCGCCGCCACCACCTCTCGGAGCTCTGGTTCAAACATCCCTCAAAGGCTCACCAAACAAGATTTGTTTATATCTCGAGGAGATATGAGAAATTCACAACCATTCCCGACCACCCAAGAGTGATTGCGTGAGATTTGCTCTGGTTAAAATAAGGCAACGGAAGAGTTCAGGGTCTCGATGACCTTTGGCAACATCTTGGCTGAGCTATTGGCTTAGGGGAAAATAAAACCGGTCTAGTCAACTATACAAGAGCAGTAGAGGGCGTTGATCAAAATAAACAAGCCTTTAGTTCTGGAGAGTCATGGAGAGCTCAAGTGGCTGATATGGGAAGGTAATCAGATCACCGTTTGCGAGCGCAGTTTTTGGTGAACTCACTCAGTGGCAAGATTTCAGGTGAGAATGAGAAGAAGTGGAGAGCTTGAGTCACCGTCCTCTGAGTCAAGCAGCTTAGAGAATGTCTCGATTACTCAAGTTGTCTACTTCTTCTCAACCTCTGCTGAACTTTACACTCGTTCACTTGAGAGAGTCAAGTCCCTAAACTGCGCTCGCAAACGTGCATGAATTTTGGAGGTCCTCGCCGCCTTGGTAAGCAATAAATTTGATTACAGTGCGTTCCCTAGCAGAGTGATCAGACTGGGCCTTGGGACCTTCCCAAGAGTTCCTTTTAACTGCAACTGCCCACCCAGAGCTGCCACCCCTTCAGAACAAAAGACAAATTCATATTGGTAGGGATGAAGACTGTCATGTTTTGACAGGTGCGTTTCCACCTTTGTCAACCTTAATTTCACAAGAAAAGGTTAGGTGCTTAGTAAATCGATTGAAAAATAGAGCAATGGTGATACGTTTTGGATAGATTATGTATAACCGTTAATAATTCGTTACACAGGGTGTCATGGGACAACATATGGGACACCCATGTTATCCACCAAACTTCATGAGTAGTTTCTACAACTAATTTTCAACAAAAAGTGTCTCTAAGCAATTTTCTTTTAACCCCCTTAAAATCCGATTTTTTTTACTTTTATGATTTTTTTCGTGTTTTCGACCTTACACCATTTAAACGGCTATAACTCCCTTAAATTAGACTCAAAAATTAAAAATAAGGATATCGTTGGAAAGAGCGTAAAATTTCTCAATAGATGAGCCGTTGGCCAGTCGAGAAAAACAAAAAGCTAGAGTAGTATTTTTACCTCAAACTTGAAAAATAGTGAATTTATGTTTTTGGTGAAAATGTTGATGATTTTTCCTCATTGAAACAAGGTATTTGCCAGAGGGGCTCAAGAGCTTATAAACTGCTCCATTTCATCAGCTTCCCAACGGTCACCCAATTTTTAGTTTTACTGTGGAATTTGAGGGAGAAAATAATGTTTCAATGCGAAAAAACGTGTATTTTTTTCAACGAAATCGACGGTTTGACGTGGGGACGTGGTGCTTGGGAGGAGCAGCGGCGGAGCAGACCCCGGATTCCTCCCGTCCAACCGTCAATTTCGTTGAAAAAAATGCACGTTTCTTCGCATTGAAACACCATTTTCTCCCTCAAATTCCACAGTGAAACTAAAAATTGGGTGACCGTTGAAAGCTGATGAAATGGAGAAGTTTTTAAGCTTTTGAGTCTCTTTGGCAAATACCTTGTTTCCGTAGGGAAAAAAATCATCAAAATTTTTGAAAAAACAGAAATTGACAAATTTTAAAGTTTGAGGTAAAAAAACTACTCTAGCGTTCATTTTTTCTCAATTTGTCAACGGTTCATCTATTGAGACATTTTACGCTCTTTCTAACGGTATCGTTATTTTTAATTTTTGAGTGCAATTTAAGGGAGTTATGACGTTTTAAAGGTGTAAGGTCGAAAAACGAAAAAATCTTAAAAGTCAAAAAAGTCGGATTTTAAGGGGGTTAAAAAAAATTGTTAGGAGACATTTTTTTATGAAAATTAGTTGTAGAATCGACTCGCAAAGTTTGGTGGATAACATATGGGACACCCTGCATAGGAGGAATTAGCGATTTTCAGGGACAAGTTTAGTAAATTTACGTAGGTCTAAAAATATCAACTTCCACGCCTACCATAGAGGAAGAGGCATTCATTTCCTTCTTCACTGCCAACTATAGATCTGCCACAGAAACTCTGGATCCCTTTGGCGCATTCTTCTGGAGAAGGTAGAACTACTTACCTATCTCTCATCGCCATGCGAAGGAATTTAGCCCCTCAAGAGTGACTGCGTTCGCAGACATCACATGAACATAAAATTTCGCACTGCGCCAATTTCCTTGTGAAGGTTTCACCATGGAAGGTTGACTCGATCGTTAATTCGCAGATCCGCCACTTAGGGGACGCCACACATTGGCAGAGTTTCTGGGGCAGACTTATAGGGTCTTTATTCATTGGCGAAGCTCTCAATGATAACCACAGTGGTGACTAGAATGCTCCCTAGCTGTATTTTAATTTTTTAATTTATCTCGTCTTGATATTTTTGAAATAATCGCAGCGCATTGAATTGGAAACATTAGTCCGTCTCAAGCTATGAGACAGTAGAGAGTTTTTGGCAACCACTAACAGGCCCTTGGAACCTCTTCACAAAGCTCGGAGTTTGCGGGTGACGATGAATTTGCCTCCCGACAACAGCGGGCGACGATGAAAGGGTGCCCCCGACAGTCATCCGTTCCTAGAGGCCCACCGTCACGAGCGCCTCCCTTCCCCCCTGTCCAAAGTTAACGGGCTTACTCCTTCAACTTGGTAGCATCCTCTGTTGCTCGCGCTAGTCTCCTCCTAATGGGGCCTGTCAGTTTTTGTCACCAAAAACTCTCTATTAAAGTAGGACGGAGGACCCTCTAGCTCAGCCAAGAAATCTTCAATAGCCATCGTCGAAACTTCAGGCCACTTCAACCAAAAAACTTTGGATACGAAATTTCACTCACAATCTGTACTTCAAAAAGTCTCTAAAAATGAGGTACCACACAAAGAACCATCATTATAGACAGATTTTTAATGAAAATGTTCACCTTATTTTCACACAGAGCAATTCAGCTTCAAGAGCGGTAATTAAGGAAGGATAGAAAGTGTATCTATTTATTACTAGTGCTCATTTTTTCAGCCACCTTCACCAGCAATACACATAAACATGATAAAGAGAAAGAGTGTGATAAGGAAGAAATATTGGTGGATTTGAGGTATATGAAGGGATCTATCCATGCTAAGTAATGTTTCGCCTACGTTGAATGTGAATTCAGTTCCTGATGGGTCCAAGCGAGTAATCGTCACTTCGGGTTAAAAGCAATAAATGCGTTTGATAAGGAATGGCAGTGCGTTAATTCTAACGTAACGAACGTTAAATTAATGATGAGTAAACTAATTTGCAGTCCTGTTAGATCGAGTTAGATACACATTTTTTGTAATCAGTTATTGACACCGACAAGTCCATAAAAACCTAGTTACAAGTGTACAACATCCCCGATCAACAAAACAGCGATATCTATTTGAAAATTTGGTACACGGTGTTTGAACACCTTTTTCATTCTCAAAAGTCGACGGTTTCGATATTGTAGGAGAAAATCAATAAATTATTGGATGTTGAAAGTCCTACCTTCCTATTTTTGGGTGTTAATTTCCTCCAAATATTAATCTAATCAGTAAGGAGTGGCCGTTTTTTGATTAAAAAAAAAAGTTTTTGGAATTTTTCATTAATGTTAGATCTTTTATGTTTCTCAGTTTTAAATTAAATGGACAGGTCGGTTGATCGGTATTATAGTTTTTCTACTCATAGCTATTTTTCTAACCTTCTGAGCCGTTTCCACATCCTTTGACTTGGTCATTTCTTCATCTAACCGCTTCCGAAGTTCCCCTTGGCTCTCGTAAGATTCGACCAGCTTCCTCTCCACTTCAATCCTCTTGATGACTTCCTGCTCGACCTCGGAGCGTTTCTCTTTCTGCAGGGAGTCCACCTTTTGTTTGAATTCGGTTTCCATGAGCACTTTCTTGAGGCAAACGTCGTCGATGCGCTTGAAGGCTCTGTCCAGCGAAGTCTTCAACTCGTTCACCTCGGCGTCCCTTTCCTCTTTGACCTTCTTCAATTTGTTCTTGAGATTGTTGATTTCTTTGAGGTGTGAATCCTTCAAGGCCTAGACCACGACAAAACAAGTTAAAATAAAAATAATAATACATTTAATTTCCAAACCCTATTTGGCAAAATACTTGTACATTATGAAAGAAGAGTTTACGAGCTTACTCGTGGATCTGAAATGGGTCAATATCAGTCCAGAATACTTAACGCAGTTGATTACGGTGATAAAAACCCAAATGAGGTTGAAAGGAAACTGAATGGTTGCTTGGAAACAGCTTTTAACCATTGCCTAACTGAATCCATGATGACAGCTGCTGTCATGACCTCTTTAAACGCATCTCGAAAGTGAGAAGATTCCATTTCTACTTAATGGACTCTTTCAACTTCAATTCTTGCACCTATTATCAGTTTTAATATTATCCAATGAACTATCAGGTTTGCGAATGGCAGAAATCGCCATTGGGTGCTAAACTCAGAGTAGCCACGCAAGAGCTAGTGGTGACGTTATCAAAACTATCCCAATTAATAGCCAAAAAAAATCGGGGAAATCCTGAGGAAAAGTGTCATATAAAAGTATGTTCAAAAAGATTATTTTTTAATGTGAAAGGAAGCCTTGAGGAGTTTCATGAAAAAATGGGGTTACCATTGGAAAAGTTTCAGGCTCTGGAGGGGTTTACTCTTCCTATTTCGAGGTATCTATAGCCAAAACACAGGATTCCGCCGTCTATCCAAATCGGAGTCAGTAAATCTTTTACTGAGAGCAGAGATTTTTTTCATTCGTTCGCACGAAATTTCACGAATTTGATACGCGTTCCACGATGTGGTGCCCAAATGCTTTCTGTTCTAGATTTCCAGAACCGGTCGCATCAACACAGGAAGTGTTGAGCTTAGTCCACTACTTGATCGCGTGATATTCGACATATATGTTTAGCATTCTACGGGTGTCTCGCAAGAAAGCCCGTCATTAACCTACCTACGAGTTTTGAGGCTTTCAGAAGTCAACCATAAGACCTGTTTAGTGTCAAAGAACGTGTGACGCATTCTGGTCGCAGGGTCCCCAGTTTGTAACTTTTTCTTTGCAGGCGCTCTTTGAGATGCATATTGCTGATGAAGGTCTAGTACAATGCTTCATTGTACTCTTGCTAAGAAATAGATAGACTGTACGGCTTTTTGATTCCCAAACCATTTTGGAAGTAGTGATGGAAAAGGGACAGAAGGTCCTACCGACTGCGCCACTTTGTTAATTCATCAAAAATTAACTTTTCTCGACCGGGGATCGATTTATCGTTTTGACTAAACTATATTTACACTTCTGAGTCGGATGTCGCTACCACTGCGCTGGGGAACAGGCGTTAGACTCCCCGTGGTTCGGTTGTCAACTTCCCTAGCATGGTGAGGTTGGCGTTAGACTCCCCGAACGAGTTCAATAACTGTTTTGGTGGTTGACAGTCACTACTGATAGGAAAAATGGTGATCTAGTCGAGTACCCTTCCTCAACATTCAACATGACAGAAGCTAAGAACTTAGAGGCATTTGCTTATAGAGTTCGCCAACAGAGAATTGGTAGGCTGCCAAAGAATCGTGATGACGTATTCATGGTTGTACAGAATGAAATGGATAACAACACATAAGGAAAGCGAATGTGGCAAGTGGCTCCGATGGTCTTTTGGCCTGGCATACTGCAGCCAAAAAAAATTTAAGAATTTTGAATTTTTAGAATTTTTTAAGAATTTATAAAAAAAAAAAGTATCTGCGAAATTCTCACATTTCGAATAAGAATTTTATACTACTGACTACCTGTTACTGTTATTTTTGACGACGTGGCTCTTGTCACTGATATGGGGGACAAAGTGAGCAACCTCTCCATGGTGTCCCCTGGGTTGCGCGAATAGCTCACGAAACTAGGATGTTTTGTATTTGGACGGGAGTCTAACGTCATCGCGAGTCCGCTGGGAGTCTAATGTCCACATTTTCAAGGCCTGGGAGTCGAACACCATAACCCCACTGAGCTAAGGAAGTGAATGAACAGAAATGCGAAGGAGTAGCTGATCACATCTCTCCCCCGTTAAGAAATCTTAAGTACTCCAGAGAATGCTGAGGAGACCTTTCCGGTCCAAACGACGCGCCACTTTGTTGGGTCATCAAAAATTAACTTCTCTCGACCGGGGATCGATCTCCAATCGTTCCGACCAAACTATATTTACACTTCTGAGTCGGAGCTGGCTACCACTGAGCTAAGGAAGTAAATGGACAGAAATGCGAAGAGATAGCTGATCACAACATGCTCTTGCTTGGCTATCAGTGAAGATGTTGATTTTCTTATTGCTGACAGCAAGATTTACTGGTGTTGTAATACACGCTGTTAGTTCAGTTCTGCTCCGACTCAGAAGTGTAAATATAGTTTGGTCGGAACGATAGGAGATCGATCCCTGGTTGAGAGAAGTTAATTTTTGATGACCCAACAAAGTGGCGCATTGTATGGACCCGAAAGGTCTCCTCAGCATTGTCTGGTGTACTTAATTAATCTTATTTTCATTTGTGATTAAATGAATTCGCCACCATTATTACAGTAGCTACCAACCAAATCTGACACAACAATTCATACCTACATCAGGGGACTGTTTTGGTTTTAGATGGAAAGTTGGGTTCTAGATAAGACGGGAAACGTGGAAAATAAACGCAATTAAGAAAACTAAAAGTGCCAACGAACTTTATGACTGAAATCACTACCAAAGACTTGGCAAGAAAAACCTAAGAAGAGAAGCTGATTGACGTAATATTCATAATTTTAGTCACATCATATTTACAACCCTGACAATTGCATCTGCGAATTAATAATCAACCCAACTAACTCAATAGTCTTTATCGAGGATAAAAAGTAAAATCAAAGTATACATATACCTCAAGTTCCTCTCCGGATTTCAACATGGCAGCCTTCCATTTGCTCAGTTCTTCAATCGTAGACTCCATCATTTTGCACTTATTTTCCATCAAGATGTAGCCATTCTTCATTTCCAACAAAGCACATTGCTTCTCGAGGATCTCATTTTCTTTCTCCTTCAGCTCGGCTTGAAGAGAAGCTACTTCTTTGTTCAGCGAGTCCACTTTCTTCTCCTTTTCGTCCAGATCTCGGTGAACCGCCTCTTTCTCCTCTTCAAGCGCCAAATAATGATCCTCCATTTCCGTGAAGAATCCGTAAATCTGCTCGAACTGCTGGGCGATCATTTGAACAGCTTTCAGCAATTGCTTGTTAGTTGGCTCCTGAAAAAAAAAAATTGTCAAACAATGGAAGTTAAACTAGGGGCACACATTCTTGATTGCAAGGGTATTGGTGTTTCTACATATTTATCCAATTTTATAAGAATTTAATTTCATTTTGTCAATTCTAATTTAGACAATAAAATAACCACGTTTAAATCTCTTTTGGACAAACCGGCAAGTATGTCTCGCCTTTCGGAAACTTACGTCTTCGTAAGAAGCAGTTAGTTGGTTAAGAATATCCTTGTTGTTTTTCAAAGAAGCTTCCAACTTGGTCTTTTCTTTCTTAAGGTCATCAACAGCGGACAATCCCTTATCAGGGGCATCACCTCCAGCCTAAAAATAACAGTATAATAGTTATGTCGAACTGATCCTGACTTAAAACATCAATTTATTTTTTAAGGATAAATTGGATGCTTTGCTTGACTTACGATTGGTGACACATCCCTGGACGGAGAGCGAGTGGTGCTAGCTCGATCAGTCCGTAGGTTTTGAATCACTCTTTCCAGAGATCTGACCTTCAAACTCAACCGCCGTATTTCAGCAGCCTCACACCTCCTCTTGCAAACTGTTGGGATGAAGGAAATGATTAATGAAAATATTCAGAGGTTCATCTTAATATTGAAGAAAATATCAAAGAGTAACCAGTTATTACCATCTCCTTTACGCGTTGACTAATCAAAATCTACTATTTTTGCTTGATTTCTCAATCTGAGTTGTTGAAACCCTAAATATACCCAAAGTAAGCCCTTCTCAAAGCAATAACAAATAAACTTATAGAAAGACCAGAATACAGAAAACGAACTAGTGACTCAATTTTTTAGCAGAAGTGTTCAAGCAATCACTTAACTAAAAAAACTACTTAGTACGTCATTTCACAATGATTCGACCATTTTCATTGGGAGTAAAAACGCAGGTGAGATTATCACATAACATAAACCCAGAGATACAAAACTGAACTTACTTGCAAGTTTGCAAGAGTTGTCGGAAGATTCCTCAGTTGACAGCCTGCCACTGGGAACACTGCTGTCTCTAAGCCCGATCCTCGCCAAGGAAACGTTTCTGTCAGGTTCGGACCATCCCTCCGATTCAGAAAGGGCGGATGCCTGGTTATAAACCTTCTCCGTGGGAGGAGCTTCTGCAGCTGGTTTGGGCTGAGATGGTTGACGGCTGGGCGCTGAAGCGGTGTCACTGAAACTTTCTTGAAGCGATACCTCCGACACTTCCTCGATGTTGAAACTGCTGGACATGTTGGCCAATTTCACAAAGCCGAACCTATCCTCGTAATTGCTGTTTTTCCTAGAAACCTTCGACTTGTCGCTACTTCGCACTTCGTCCAGCTTTTGTACGACAGACTCCATCTTAGCTCGGAGATTCGCGACTTCTTCATTCTGCATCGACAAGCAAGACTTATTGGACGCTAATGTTACATCGATATCGTCGTCACTGAAGAAATCCACCTGTGAAAAGTCTGGAAGAATGGGGATTGCCAAGGTATTATCATTGACGGTATTTTCGTTCATTACAGACTGTGACAGAGTTCTTGAAGCTTCTCTGCTTCTGTCGATAGCATCTTGCAGAATTTTTCTCTTCTTGCTACCCAAACAAGGCAGAAGAGATTCAAGGAATGACGCCAGCTCTTCCAAACGGGCTTTGAACAAACCACATGCATTAGTGAGCTCTTTACGAACTTTTTCCGATTCCTCAGCAGTCTTCATCCAATGTTCTGTTTCACTCTCGAGGCAGACTCTCTTCTCGATTTCTTCAGTCAACTTGACCTTCAGCTCAGATATCGATTCACTGGTATCAACCTGGTCGCTCAGTTCCTGCATTTTATCATTCAAAGCACTCAACTCGAACTCCTGAGCAGTTAGGCGCTCTTTCAGGGCCAAAACTTCCTGTTGCTTCCTTTCACAAGTTTTATTCAGCTTTTCAATCTCTCTGTTCTTATCCCACAGCTCCTTATTCACAAGTTCTTGTAGGTTGAAAGTCCTCTTCCGAAGTTCCTCGTTCAAAGTTTCAATTTCCTTCTTTTTATTTTCAACTTCAGCCAACAACTGCTTGTTTTCCGTATCATATGCGGCTTCTGAAGACGAAAGACCCTCCATCTCGGACTTTAACCTCGAAACTTGAGCCTCTAATTCTTCAATTTTATTGTTATTGCAATCAGCCGACTTCTGTTCCAGGTCTTGGATGATGTTTTCTTTCTCCTCAAGTTGTCTCTGTAGTGCCTAAAATTAAAACAACAGAAATTTCAAAAATAGAAAAATAAATTATGGTCTAATTCTGCACTCCATAAACTTTAGCTTCTCTCACCTCAGTATTTTTCTCCATGGCTGCGGTTAATAACTGTTTCTCCTGTTGGAGTTGGGACACCCTTTCGACCAGATCTCTTACTTTTAGAGCGGATACCTGCAAATGAACGAAACATAATATGTTTGAAATATTATTTCAAACTAATTTGAAATAACATTTGAAATAATATTAGTTGAAATATTATTTCAAATAAGCACTAAGAAATAAGATCGTAAGCTGAACATTACGACAGTGAACTTGCAAGTCCGATTTTTTTCAAAAATAAGGTTATCAGCTATTTGGATAGAATGAGACCCCCTTGATCCATCAAACGGAGCCAAACTGGCAAAAACTCGACTATCTCTTCTCTATGCGTCAAAAGCAACAAATATGAACCAACGTGTTAAGTCCACTTTGAAGCAAGTTTTTCTCGTTTCCTGTAAAATTTCTGGAAAACGACTTACATGGTTTTGCAAGTTCACTGACTTGATTAATTTAATCAAGTCCAAGAAAGAAGACCCTCCGATTGCATCGTTCAATGAATTGATTCTAGAGAAATTCGCACACTACTCTTCAAAATGCCTCTATACAGAGCCAGACTGGGTAAAAGATACATCAAACGTTGAAGGTAGTAAATTCTAAAAACATCTTTTCTCGGATAAGAGGTTGAGTTTTCGCTCACTTACCTTGGAAATCTACTGCTCTGCCAGCCTAACTAGTGTCCCGAATTGCTATTTCTACTACGTCAAAGCCTCATATGTTTGCTCTCTCGCAAACGGTATCAAACAGCGATAACGAAGATTAAAATAGGCTCATCGTTGAAATATTCCCAACCCAATATTTTCCCAACCGAACAGCTAGGTAGTCATTGTTTAATCTTATTGAGTTGACCTCTTTATTTGATTTTAAAACTCCCTAGTCTATTGACCATTTATTCCACGTGCTAGTGTGTTCATGCAAAAGTATGAGGTACTTAACAGTGGTTTCGAAGACAATAACAACAGGCCCAATCATCACAGCAGGCTCCAATCCAATCATGCAGTTTCTTCTGACGGATCAAAAATGTCCAATTCGACGTAAAGGAATTTGAGTTCCTATCGTTGATGCTTAGATATCGCTCAAGATAGCATGAAGAGCAGAAAGTAATAGTGCGATTATGTGATTTTGGTTTTGTACTTACTAAACCCTTTAAAATTCGTATCCATCAGTGCAAATGCCATAAACTAGCTATGTAGTATTCGAAAATCAATTGAATACTACCAAACTCATTACTTTTTCTAGTAACAAGATGAAAATTGAACTATACAGGGTGTCACCCTTTCGGGCGCACCACCGGGTAAGGTTCGATTCTACTACTAATTAGCAACAAAAAATGTCTCTTAGCAATTTTTTGTTAGAGGCTTCGTTTTTCAGTTATTTCACTTTAAAGATTTTTTTCGTGTTTTCGACCTTACATCACTAAAATGGCTATACCTAACTCCCTTAATGAGGAATTTCACCGAATTCTGTTTGCATTTTTCCTGAATAGTTAATGGTGTGGGATAGATGAAAATCGGGCTGATTTCGGAAAATAAGTCTCCTGTTATTTTTGGGAGACAATCAAAATTTTTGATTTCAAAACTAACCGGGAAAACGGACGTGAAGCGGGAACGCTCGCTGATTGGGCTTCTAAGAGAAAATTTATCAAACAAAAACAGGGGAAACCTGATTTTCCCCATCTTGCTTTTTCTATTTTTTTCTTCAGTTTTTCGATTTCGAACTTTACTGTTTCGTGAAATTTTGCATCTGGGGACTATAGATTTCTCGAGCTCAGCGCTTCAAGCGGCCATAAATGAACTATTCCAGGATGACGTCATTTTCCCGGTTTTTTTAAACATTCGTATTTTCTACACTGTTTTGTTTATTCGTAAATTAGGAAGTTCGGGCTGAAAGTTTGCCTCAGGAGGTTTTTCGAGGTGCTGAATCCGATTTTGGGGTCAAAAATAGGAAATTCCGACATGGTGAAATTCCTCATTGATGAAGTAAATTCAAATTTGATTATATCAATGGAAAGAGCGTCAAATTTCCTATCTCTCTGATGGGGTTGTAGAAAATTTCAAATGAAACGAACGGGTGTAAAATAAGCCAAAAGTAAAAAATTGATAAAGTTTCGAAAATGTTCACTTTTTTCAAAGTTTGTTTCTCGAAACGTCGTGAACGGAAATTTCCATGCTGTAAGCCTAAAAGTTGCATGTGAATCCCAGCTTTCTAACGGTGTAGTCTTTTTTTTAAACACCACTTATTCAGTTAGAAAACGACGTTTTTAGGGCAGAAAACGTTCATTTTTGGGTGTAAATCGGCGTTTTTCACCAGAAATGCTTTCTAACTTAATAAATCATTTGACATGAAAATTTACGCACTTTTTGACGCTGAATCGAGTGGTAACACTTTCCGGTATCCTCGTCAAACAAATAGTACTTTTTAAGCTCTTCAAGCAAACAGGGTACAACAACTGAGTCCTCGACTCCCAACTTGTTATCTATCAAAAAGATGAAGCTTTCCTCAAATGATCGGGACGATATTTTCAAGACAGAGGGCAAAAAATAGGTAAGTCAACAAAGTGGAAGGAGTGCGAGTCATTAATAACCCAGTCCTCCCTTAATGACAATTTTGAATAAAACGAACTACGAGATTGAGCCCTTCGCCCAAAGGAAAAGGTTTGAAAATTACTATTTGTTTGTCGAGGAGATCGGAAAGTGCCACCATTCGATTCAGCGTCAAAAAGTACGTAAATTTTCATGTTAAACGATTTATTAAGTAGGAAAGCATTTCTGGTAAAAAATGCCGATTTACACCCGAAAATGAACGTTTTCTGCCCTAAAAACGTCGTTTTCTAACTGAATAAATGGTGTTTCGAAAAGATGACTACACCATTAGAAAGCTGGGATTCACATGCAACTTTTAGGCTTACAGCATGGAAATTTCCGTCCACGACGTTTCGAGAATCAAACTTTGAAAAAAGTGAACATTTTCGAAATTTTACCAATTTTGGTTTATTATTTTCAATAATAAGCCTTTGGAATCGAGCAAGAAAAAAAAAATTTTAACCCCCCCTCAAAATTTGATGTTTTACGTTTCAAGGTACGTAGAATACGAAAATCGAATAAAAAAATTTCCGTCCGTCCGCCGTACGCCGTACGCCGTACGCGGCACTTTTCTTAGCAACACTGGACCGATTTGGTTCAAATTTGGTATATGGGCTCCATTTGGGGTCTAGTTGTGCCGCGAAGCTTTTGGTTGATGTAGGTGACTTCTAAGGGGTGAAAATTAAGGGTTGAAATTTTCAAGAGTGCCCTAGCTCGAAAACTCTCGAAATAAAGGTATCGTTTTTTCACCAATTTTAAATAGTATTGAATTTTAAAAAATTTTTGAGACCACCCGGAGCTCTGTAGGACAAACCGTTCGGTCCCTACGAGTACTTGAAGGTTTTCCTTCGATAAAACAGAATCATGAGTGTGAATCGCAAAAGAGGTCTAATCTCCATTCAAATTTTATCGGACTAAAATGCGATCGCTGTTCATTTCTTCGATTTGTATACAGTTTTGCCTTCTGCGTAACCAGTAATCAAATTTCCATAAGAAGCTTTCTATTTTTCCAATCGAGTGTGAAGCGTTTAGTTCTTTCTAATAAACTTGATTGTGAAGGTGTGAAGCCAGTATGGTGTGGTAGGTAGTACCTAGCTGGTAGGTAAAAAAAAGTTGGTAGGTAAATAAAATGTTGGTGGGTAAAAAACGCTGCAAATCATTGCTCAAAGGCTTCTTCACTCTTCAGATCACTGATCAGCTGAGTGAGCTCCGAAGCCATTTTCAATCCTATTGAATGGAAGTGCTCTTCCAGGCGTATCCAGCATTCGAGGAGATCTTCTTCACTCTTCAGATCACTGATCAGCTGAGTGAGCTCCAAAGCCATTTTTACTCCTATTGAATGGAAGTGCTCTTCCAGGCGTCTTCAGTATTCGAGAAGATCTTCTTCACTCTTCAGAACACTGATCAGCTGAGTGAGCTCCAAAACCATTTTTACTCCTATTGAATGGAAATGCTCTTCCAGGCGTCTCCAGCATTCGAGGAGATCTTCTTCACTCTTCAGATCACTGATCAGCTGAGTGAGCTCCAAAACCATTTTTACTCCTATTGAATGGAAATGCTCTTCCAGGCGTCTCCAGCATTCGAGGAGATCTTCTTCACTCCTCAGATCACTGATCAGCTGAGTGAGCTCCAAAACCATTTTTACTCCTATTGAATGGAAGTGCTCTTCCAGGCGTCTCCAGCATTCGAGGAGATCTTCTTCACTCTTCAGATCACTGATCAGCTGAGTGAGCTCCGAAGCCATTTTCAATCCTATTGAACGCAGGAAGCTGAAATTTGAGAGGGAAGGTCAAGGGAGAATACAGATGGTGGTAGGTGCTATTGATGGAGAACCAGTGATGTATACAGAAAATAATAAACCTTTGAGCAATGATTTGCAGCGTTTTTTACTTTTGGCTTATTTTACACCCGTTCGTTTCATTTGAAATTTTCTAAAACTTCATCAGGGAGATAAGAAATTTGACGCTCTTACCAATGATACAATCAAATTTGAATTTACTTCATTAATTAAGGGAGTTATAGCCATTTTAGTGATGTAAGGTCGAAAACACGTAAAAATCTTAAAAGTGAAATAACTCGAAAACGAACCCTCTAACAAAAAATTGCTAGGAGACATTTTGTGTTGCAAATTAGTAGTAGAATCGAACCCTGCCCGATGGTGCGCCCGAAAGGGTGACAACCTGTAGAAAGCTATATTGACCATGATTATTATACTCAATCGTGAATATTCCACATAACTAAGACTTACGACTACTGTATTAGACCGGTACCTCCTTGTAAAACGGGTGGGATTTTGTAGGCTTAATTTTTTTCTCAAAACCTATAGAATGATAAATAATATTTCTCTAACAACTATATCATTACAACCAGAGCCACAATTACAAGAATATTATTCAGTTACTGAACTATTTTTATGTTGAAACAATTTATTCATTATTCTTTGTTCGTCTATCAACATTGTTATCACAGAAAACAATTCTATTTAGGTACAAAGGGGATGTTTGAATTGAAAATTGTGTAAACGTGTTCATAAATATAGTTGACGGTGAAATAAAGCAAAACGCCAAAACACTAACACGAAAAAGAGTCTAGAGGAGGAAAAAGCTTCCTATTTTACGACAGTTTTGCCATTCAAAATTGTGTTCCAGATTACTCAGCAAAAACAGACTTGACTCAATTTTCTTAAAAGTAGTATTTAAATTTTGAGTCCACAAAAAAGAATTTAGGTTTAGTAAAGAAGTAACAAGACTTCCCTCTATTGATGTTAAATTTGAAAAGGAAAAATGAAGAGAGAAAAGGGGGACAGGCCATTCATGCAAAATAAAAACACCAGAAACTGTACAAAAAGCGTCCAATGTATTTTGAAGAACAAAACAACAATGTCATAGTACGTAAATAAAACAAGAAATGTATCGGGGTGAGGCCGAAAAATCTACAGCTTTTCACACGTTACAACTACAAAAAAAAAGCTGAAAACGTGACGGTAAATTTGTTTATTTTGAGATTATTTGGGGAGGGGGGGGGAGGTTAGTTTCAACGAAAGTCGTGTTCAAAGGACTCATCCTTAGACCGGTCATGTTTGCTAAGCAGTACATTGATAAACGAATCCCACCACTGAAATCAGAAACAGTGTGAAATGCTAGGGAAAATGAAATGAGTGGAAATATTCATATTTGTTTCAACATAAAAAGGATAATGAAAGTCAACAATTTTTTAAAACGAATTTTAATATCAGTTAAATTAATAGAGCTATAAAAAGTGGCTATAACTACGGAACGTTAAGTGAGTCGCGAATTAAATAAAATCAGTAGTAAAAACCAAGGAAAAATCGATAACACCCATGCGAGGTAGGAAAAGCGAAAGTTGTATAATATAAAAATAGTAGAGGAGCTTCCATGCGAAAGATTTGTTTACTGGTGATTTCTAGAGCGTACCTCCTTCTGTGGTATTTTATGGTTGCTGCAGCCGCAAGATTTTATCTGCTCGTTCAGAGACTCGATATCTGTGGTGAGCGCTTTGTTCGCTTTAAGGCAGCCCTGGAGAGTCTTGACTGCGTTGAAATGTTCCTTCTTGGCCTGTTCCAGCTCCCGCTCTGTTTGACTAAGTTTAGATTGGGTGCTTTCCAGCAGCTCTGCAAGGTTTTTGTACTGCCGACACGTCGAGCACTTGACCTGTAAAGGAATAGTTTTTTTTAATGGAGGAGGTGACACATAAAGGGTTCAGCTGTGTGTGAGGAGGTTTATACAGGGTCCGGCAGAATGGTCGGACGTTTTTGAAAGAATTATAACCTCGGAAATTGTTACTCAAAAACAATTTATTGACATATTTGGGTTCGGAATTTGAAAGAGTTGGAAATATTCTGTTGGAATAACCAGCTCGTATTTCTACCCAATGATACAAATATAATTTAAAGTTATTAATTAAATAATTATAATATAGATATGAATTGTGTATGGTTCAATAACAAATCGGAGTGTGGTTTATATCAATTGACTCTTTAATCGAATATAGGTCCGAAATGAAATGAGAATGGATTTTGGGTATCAACCGCAAAATATTAAATGTGTGCAAAGATCACTCACCAGGAGCAAGGCGGGAAAGTGACTGAATGCCGAGCTAATTCCCAGTCTAGGAGAGTAGCGACGCCTCCACAGGCCATTCGCGGAGCAGTTTGCGGAACTGCTACAAATTTCAAAGCATTTTGGAATGGGGTGTGCGCATGGGTCGGAAAAACTGTTTTTGTTATTTTTAATCTAAACTAGGCCTCATTCTAAGAATTTTGACCTTCTAGCGTGAGAAGACCTTTTTTTGCTTTTTCAAAGTTTCGAATGTTTATGACGTCACAGTGGGCTGGGGGGGTCCCACCCAGGCGGCAGGGGCGCGTGACGTCATAACATTCGAAACTTTGAAAAATCATAGAAAAATATCTACTTATCCAAAATGACATACTGGTGTCAAAATTCTCAAAATGAGGTCTACTTTCAATTACAAATTTTAAAAAAATCAGGCGCACTCCCCATTTCATGCGTGAAAAATCACATCAGTCAGGGGGCATCCTTCTTTCGCGAAAACTATTGGAATCTTTCTTGGAAGTTTATGACAACTTTTTCCAACGTTACTTTCTCAACTGCGAAGACTTCCACGCGAATTGCTTCCTTCAATTTCTTCAATGCTCGAGCATTGTGCTGGTAAATTTGAGGTGTCCCCATAGAAAAAAGTCGCTTATAGCCAAATATGGGGACCGAGAAGGGCAATGAACGTCACCAAACCTGGCGACCAAGGATGAGAGGACGAATAACATTCATTGATGGCCTGGTGCTCCTGTTGGTCTTTACCTCATCAATGCACCTCGTGTGCGAAGTCCTTCAACAACAAAGAATGGTGCTTCGAAAGAGAACAACCCGATTTCGGTGGATATTGAAATGACGACGAAACTCATGCTGTGTGGACAGAATTTAAATTAATGACGTAACAGACCTAAGCGAAAACTCGGTGCTCCACCGCTCACAGGTCTGCTCCCTATCGCGACACAACACGGTTTCTCTGGAGTGGGTGGCAGGACACAGCGGAGTAATGGGAAATGAGAAAGCAGATGAGCTGGCCAGAAGGGGCTCACTAACCCTGTTCATTGGTCCAGAGCCAGCCATCGGCATTCCCAAATCTTTCTGTAGGGCGACCATATACCAGTGGGTCACTAAAGAAACCACTAGTAGATGGTCAAACCTTAGAGGGCATGCTCTAAGTAAGCGCATGGTGGCCAAACCTAACCCCAGCGCCACAGAAGAGCTGCTGCGGCTAAGCCCCAAGGAAGTCAGGTTAGTGGTCGGCCTGGTAACAGGCTTTACTCCACTCCGATTCCACCTCAACCGCATTGGGGTAAATCAAAATACAACCCTCTGCAGGCTGTGTGGAGAGGCTGAAGAAAAAGCACTGTTTCACTTCCTCGGGTCACCTACTCCCATGAAGGCTTTTCCCAGCACTAATCTAGCCAGACCGCTACTGGCCCTTACCAAAGGGCTAGGAATCTTTGACTAGGAACAGAATCCGCGGAGTAGCACAATAAGCCACTAGGCTTCAGCGCTTTGGGCTTCCATCACACTGATCCGCGGATTCATCTACAATCTACCGCTCACAGGTCCATGATTTCTACTGGTAAAAAAATGCTGACTTCCCGAATAAAACGGCCCCAGCACAAGGCTCGAACATTGGAGGAATTGAAGGAAGCGATTAGAGTGGAAGTCATCGCAGTTGAGAGAGCAACGCTGGAAAGAGTCGTCGGAAACTTCCAAGAAAGACTCCAGCAGTCTTCGCGAAAGGAGGACGCCCCCTGACCGATGTGATTTTCCGCACATTAAATTCAAAAATGCATTGAAATTCTGAACCCAAATTATGTCAATAAAATTGTTTTTTTTTAGTAACAATTACCGAGGTTATGATTCTTTCAAAAACGTCCGACCATTCTGCCGCACCCTGTACGATATAATGTTTTTGTGGGCCATAATGCAAAGTGTTTTCACAGTTTTGAGCAAGAAAAAAGGGGAAATGCCACAAAAATGACAAATCTACCGACTATTTTTCACGTACAAAGATCAAGTTACTGAATACTTCCCACCAAATCATACTAACAATAACCTGGGTTCTGTAATCTTAAGTTATTGTTTACGGTTTCTTGTAGATAGTTTCAGAATAGTGAAAGACTCTTTGGAAGTCGACGACCAAGAGAAGGAGTTGTTTAAAGGAAGGGTGAGGGGAAAAGAAATTATGTAGAAGAGCTGAGCCTTAGCACTTCTCTAACTCTCAGGAAACCTCTGAAATCTACGCGTAGTTTGGTGAGAAGTAAAATGGATGGAGGTGGAGTTCAAGTGAGAGGAAGAGCCGTGCTCCACCTCTCCTAGCCGTGCCGTCCTTTCTCTCCTAGATATTCATTTATATAGTTCATGGTGTGAGTGGGATTTTAACTAAAGGGAGAGAGTAATATGAGTTCTAAAACGCCGTGATCCCAAGTAGAAGGATGTAACACATTTCTTTGAGTGGGATAGTTGCAAAAAGGAGGGAGGAACGAAAGACTTACAAAACGGAAGAGTAAAAGAAAAAGAAAGGAAAGAGAGGAAGAGTTCCAGTGAGAGGAAGAACCATGCTCCCATAGCGCTCCTCCTATTACTCCCTCCCGATCGTCCTTCCCAGTTTGGCGAGAGTTGAGAAGAGCGGCTCTAATCAATGAGAGGATATTTGGGAATTGACTTGCTTTATAGCGCCTTTTTCCTATCACTAATATCAAGCCATTTTTACAAGATTTTCGTAAACTGAAAATTCAAATGGATAGTAAATCTGCAAAACCATGTATGTCCAATTTTCGCAAAATTCACAAAAATGTGAACCCTAGTTCCTAATAACTTTAATTTATGTTTTCCTAGAATTTTATAAGGATTTACTTGGGTTAAGGGAGCAATCTGAACATTGGGGGGATCATCATTGATTTAAATTACGAAAAATTGGAGGAATAACGCCGTTTTAGAGATTTAGTAATTTAGGAAAAACACGGTTTTGCAGATTTACTTTCGAAATGCTTCCTGAGATTCGTTCATTCAGCGTAGATGAAAAAATTAGAATGATTTTGAAAAGAGGACATTTTTTTCCACTACCCAGCCTACGCCCTTCTATCCCTTCCGTACCTTGAACGAATCTTCCAAGATTCTTCAACTAAAACACTGATGTTTTTAGCGATATCAACAACATTACCTCACCTGCATCAGATACACTAAGTAGAAGTAAGTAAATACCAGAATAAAATGGAAGAACACCAAAGCAAACACGACATATGAAATAATTCAAACACCAAGAACTGGAGTAACAAGCTGTAGGAGGAGAATGAACCGCGCTCCAGCAACTTGACTAATATTAGTCGCGGAGATGTTGGCAGGAGACTGGTTTCCCCACCTCAAGCGTCTATTTCTGAATTTTGTCTCCGAGGTTTGAAAGCTGCGCAGCGGCCCAGATGCAAGGCTTTTGATACAATTTTACAGGAGGCGCTTGGCGCCATCCACAGAACGTAAATGAAGAGAATTCTTCCTAGAGAACGGCCAGAAAAAAGGAAAGCCCTCCCAGTACGGGTCTGTTACAATAAATGGCTCTGCAGAGGAAGTAGATGATGAGGATGAGGATGTGGGATATTGTATACTTAGTTTCTAAAGTAACCTAATATAAAATCTGTAGTTAAAAAAACTGTGCAAATTGTTACACAATGGTTTATTATTTTACTGTATAGATCACCCGCCTGCATAGAACTTGGTTTTATCATTAATGCTACCTACCAGCAATAATATCGCTATCCGAGAGGTGAGTGCCTTCATTACTAAATTCGGCTCTTGATTGCTAAGGACGCACAACTATAATATAGTTATATAGGTTATATGCAATATAGTTATATGCTATATATTATATCGCATTTCCAAGACAAATGAAACCTTTTCCAAGTCAAATGAAACCTTTTCCAAGTCAAATGAAACCTTTTCCAAACCAAATGAAACCTTTTCCAAGTCAAATGAAACCTTTTCCAAACATAGTGTATTTTTGTAAAGTAAACAATTGTAGATGAGTGATATAACACAAAATTTCAGAAATTCAGTCTTAGAGATTCAATCAGTCACTGTAAGTATTGGTGACCCCTTAATTTACGGTTTCTCCGTGTGGGCGTGGCGAGTAGGTCCCACTCACATTCAACAGTCAAAAATTTCTCAAACTTACTTGTTTCCTATTCTACTAAGGTGAGTTCTACTTCGATAATCCTATGTCTAAAATTCATTGAATTTTCATTTTGGCAACTTCTTTGTACGATAGGTACAATTGCATCGATCTGAAATTTGCAGAGTATCTACCTATCTAGGTGCCTCACTTCACTCATTTTCTCAATAGGTTTCATTTGGTTTGGAAAAGGTTTCATTCGACTTGGAGAAGTTTTCATTTGACTTGGAAATGCTGTAACATGAAACCTCAAACCGTTTTAAACCGCCAAACTCTATTCAAAGAAATTCAGCTGAAATTTGAACGGATGCCTACTTCAGACAGTGGACAATATTTTGCGATTCACACTCGTGTTTTTTGATTCACTTAAAGTCTAGCCCTTTTTACATTAACTTTAAGTACAGCCCTTTGTTTTTTTATCTGCTATAAGTCCTCATAGAGAGCGAACGGTTTATACTACAGTGCTCTGGGTGGTTTCATTTGATTCTAAAAATTCAATTCTATTTTAAATCGGTGAAAAAAAAACCTTTACATCGAGAGTTTTCGAGCTAGGGCATTTTGAAAATTACAACCCATATTTAATACCCCTTAGAAGTGACTGACTGTAACCAAAGGCGTAGGGGCACAAGTGGACCCTAAATCGAGCCCATAATAATTATGGTATTTATCCCAAAGATACCAGGCTACCCTGGAGACTTGCCTCAATATACACTTACACATTGGTTTATTGTTTTCAATAATCAACCTTTGGAATCGAGCAAGAATTTTTTTGTTTACCCCCCCCCTCTCAAGATTCGATGGTTTACGTCTCAAGGTGAGTAAAATCCAAAATTCGAATAAAAAACTCTCCGTCCGTAAGATAGCAGGGCTTTCCTTAGTTACCATGAACAGATTTTGATGAAATTTGGTATAATTACTATACCTTGGTATAGGTATTATACATACATTGGTATAATTATTATACCAAATTTCATCAAAATCTGTTCATGGTAACTAAGGAAAGCCCTGCTTGCTTACGGACGGAAAGTTTTTTATTCGAATTTTGGATTTTACTTACCTTGAAACGTAAACCATCGAATCTTTTGAGAGGGGGTGGGGGGTGGGGGGGGTAAACAAAAAAATTCTTGCTAGATTCCAAAGGTTGATTATTGAAAATAGTAAACCAATATGTAAGTGTATATTGAGGCAAGTCTCCAGGGTAGCCTGGTATCGTTGGGATAAATACCCTGAAAACCCTTCAGAGGCCTCAAAATGCAAGCTTAGCCAGCCACTTATACTCTTCCTCTCCAGTCTCTACTGATTTCCATGAAACATGGTGTGTAGATCAAGTTAGACGAGCACATTCCTTCTTGTGTTTAGCTGAATCTCTAAGACTTGGATATCAGGGACGTTACCAGAGAATGGAAGAAAGACGGATACCAAGAAGAAAGATGGTTGTAAGCTTCGAGAGCACCAGGGGAAGAGGAAACCGAGGAGAATACGGATGAATAACGCTACGGATGGTTTTCTTTACTCAAGTCATCGTTGTAAATGATGTTTTAGTGACAAAAGAAATGAGTGAAGAAATCACTAAGTCGGCCCGAGATGGGTAGAAATCGATCGTGTACGGAGAAAGAGAGAGAAATGAGTTGTGAGAAATGAGTTGTTCAATTGATTATTTTAGCTAGCCAGACGCCTCCCAAAACAACAAACTCAAAGCCAATTCTTGACGTTTGGTGCGTTTTTTCGAAACCTATACAGCTACGAATCGTCAGTTGAAAAATATTTTGCTATGACATTTAGTAATTGAACTCAACTGACGATACTTTCATGAACTGTTGAAAGGAAATAATTTTACACATAAATATCTACTTGTCCATTAATATTGGAATTCGGAGTTTCATTCATAGAGTCCTATCCTACTCCATAAATTCTCAAGATACTCGAAAGTAATCCCTCGAAATTTCGTGACCGCACGGTATCTCATGTTAAAATAAAACATTGTGTAAGATATTCTCACCTTTTCTTGGACGGCTTCATATTCGAACTTTTTGGATTCTGCTTCGTCCAATTTGTTTTCAAGTTCGGTAATCTACGGAAGAACATAGACCAATTACATGAGTACAAAATACACAGAAAAATAGATCCGTTCAAACAAAATTGCAAACATATTTAAATGTTTAAAGAACAAATCAAACAAAAATTAAAATATATATATATATCTAGATAGTGTAACTTACCCTATTAATTAGTACGTTATTTTCCGTAGTGCAGCATTCGTACTTGTTTCTAATGTCCCTCAAGTCATCATGAGTAGGTTGGGCAATCAGCATTTTCTGTAATCTCTGTGAACAAGATGAAGTGAAACACATTGTTTAACATAAGGAGTAGAACGTTCGATTCAGACCAGCAAACGATAGAACATAAATGATTAATTTTCATCTTATGGATGAAACAGTTGCTCCCAATGTAATTCAACGTTGTATTGTGGAAGTACCATAAAGTTACTAGCATCAACGGAGCCCAAAACTGGACAGTATTTTGAAATCCGGAATCATCGGGCCATAGATTCACCTGGGGCCACCGAAACATTTCCAGCATCATGAGAACCCCGAATTTGAAAACCTTTCGGATTCCACGAGCTACGTTCAGTCATCGGCGCCAGTCTGGCACAACAGCGGTGACACGTGGTGTCGTTGGACTCGTATATGTTGGTTTCGGAAGGCAGTAGTAGATCATATCTCTATTCACACCCAAAAAC
Organism: Apolygus lucorum; assembly: GCA_009739505.2. Lineage (NCBI taxonomy): Eukaryota > Metazoa > Arthropoda > Insecta > Hemiptera > Miridae > Apolygus > Apolygus lucorum. Next base: position 57,186,798 of record CM019176.2, read on the forward strand.
CCACACATCAGTAGCAACATTGTCCCTGCACTACGGAGAAACCACCATTTTGTGTCACGAAATTCGCCCAAAGAATTCCACGAGTTCTAAAGTATGGATTCAATCGGCTAGCTTAATAAAACCTAATCTAGAACATCATGTTTCACTAATAACCATATCCAGTGAAACACAAAAAACAAATCAACTAGGTGGAATTTCGCGCTTCTATAAGTTCGAATATGATTTCTGAGCATTAGAAAAATTAGGTATCTAGGACAATTTACCAATTAATTCTAAAGATGATGGTTCCTAAGTTTGTGAACCAGTATGTACATCTGAAAATAACATCGAAAGGTCAAGTCTTTTGCCTATTTACCCATATACAAAAATTTACTCAAAGTTTTGATATTCAATTCAATTCAATTCAATTTATTTGTGTTGAGCATACAAAGTAAAGTAGGAATATAACACACGTCAAACAATTTCTAGTCATTAGGCACAACAAGTCAACAAAACAAACTCATAAATAATTAGGTACAGCAACAAAGATATAAAAAATGTCCATAACAATTAACCAAATCTTAAGAACGTTAAAAAGTGACATCACACACAATCATGGAAACGGATTTCCGAACACCTCATCGAGTGAGTAGGGCGTTAGTCCAACGAGCCAAGCCCTCACAACAACTTTGAAACGTCGGAGTGGAAGGGCCCTGACATCCTTGGGTAGGTGGTTGAAGAGCCTGACACCTAGGTAGTCAGGGCTGCGTTTCTGGGTGAGGGCTAGGAGGTGTCGGGATGTCACTAAGTCTCCAGAGTGTCTTGTGTCGTGGTCATGGACCTCAGATTGGCGCGCGAAATTTCCCTCGTTCAATCTGACCCTGACGACTAGAGCTTCTGCCAGCAAAGCAGGAAGGGTCCTTAATCCCAGTCTGGCGAACAACGGCCGACAAGGGGTCCTGGGGCCCTCCGACCCAAAATTCGCACAGCAGCCTTCTGAAGTTTCAGAGCCCTGGCAGCACCACCGGAGTTTCCCCACAACAAGACCCCGTACTGCAGTCGAGACTCGAACAGCGCATAATATTTATTGATGTTGCTGAGAACAGTGCTCAGCATGATTCAAGGTCGGCCTCAAAACGTCCAAGTGAAAACCCTATTCAGTAAGTCTAGTCAACATCTATAACCAAGCTAAAATAGCCAAAATTCTAGGGGTGGGTATCGATGAATCAAACACAACTAGGTACGTGTAAAAAAAAACTTCGGTGAAAAAACATCAATGTTTTATAGGGAGGGAGGAAAAACTCGTCCCATGACACAACGAAACGAGAACCTCCTCCTTAGCGCCTACAGCAGTTTTGAAATCGGTCAAACAATAGCCAATTTTCTATGAAATTTGCTAAAAAAAAGTGGCTAGTTCTTTGCAACAATTTCAATATTTACTAGTAGGAACCTACATTTTAAATATCGTAGAAAAAATGTTATAATTGAAACTCAAAACATCGAAAAATTGAAAAGAAGCTCACCACTGCTTTCAATTCAATAAAAACGCCAAAATAATGGTTTTTGAGTCGATTTAAGTGAAAGTTTATTAAGGTGTTTTGATCCCTGCAGAAATTGCAGTGAACCAGAAGGGCAAGTAACCTTGGGATAACCTCAGATCGGTGAAATTTCCTTGTGGCAGCGTATTGCGTCGCATTTTTTAAGAATGGAGCATGCATTAGCCTTGGACTAACCACCCGAAAATGTTACGTAGAGAGGGCGACGGACGAGTGTCGTGGGGGGGTCCATCCATCCCAACTCTGCCGAAAAGCGTGGCAGAAGCACGTTCCATGTTTCTTGAATGTTAGTGATAGACTCTAAGCAGTAAGGCGAGGCCGAGTTTTAGCATGGAACATGCTTTAGCCTTTGACTAACCACCAAGAAACATTACGCGGGAGGAGTGACTCGTAGAAGCTGATGCGGAGAGACGAGTGTCACGAAGGGGTTCACCGGTTCCTCTCCATCCTTACTCAGTCAGAAAGCGCGGCTAAAGCATGTTCCATGTTTCTCGCATTTTTAGCCCAAGTCAGTAAGGCAAAATCAGAAGGGCCAAGTTTTTTTTTTGTGTAGGTAAGAAACATTTTTATGAACCCCAGCAGTAAGACATGTTTACGACAAAAAACATGAGAAAAAACATCGATATTTTTCGAAACATCGATACCCATCTCTAAAACATTCTAATGAATTTTAGTTGGCATTTCTGATAACTTACATCAACCTCGAGCTGCTTGAGGCTAACGTATTCTTCAAGCTCGCAGGCTTTCTTGACGATCTGCAGTCGATGGTTTTCCTTTTCCCGCAGTTCTTGCGTCAACTCGGACAATTTTTCGGACATGGATTCCAGTTTTCCCTCCAGATTTTTCTCCTTGAGTTTGCCTCTTTTCACAATTTCTTCGAACTCTTTCTTTATCCTTTCACTGTCTTCTATCACTCTCAGCTTCTCTGCCAACTCTTCTTCCAGTTTAGCAATCTACACATAAGGCATCAAATGTTGAGTACACTTCAAAAGGACTTCAAAGTCTAATTTAAATGTGTCCTTAAATTTCTGAAATTAGACGCAAAAACTAGCTAAAAACTTGTATTGCAGTGAAAAGAAATCTGATTGAAACAGAACGTCCTTGGATGGAATCAGAACCAAATCTGAAAAAAATCACCTGAATACTAACACTTAATAAAAATGAGAAAAAGGTCCTACTTTATAGAATTTATACGTCAAAATGTTACAATTGTTTATAAAAATTTTGAAATCGGGCAAAAATGTCAATAATTTTAAAAGAAGAGATGTATTAGTTGGCTGCAGTATACGAAGTAATCTGAGGGGTCATAAATTGTACCGAAATAAGGTCAAAAATCAATCCAAAAACATGTATTTTGAAGTAGAAATTAACATAGCCAGTCAGGAAGAGATTTTCGACAAATATTCTTCATGAAAAAACCAGAATTTCTCGCACTACTTGAGCGGGTGAGGCAATAGAAACCATGAGCGAAATCATCAGATCCAATTCTGATCTTCGCTTTGGAAGACAGCTGAAGAATTCCGCGTCGCCAGGAATGGCGGTTGTTACTCTACTTTTTTACTTACTTACCTATTTTATAAACCAGAATACCATCAATCAAATATTGGAATTGTAAAATTTGTTAAACTGGTCTACGTATACAAAAATGTAATTATACCGAACATCGGTTCTCTTCGGTTAAATGATGGATACAGCTGCTCGAAAAAGAGGCTCAAAATTTGCAATTTTAAAACTAACTAATCGAATTTTGGGTTCTAAAACGATTTCTACAGGTTTTTAAGAGTGCCGAATCCTAATATGAGGACGAAAATTAGTATTTGAGATCAAGTCAATAGCACCTAGTACCATTGAACATGGTGGAACTGTAATCTTGCAAAACAGTAGGATCATCCAACTACTTATAAGGCCTGAACATTCACCCTGCTGAAATATGAGCTGTGAAATCCTAGATTAATTTTTATGTTTAAATTAGAGTTAAGTAACAGAACAAGGATTGTTGAACGAGAGTTAGAAGTACTTACATCGGCCGCATTTTTATTGAAACCGAGGGGAGCGAATGCCAAAGCGTATTGTGTACTGGAGTCCTCCATTCCCGGCCCCATTTGTGAAGAAGTCAAGTTATTTTGACTCTTCAACCTTTCCAATTCCTGCAATATACATGAATATTGGTAATACAAATTATTGGATAACTGTAGTTTCAGCTTCAAGTCTGTAACGCAATAAGCAATTAATCCCTCATGAGTTCTTCATGGGTTCTTTTATTATTGGCTCGAAGAATGATGACATTTATTGTATACTTTTCGAAAAGGAGGCAAGTAGATACCTATTGAACAGCTATAGATGACACTGCTGTATTCAGAATAGCTTTCCAGGGGCTATATGCGGGATTGTTGGATACCCAATCAAAATCAGAAATCAAACCCAAAGCTACTTGTAACATAAAATCAGAAAACAAGGTTACCTGTTCCAGTCTGAGATTCATATCTTGTAAAGTGGAATATTGCTCGTGCAAATCCATAATCGCAGCTTCATCTTCTTTGTGTTTGTCATTCAGTACAGCCATAGCTTCTCCGGCTCTTAGAACTAATTCATCTTTCTCTGACAGCTCAGCTCTAAGTTTCTCAACTTCTTTCTAAAACAAGAACGAAAAGGCTCCTTTAAACAAAGCGATTATGAATATAATGTCTTTAAACAATTAAATTGTCAATAGGTACTTTACAGCATGCCTGGCTAAGTAGGCGTGGCACATGGCCTCCTCGAATCCTCAATACCAAGAGGGCCATAAAAACATCAGTCATCAATTACACTCAAAGTTTCGAACAACTAGGAACTAAATAATTTTTGTGATATTGCTTCCGAGTCTACCAAGGTAGCGGAAGCTTTGTTTTCACTTTTCGAAGTCGAAAAAAAAAAGTTCTCCAAAATCAAAATTTTCACTCGCGTTTTGCGTTTTAGACCTTTCTGAACAATTTTGGTTCAGTGTCTGTGTGTCTGTGTGTCTGTGTGTCTGTCTGTCTGTCTGTCTGTCATGAATTCCTTGTAACGCGCATAACTATACGAAGTTACTGTCCGAATTCAATGAAATTCTCAGGGATTGTGCGGGTTGGTGTGTAGACGGTCCCCTATGAAAATCATTATCCCCGGACTGATAGAAGCGACTGCGCATGCGCAAACGTGAATTCCTTGTAACGGCCATAACTTCTACATTTTCCATCCGATTTCAATGAAATTTTCAGGGATTGTGCGGGTTGGTGTGTAGACGGTCCCCTATGAAAATCATCACCTTCGGACTGATAGTAGCCACTGCGCATGCGCAAACGTGAATTTCCTTGTAACGTCCATAATTTCTACATTTTCTCTCCGATTTCAATGAAATTTTCAGGGATGTTACAGATTAGTATTTAGATGGTCTCCTATGAAAATCACCACCTTCGGACTTATAGTAGCCACTGCGCATGCGCAAACGTGAATTCCTTGTAACGGCCATAACTTCTACATTTTCCATCCGATTTCAATGAAATTTTCAGGGATGTTACAGATTAACTTGTTTTGATGTTTTGAGATTAACTACTATGCATCGGATCATCTATACAATCGGGTTATGGATACGAGGAAGCTATGTGCCACACCCACTTGGCAGACGTTTTTTACGTTTTCTTTCACTGGAAGGATATTACTCATTCAGACTGCAACGAAAATTATAATCCACTACATTGCCATTTACGGTTTAAACCGCACGATCCTAAACATTTCCGCACTACAAGGGTTTCCAGGAAAGCTTGAAACGTGGAACAGTTGGAAGCCTGTGGTTGGAACAGTTGACCTGCTCTTTACTAATGAAACTACTCAAATATAATTGTTCACAGTTTGGAGGCAGATATTTTGAGATTGATTAAATATCGAAATAATTTTATACAATTGAATCATTTTAAATGTTGGGTTTATTATGCCGAAGTTGAAAGATATCGTTTTGTGCAACAGTTCAAAAATGACTGGGTTGCTCTATGACTCCTACAAGTCCAGGGGCGTCAGATGAGAATATTTGTCAGTCTTAGAGGAATAAGCAATAATGAAAAATGCAGGAAATTATTACACAAAGGTTTATTATTTTTTCTGTTTAGATCACACAGCTTTGCCATTGTCACTACCTACCAACCATGTTTTCGCTTCATAATCGAGTTTGTTAAGATGAAATAAATCCTTCACACTCCATTTGAACAAATAAAGAATACCTTCATTAAGAAATTTGATTACCTACTGGTTGCTAAGGAAGCGTAACCCAATTTAAATTTCATAATGGTGGTGCGATAATGTGGGTGGATGGATACTTCATGTATTGCCATGCAAGGGTTAATTAGTATCCATGACTCATTTTCCAAGTTTTTCTGCTTTCAAGGTCGCAAAACAGCATTGGAGGAGCCGCGACGGTGAAGACCCTGGAGCCGAGACCGATAATCGCACTTCTTTAAGGGATAAGATTTGACGACAAATTATGAAAATCTTGTCCATTCTGAGAGAGAAAATTCAAGTCTGCCATTCAAAACGGTTGCTTTCAAAAATGGCGGCCATGTGAAATATTCAAAAATTGCGAAAAATCATCACATCTCCGGGATGGATGAAAACTCCGTGAATGATAGATTAGGTCCAATCATGAATGTTTTCATCAGTCTGCCACTCTTTAACGGCTGTTAACCCTCTGCAGACTCAATTTTAAAAATTGTACACTTTTGTGCAAAAATCCACAATGTTTGGGACGTCCCAAATTTTTACAGCTGGATCTACAGTCTAATCACGGGTTTGAGACTTGTCTGCCAAACCTAAGCAGCTGTAAAGTCCTGGCAGAGTTAAATTGAAAAATTGTCAAATTTGATTTAAAATTCAGACAATTTTGGGATGATTCACATTTTAACACGTTGAAGTATGGGTGGTATGTAGACAATAGAGCATGGTCTGCCTTGGATAGCCCGCTGTTTTCTAGTGGCAGAATCAAATTCAAAAACTGTCAATTTAAAATTTACTAAGTTCACTTTCTATGTTGCTTTATTCCCCGTAAAATTCAACTGAAAACAATTTTATTTGGTATTAGGGAGATAGGAAATTTAGTGCCTTTTCCAACGGTAATTATCACAGCAAATTGAAGGAATTATTACCAATTTAATAACATAAGATCAAAATCACGGAAAAAAAACTTTAAAATTGAAATAACTCGGAAAAGAAGCCTCTAAAAAAAATTGCTGAGACATTTTTTGTTGCAAATTAGTTGTAGAATCGACCCCTTGAAGGAATGAGACTTGTTTTGTGGACACCATGTATAATTATGGTAGGAGCTGCTTTGAATTGTGAGCACTGCTGAGCAGGCAGCTTTTCTTAGGGGAGACCATTCCATTGTACACATTTCATGAATATTACTGAATGCAATGCAGTTTGCAGTTCTTACCTTCCCGCCAACAGTTCTACTTCCCGAAAGAGTTTCCTACCTTTTCCAGGCTGACTCCCTACTTTTTCCAGGCTGACTCCCTACTTTTTCCAGGCTGACTCCCTACTTTTTCCAGTTGATTCCAGTTTCTCAGACTGGGCTGAACCCCGGAGTTTGCGCGCATTGATATAACAAAATGGTTTTCCTGAGTATATATCGATTTCTTACCTTAAGATTTGAATTTACTTCATACAGTTGATCAGCGTTGTCGATGTTTTGAAACAGCTCCATTTGCTCATTCAAAACGTAGACTCTCATTTTGAGATCAAAATTCTCCTTGCGAAGGGTAGTCAATTCCTCGTCGAAGTCTCTCGCAGTCTTTCCCTTGTTGCAGGAAGGAGACCGGATTCTCTCGGGCGAGGTGATGCTCGGCCCTCCAACTGAAACAGAAATTCAGAAATTTAAATGAAAATAGGAAGGTACCTACGACAAAAAGACAAGTTGGGTGAGGAGATATGCTTCTCCATCTAGCTAGTGATGATAATGCTCTCTGAAACCAAACATGACTTTGAGCCAAATCCAAGGAAAATCTGGTTGGCCCAATGGCGACGAAATTAGTAGGGGACCACCAGGGGGTTAGTTCGTGCAGAAACGTCCATAAAAATTGGACCATGATTTCATATAATCGTCCCCTGGACAAGCCCCACCAAACACCACAGACCAAATTTGAATTGACCACGAAACCAAATTTGTTTAGAAAACTCTGAAACGCCAAATGAGAGTCAAATTTCAGATTTTGGTTGACCCAAATACTTGCGACTTTTTCGCGAAGTTTTTCTACCTGACAGTAATTCAAGTCACAACAAATAACCAATGTCCCGGTAACATAGTCTACATATTTCTGAAATAGAAATGACATCTGATAAATAACTTAAACGTTTTGGAAAAGACCTGGTACGTTCGATGTGCCGAAACGACGGCTGAAGAAATACATAAGCAAATACATCACCTAACTACAAAAAAAATCATTGAAATTTCAATTTCAAGGTACATGACGTACCTCAGGTTTAAAGTACCTATTTTGTTTATAAATAAACACTGTAATACTTTTTTACACTTAGAACATTACTTACGCACTGGAAGGATGTAATGTAGATACACACGTTAATATTAAATAGGTACTTTAAACCTAAGGTACGTCATGTACCTACAGTATTTTTAAGCCGATTTCTATAGCACTTGAACCCCAAACATACGCAAGCATCTAAAGAGGTGAAACTGGTCATTTATTAAGAGAAAAAAAAACGCATAAAACTCACACGAGGTGTGCAGGCTACTTCTTCTCAACATTGAATTTCCTGTCCTGAGCGTTTAGGTAGGTACAGTCTACTTTCGAATTAGGTAGGAACCTACTTAGTGTTAACCAATAAAGCGTCAAAATGATATTTTTGGATCCTCAGCGGCAGAAAATAATTGAGAATAACTTGATAATTAAATTAATTTGAAACAATGAACGGCGTTAGTGAGGTTCAGATTTCAAAGTGTCAACTGTCATGTTTCATATTGTTATTAAATGTATCCATGGTAAAGAATGATAAGTACAGATCAATCAACGATGATAATAATAAACTGGAGTTACTATGATGATCTGCAAGCAATCAATGTGTCTGAGCTCGTATTACAACAATATTTATGAGCATGTCAGACGCCAAAAGCCCCCCTTGAAAAATAATCCAGATTTGTATACAAACGTGAACGTCCGCCTAGTGGGAGGGCAGTAAAAGTACGACATACATATACAGGGTGTTACATTTCATAATGGTCACCGGCCAGGAATCGATTCTACAGCTCATTTCCAGCAAAAAATGCCTCTTAGTAATTTTTTTGGAGCCTCCGTTTTCGAGTTATTTCACTTTCAAGATTTTTTCGACCTTATCTCAGTAAAACAGTTATAACTTCCCGAATTTTCATGAAAATTCAAATCTAATTTCACCTTTGGGAACAGCGTGAAATATCCTATCTTCTAATAGGAAAAGGCACATTTTTTAAATCGGGAAAACGGGTGAAAATTGGACCTGAAACGAAAAATTGGTCAAATCTTGGAAATCTTGGCAGAGTTGGGCAATATCTAACTCATCAAATATCATTAAGATTTTTATTTACAAGAAAATGTTTCTATGATTAAATTTGTATTCACACATAAGAGTATGGTTAAAATTATAACCAATGTATGATTAAATTCTTAATCACAGAAAATGTGTGATTAATTTATGATTAAACGGAGGTTCTTGTGATTAATCACAATTTACCCATGATTACTCACGGATTTCTATGATTACGCACGGGTTTTTGTGATTAATCATACATTTCGTGTAATCAAGAACAGATTTCCTGTGATCAAGAATTTAATCTTATTCAAAAAGTGTTTACAATCTTTTCATCATTAAAAATCTTCATCATATTCTTGAGTAAGGTTTTGGCCAACTCTGGTGGGCGGGAGGGCGGCGCAAAAGACAGGGAGGCCTCCCGAAAAACCTCAGATGGTCTTAGCTGAAGCGCTGATTTCGCACGTTTTTCCGCGTTCAAATACATATTTCTGTAATAAGCCCCATCTCAAAATAAAAATGAATAGACCGTTGGAAAGCTGAGATTTTTGCGCATCTTTTAGGCCTGAGGCAAACATTTACGTGCCGGATTACAAAACCTTTGACCGTTTGAAAAAAGCTATCCAAGATTTGACTAATTTTTCGTGTCAAATCCAATTTTCACCCGTTTTTTCGATTAAAAAAATGTTTGTTTTCCATTGAGGAGATAGAACATTTCACGCTCCTTCTAACGGTGTAATTAGATTTGTGATTTGATTTGATCTTCATGAAAATTCGGGGAGTTATAGCCGATTTTTTGAGTCAAGGTCGAAATGACGAGTAAAATCTTGAAAGTGAAATAACTCGAAAACGAAGCCTCTAAAAAACGTCTGCCAAGTGGGTGTGGCACATAGCTTCCTCGTATCCATAACCCGATTGTATAGATGATCCGATGCATAGTAGTTAATCTCAAAACATCAAAACAAGTTAATTTGTAACATCCCTGAAAATTTCATTGAAATCGGATGGAAAATGTAGAAGTTATGGCCGTTACAAGGTATTCACGTTTGCGCATGCGTAGTGGCTACTATCAGTCCGAAGGTGGTGATTTTCATAGGGGACCATCTAAATACTAATCTGTAACATCCCTGAAAATTTCATTGAAATCGGATGGAAAATGTAGAAGTTATGGCCGTTACAAGGAATTCACGTTTGCGCATGCGCAGTCGCTTGTATCAGTCCGGGGATGATGATTTTCATAGGGGACCGTCTACACACCAACCCGCACAATCCCTGAAAATTTCATTGAAATCGGACAATAACTTCGTATAGTTATGCGCGTTACAAGGAATTCATGACAGACAGACAGACAGACACACAGACACTGAACCAAAATTGTTCAGAAAGGTCTAAAACGCAAAACGCGAGTGAAAATTTTGATATTGGAGAACTTTTTTTTTCGACCTTGAAAAGTGAAAACAAAGCTTCCGCTACTTTGGTAGACTCGGAAGCAAAAATGTACTAATTGGAATTTTTTGCTGGAAATGAGCTATACAATTGATTCCTGGTCTTTGATGTGAGCACACACGAGTGTTTTCCATTTTTTCCGGGAGAGAAAAATAACCTGGACACTGGTGGTCAAACCGCGGGAAGGAGAGGACGAAATTTTGGAAACTTTCGGGAAAATTCAACAGTAATTCAAGAAATAAGAATTGATACACTGAAGCGTTAGCGTCCACGCACAGTAGGTATCTTGATGTAAAAAAACGCTGCAAATTATTGCACAGAGCTTTTTAATTTTTCTGTATATATCACTCGCCAGCAAAGAACACAGCTTTGCAAATGTCAGTATCTACCAACCAAATTTTTGCGCAAGTTTATTTTGAAACAGAAAGAAGCTACCAGCAAACCATCGTTGGTTGCTTAGGAAGCACAGCAGAGTGACATGAAACTCAATTCGAAAAACTACATCTCAACATCTCAAACACACATACATCTTTGAACATCTCAAATTTCAACGAAAATTAGACCTTAGTGAAGAATCTTTTGCGATTCACACTAGTGTTTCTGGTTTATTCAAGTTCAACCGTTAAGACCTCATAGGGAGCGAGCGGTTTGTCCTACAGAGATCTATGTAGACTCATTCGATTCTAAAAATTCAACTCAATTGTAATGATATCCGAAGGATATTATTTGTTTTGTTTGTGGGATGTTTACCCCGGATGTATGCCCCTCTTCTTACTAAGATGGCAAGGAGGAATAGGTACACTCTCCTCAAGAGCCCACCGGTTGGGATTCAGTTCGATTGTAGCTACGCCACGTGCGGATCGTCAGCCATCAACAGAAACTTACACTTCCTCAGTGGAAGAAATTGATTTTTTGAACTTTCATTCAAATCATAATTCGTATCTCCCGGATCAAGAAAAGATCGACGGATGTGGTGGATCGGCCACTGGAAGACACAGTCACCCCACTAGGCTCACTTCGAGGTAATTTAACAACATTTTTTTCATCATTTCATCACTCCATCATCCGACAGACATTTCGAGGAAGCTGCTTCGCAGAGAAAATTCCTGAGGGAAATTCTAAATTTCATTTATTCTTTTTGTAGCCTCCCGAAGTGCCATCGTTCTTAAATTGGAGGCAACACCTCACCCACTGGACGTTCTCCTGCTGAAAAGATCGTTCTACTCGATGAGTACCCAATAATAACTGATACCTCATTAATTTACTGATTGTTCGGTTTGACGAGTAATGTGGTAATATTACTAGTCGAGGAAATATTTTTTTTGTAAAGGTACATACAAATATAAGGGTATCTAACACAAAATTTGATATACGATAAAGTTTGAGTAAATCATAATTAAATTTGTACAAGTACAAAAGAAAATTGATATTAATTTTATTAATAATTTTTTTTCTTAAACTGAAATTGATTTGGATGGTTCTCAATATGCTTCATCAGACCCAACCCTTCTCCAACTTCAGCTGAGGAAACAAATTTTTATTATTAGTAGTCACTAATCTGCTATACAATTTTAAATTTGTGAAAAAACAATAGCTTTATATGGCAAGTTTTCGAGCTAGGGCGATTTGGGAAGAGCTGACTATTATCAAATAAATTGAACCAGTAAGTATTGTTTTAATCTACTGTTGATTGTATTTATTATGGACGCTGCGAGGTGGGTGTGCCAGACGGTATGGCCGTCAAAGAATCTTCTCTACTTTTCGGCTTCTCGTAACCAGAGGTAGTGATAATCCTGGACTTGAGATCTTTGAGTTTATAATGATACGAAATGAGGTCTTCGGCGTTTCTTCCGAGCCTAGCCATTCTGCCGGCCATGGAACTCTGATCAATAATGATGTCGTAAAGGGATCCAGTAGGCGTTGGAGGATTGGACTCTTCCGGGGTCTTCACGTCTGTCCAAGAGATTCTAATAGAATTACTGATGCATTGATTGTATGCGAATGTGTAAATGACATAAGGAGCAATAATGAAGAATAAACAATATAAATTTACGGTAAAAATAATCCAGTAGATTCGCCCTTTGATTTTGGTAAGGCCAGAAAGAAGACGGGAACTATAATAAGGTAGAATGTATTGCCTATTTAGGAAGGTATGCAAAAACTAACTAACACGGATCATAACCTAGAATTTACTAATATAATCATTAGTCTAAGGAGAGATAGAAAGAGAAATGAAATAACCAATTCAACGAACCAGGAGGAACTGTCTGAAGTTCAGAATTATCAAATTCAGAGCTGAGTTTACACACAAACTCGTTTCTTTTCCACAAATATTGTTCTCTGAGGTTGTCAATCTGCACACCAAGAGACTGGATTGAAGTCTTCAGCTTGTTATTAGTGTCCAAACACTTCTCCAGAGTCAGCTGAAGAATCTCATCATCCGTCAAAGGGGTCCCTTTCTTGAGTTTCATTCGAAGCCCCTGCGAAACAGAACTCGTCTCAGCGGCCTTCATAATTTTCATTGTCAACTGCTGAAACTCCTTGGTTCTAATGGCCATTGCTTTCTGATGCTCTTCCAGTTTTTCTTGAGTTACTTTCAACTCCTCGATGAGGTGATTTTTTATGGATACCAGATAGTCCTCTGCTTCTTCATTGCTGGTCATGGAGGACAAAGTTTCAAGTATATTCAAAAATTCCTGCCTCTTCCCTGTGTAGAACGAAGTCATTACCAAACACTTTTTGTTTTCTATGTCCCCGTAAAAACACTTTTCTTCCAGTCTTTTGTTCTCACTAAACAAATATAGTAACTTCTCTTTCTCTGGGTCGCGCTCAGATAGAGCAGACTTGATTTCCAGGTCAGCAAAAACATATTTCGGCCGTGCAGCTTCCATGATTTTCAATCTCCTGATGATCTCATACTGTTTCAATCTCAGAACGGATAATTTGAACGAAAACCGGTGTAGTTTATCGATCGATAATTTTTTCTTATGTTGACTTCGGAATTCTTGTGAATTCACTGCCCCAAATCCCGCTCTCTGAGGATCGAATTCTGCTGCAGTGACCATGGGTGCTGGTATTGGTTCAGGCATGAAAGACCCAAGAGTATTTTCCCGCGATACCGTTAAAGGTTCATTCGTCTTTTGCCCACCTTCGGGTGAATCAGTGGATTCTGGGAGCGTTTGACTAGGATCAATAGTATCTTGAGGTAATGGGGAATAAAATCTGAGATCTGGTGCTTCTTCAGATTCAAGCGGCGAACCCTCAGTTTCACGTCGTTTATTGCTACCATCTTCTGAATCAGATGGTATTGGAGGAACATCAACATCGGTACTTGGAGGACCTTCATTTCCCGTTTCTAAAGCCTGAGGAGAATCTACAGTATCCGAAGATTCAGGGAGTACAGGAGGAACATCAGTAATTCCTTGAGGATCGCTGGCAGCGCCAGTTTCTTCTACACGTTGATCCGCTGCCTGGGGTTTGTCGTGAATTTCTTGAGATAGATTGGAAGCTTCATTCATTTTCTCAGGAGCAGGTTGGGGATCTGAAGTTTCTTTTACCCCGTCCGTCGAAACTTCAGTTTCCGGAGGGACCACGGGCGCGTCTGGAGTATCTTGGGGTCCAGTGGACTCAGCTGTTCCTTGAGGTTCCCGTAAAGTATCAGAAGGCTCTTCAGGAGCACTCTGAGTGTCTGCTGTTCCTTGTGGTCTATCAGGTGACTCTTCCGTTCCTGGAGGTGAAGTTGGTCCGTCCGAAGAATCTTGGGGTCCACTGGTCCCAGTAGTGTCTTGGGGTGTTTCGGTTGGTTCCAAGTTCTCTCGTTGGGTATCAGTTGCCCCCGATTCCCCCAGTGGCAACTCAGCTTTTTTGGTAGGGTTTTGTTCATTTTCCATCCCGAAGTTAAACCCTACGACTGAGATGCACAATATTTTCTAAAATTTGTAGGTGAAGGAGTTGGTGAATGTATATTTTGTAATAAATGTAGTTAGTGTATGCAGGTGTAAATAGAGATTGCACTGGAAGGAAAGGCTTCTCACGAAATAGCAACCAACCCACGCAACCTCGGCTACCGATTGGAACATAGTAACGCATCAACCAACCAACCTAATTTTAGAAAGGTTTTAAATCCGAAATACTCGTAGAAGTAGAAGAATAATATACATATAATAATATGAGAAATATTGAAGTCCCTTCTGGATTGACAAGATCTGCAGCCGTGAGGAATCCCTGAAACCCCTTAAAGATACCTGCAGTATTTCAAATGGCTCTGCCAAGCTCGAATCAATTCTTTACATTTTTATATTTCAATTTTTCAATTCTTCATTTTGGTTTATTATTTTCAATAATGAACCTTTGGAATCGACCAAGAAAAAAAAAATTGTAATACCCCCTCAAAATTTGATGGTTTACGTTTCAAGGTACGTAGAATTCAAAAATCGAATAAAAATTTGGCCGTCCGTCCGCCGTACGCGGCACTTTTGCCACTTAGGATTGACCGATTTTGATGAAATTTGGTATGTAGGCTCCTTCTGGGGTCTAATTGTGCCCCGAAGATTTTGGTTGGTCACTTCTAAGGGTTCCAAAATCAATTTTGAAATTTTTAAAACGCCCTAACTCAAAAAATGTTTATATAAAGGTATTGTTTTTCCTTCAATTTAAGATTCTATAGAATTTTTTTAGACCACCCGGAGCTCTGTAGGACAAACGGTTCGCTCACTACGAGAATTTAAAGTTTGGACGTACGATAAATCAGAAACACGAGTGTGAATCGCAAAAGAGGCCTAATCTCCGTTCAAATTAAAGCTGACCGAAATGCGATCGATGTTTTTCTTCATGTTGGATGGTTTGTGGCTTTGCAGACGAGTGATCTATATAGAAAAATAAAAAATAATAAACCATCGTGTAATAATTTGCAGTGTTTTTACATTTTTAGTGAAAAAGTTGCCTTATGCAAGGAGGAGAATGCCCTCGAAAAATTAAAATGAATAGAATAAGATACAGCTTGCAGGCTCCCATGTGTAACACATTAAATTGCACAATAAAGTTATGTTGGTTCTTGCATTAGGTAATAAGGCAAACCCCTACAATTGAAGAGCCCTGAATAGTTAGACGTCAACTAAACATGAAAGCCAGTTTAGCTCTTGTTTAACTGGAAGCTCCCTCGCTGTCTGCCTGTTTGACTGCGTATATCAACGTCTAGATGATGTTTACGACTGTTTCTAGATAATTTATCATTTTTCTTTAATACCCACTCAACGTTGTTAATGGGGATGTTTTTGGTGAGTACCTTGACAGATTGCATGGTTATGGGTAGATGGGTACCAACATCTAAGGTACGAATCGAATGATGCACCATTATCTGGCAAATGTCAAACAAATCATATTCCAAGGGAATTGCTCTTATTTACTTCTACGAACAAGAATTATGAAGAACAGAAAACAGTAAAGAGCCAAGAAGCTCTCGTTACTTTCAATTACCACAACATAATTTATTCTGAGGGAAACCAACATTCGTGATACGTCTCACTGGAAACTCGTTTGCTTTCGTCCAGTGTTCCCATCATTTCCGTTCACTCGATTGAGAACGTTTTCGGTGAAAACGGGTCTCCAAGGCTGAGCCGCTCCGTAACATTAATTAAGCAGTTACCTGGATTGGTGGTGGTCATGATTGTCATGAGATAGCTATGAGATCATGAGTCCGTCTGGCTAACTTTCGCGGGATTGTGAACCTTATTCTCCCGCCCACCACAGTTCACACAGCCAGTGAAGACAGAGCGCGGGCCACTCAGCGAATTAGGAAGGAAACTGCTGGTGGCAGTCGTAAGACAAACCGTCTGCTGACGACCTTATTTTTTCCCGACACTTCGCGAGCTCTAATTGCAAACATCTGTCGCCAACAACTAAAGTCTATTCAACTGCTGTATTTCCTTACAGACAGTGGAGTTACTTGTTACATTTGAAAGGGAGAGGGGTCCTAAATTTTCCCAGTTGCAGCACTCGAAAAAAGAACCTAAAACATGAACCTGAAATTTGAATTTGAAGTTTCTTATTGTGAGTTCAACTTATCTGGAACACTTGGTCACGAAGACTAACGGAGAAAGGGTAGGGGGTCCGAGGTTGCTCCCTATAAGTGCAAAATTGTTGGGCGTTTCTAGTAACCAAAGTAAGTATGAAGTAAATATTGGGTCTCTTGAAATTCTCTCGAATTTTTAGAACCTTCAGTTTTTCTAATTATGACTTCTATTTTTTTTTTTTTTTTTCCTCGCGAAAGTTTTTCAACTTTTTTTTTGCTGGGAAAATGTGTAACCTCATTCTATCTTTAGGACAAAAGCTATGAACCTGCTGACGGATTGACCAAAACGTTTCTTAGGGTCCAACAGGAATTTGAGATGAACAACCATCTTCAACCATACAACCTGTCGGTACTCTATTTCTTCACTCAAACTTTGGTGGACATATTCTGTCACAAACCAACCAAAGTCACAATAGGAGCTCCGAAACGAAATTTCCGTTGTTTCGCAGGTTTCTCCCGCTCTTTTGCATACGTATCGATTGAAAGTTGGCGGGTCAGACGAAGGGTCGCCGGCGCGGTGAGGCGATAGGTCGCTCTCGGTATCAATAATTCCCGAATTTTCCAGTAGAAACTGGGATTTTCCAGCAAAATAGGCAGTATCATCTGTTTTTCCATACTTTTTCAAAGCTAAAAGTGGGGATTAATGAAAAAAATGTTACTACCTAGGTCTAGGTCTCTAATAGCGTACTTCTCACGATATTTCCCCATAACTTTAATAATTTCTTTCGATGTATTTTTCTCTGTTGTGTTGGTCCAGTTCAAACTCTTCTCGGTTAGAAGAAACTGGCTTGCTCGTTTGAAATTTGCGGCATTCTTAGAAATCTACAAGTAACATTAGGCTTCCGAGAACACTGTTTATTTAAAGAAGTGGATTTTATGCCTGTTGGCGTGTGTATACAAGTATTACACATACTCGTCATAGCAAAGGCACATATTGTTGACGTAAAAGTCAACCAATATGATGCCAACCGCCTTATTTCTTCAAGTAAAATAAAATCTGCGGATACCGTAGGAAATAGCGGCGAATTTCCAATCAGATATATGCCTTAACCTTCTTTCAAAATTTAGGTTCCAGTCACGAAAAAGGACTATAAAAAAGTAAATTTTACCAAATATGGGCAATCTTCTTTTTCAAACGGAAGTAGAACCATGTGGACAAATAATTTTCCAAGATAAGGTCGAAACCACGAAAAAAATCTTAAAAGTGAAAAAAGTGGCATTTTAAGAGGGTTACAAAAAATGTTGTAGGTCAGCTTCGATTTTTAAAAAGTCGTAGAATAGATTCATGAAATTCGGCATACCTGTTGTGTATAGTAACACGTAGCATGTCCGTCAGGTGAGTGTTAGATCTCTGACTTGCTAATTTGGATGTTGGATTTATATTCTCATGGGAATGTAGTATGCGAAATTGTAGTCTGGTTCGCCATCTACTTTGATAGTTTCACACTGTACGACTCCATCAGCACTTTTTAATTCTTTATGTTACCAATCTCCTCGGCAACTTAAACTTTTTTTGGAATTTTTGTATAAAAGTAGCTATCAAACTTGGTGAAGATCGGGTGACCCGTTTGAAAATCTGCTGAGCAGCTTACGGGTGAAAATTGATTCTCCCGTGAAATGGACAGGAACCGACTCTAAGCGGAGCAACAGAACAACAAGTTCGGGTATACTATACACTTAATCAACACTTGACATTCGAGGAATACCGCATGTGTGTAACCGCCTTGTGACCATTATTGAGCTAGAAGCTCATTCAGATTCTGACGAGGAAAATACTCTTAGCTGACAAAGAAGATACTCTTAGAACGAGAAATGAGAGGAGGGAGTATCTGGTCCGCCCCCTCACCCAGAATTGATCACACACCCCAGGACTCACCCCGAAGTAATGTATTAAACGGTTCCGGGCTGAGTTCCAACGTGGGAGAAAAGGAGGTGTTTTTTTAGTGGGTTTGAATCCCATATAACCGGAAGACGCGGACCTTTCCAAGTAGGTATCTTACGAGATCCAACTCCATCTTGAAGATTTTCTAACCAGCCTGCCGAAAAAAAATCATTCAGATCAATAGATATCTATTGGATCTGATCCAGTACTATACAACCTGAATCAATTGTACTCTCTAATCCGGGAGAATTCGGAAAACAATTTTCTCATGCCCTTCGTCAGAGAGGCAATTATTCAGTCCAGAGTGGGTACGTAGGTAGGTTTTGACTTGGCAACGAGCAGCTCAAAAGAAGAGAGCGAGAGGCCTTCAATATTGGTAGGGAGGGGTTAGTGCAAATACGAGACGAGCTGAACTTTACGAACGACGAGCTATTCTCGACTACGACGGGATTCTCCGAGCGGCTTCCAAATGACGCGTCTCATCTCTCCTCATCCGGGAAGTTCGATTGCGAACTCACACTAGCTCACACCAACAGGCAACAATCCGACCCTGGAGAGACCTAAATAGTGTTTTCCCCCTCGGTGAAAACTGTGTGACCTTTGGCAGAGGAAAATAGTTCCGTCGAGGTCGACGTACGTCAAACTCGTCTTCACCTGAAGAAGCGCATCTGCCAGAAGAATTCGGACGTGAGAGTCTAGAACTACCTATACCTCAGCTCAAGAGTACCTGATTCAAGAACTCAGAACCACAAAATCAAGTGACAACTAATAAGAGGGCAGCAGTTACAAGTTATTACACAGACCAAACGGTATTGTGTGGGACATTACGCCCTAGAATAAATCCACAATATCTTGATAGTAGTACGTGATGTGTCCGCACGAGTACTCTGGACATAAAGACGAGCATTTCGGTTCTACAATAAGCAGTATGTGTATGTGTTTTATTTTGACAGGTAAACGAGCATGTTCGTGTAGTACGCCAATCAGGCGGCTTGTTAGGTCTTCAAGGATGAATACTTCTTAATACCAAGTGGGTTTTTGATTGTTCTGCACCAACTACGGACAATGAGCTCGCCCTTATTAGTTCAAGACTGAGGTTCAGATACAGTTAATTGATACTGGCAAGTGGAACTCCAGTACGGACGTGGGAGGACCTTCCCACCACGAAGCGTCTGTCCGGGTTTGGGAGGACGTCAGTCATGCCTTTATTAGAATCTCGAAAAGGATGAGAATACATAATTGATGTAACGTGGGAGAATTCAGAGGGAGGAGATGTCGAACAATTTGAGCTGCCATTAATATTCTCAGTTACAAGACAAAGAAGATTGATGCAAGGAATGTAGACAACTTGTAATCCAAAAACCATAATAAAACATTTAAAAATGAAGAGGTAAAAAGCCGAAGTTGGTCTCAATAGAAGCGGAATTTAATTATCCATACTTACCATAGAAGCTACTTATAGAAAATTTTTGTTAAAATAATGTAGGTAGCTAATTGAATAACTTGGGTTCCGTTTCAATCCTCGTCCCGGGCACAACTACACGAAATCATTCTCCGATTTTGATGAAATCTTCAGGGTTGATCTAGAAATGGTCCCCTATGAATTTCATCAACATTAGAACAAATAGCAACTTGCGCTCGCGCAAACGTGTTATTTTCTTTCAGCTTGTGTTGTTTACTATGACAATCAAGTTTTACTATGTGTGTATACGTATAGTACCAATTTGAATCAGGATAATGCACCCTTATCATATTACTTTTCAAGTCGAGAATTACTTTGGTTTTCACATAACCAAATAAATAAATAAAAAATCTTAACATGGTGATCAATCGTCGTATTGGAGGAGAGGTTACTAGGTTTCCAGGCTTTTTATTTAAAAAGGAAAATTAAAATTAAAAAAAAGTAACTCACACTCCCCACGATCAGGGATGGAGTGCACTGCTAAGGATCATTTTTACCGTGAAACTGAGGTAACGCGATATCCCAACACTTTTCAGAGCGATGTTCTGCATTTGGGCTGTCAAAGTCTTTTGTTTGAGCTTCTCAAGTGTGGACTGCTATTCCGTGATGAATGTGAGGGAGACATTTATGAATTTTCATTTTCCCTTTTTAATTAGGAGGTGAGCCTTAATGAGTATGATTACCTCACCTCCAATTAAACCAGATTCAGTTAACCCCCTCCCTCCATGGTAAGTTTTGACCGAACCGCTGAGAACAGTTCTCAAGAATATTGGATTCTATTTGAGGAGAGGAAGCCCCATAGGTACGTGTTTCTCTTCCCGTGGAAGAATTATAACTTCCAAGGGAGGAAGTGTTTGTAAGCCTTTTGATCTGTCCTAATATAGTCGACTGTCGAGGGAACCTCCACGTTATGACTTCATCCCAGAAATAAAATTTATTCAAAAGCCAATAATATAACGACATTTGCTCAAACGAATTTATTACTGGGAAGGTTAACAATGCGGTGTGCGCATGGGTCGGAAAAACTGTTTATTGTTATTTTTAATCTAAACTAGACCTCATGACTGATCCAAATAATTTATAAGTTATTTGGACTGGTGCCCTCTTCGAGATATAGATGAGAGGAATGTAGCGAATAAATATTCCAATGATAGGGAAAATAATTTTGCAGAAAATAACGATAGTTTTATCACCAAAAGCTGTAATTTGGAGACCCAAATCTTGTTTACCTGCTGCACGGGATTCAAGTTCAAGGACTGTAGCGATTGAATGATATTCAGTTATTTGACTGGATCATTAATTTGATATATTTCACCAGTAGGTGAAAAAAATTGCAGAAAATACGGAAATAGCACAATAATTGTGTTACACACAACAATTACTGTTGTATCATCAAAAGAGGACATTTTGGTTTTGGGGACCCAACTTTTGTTTACGTGCTGCAAGAAATTCAAGTTGGTAAGTCTGTTGGTAAGTTTTCAGGTAATGAAAAGACAAAAGTACTTGTATTTGGAGAAATTAAAAACAAAATCACACATTGTTGAAAATGAGTAGATTATCGGGAGGAAACAGATCACTTCTTATTAAGTAAAGGAATAACTATGAGATAAATCTAAGTGGACCGTGTCGCATGTCTCAAAGAAATTAATCACTCCAGAACTAAAAGCTCCTTCTAATGAAGAATCCTGAATGCATCTATGACCTTGTTCCCATCCAGTTAGTTCAAGTTTAGTAGAAAGTTCTCAAGTTTACCCACCACTTCAGCCGACAATAATGAAAAGTAGACTGGAAAGAGCCACGAGAACTCAACATGAGATATCACCCAGCAGTTCACAAAGCAAGCAAGTTCTACAAACATAACATGAAAGAGAACATTCTCCAGTTCGGCCTTCGCGTGTTATACAAAGTGTGGGAGAAAGGGCAAATGTACGGCTAAATTGAAGATAAATTTGAAGCAGAGAGATGGAATCGTTGTGAAATAGCTGGTCGGCCAATAAAAGGCCGGATATGCGACCCACGTCTGATCGATGATTTGTGACCAACTCCATGAGAGTTACTGGGAATCCCGTGAATGAGAGAAACGTTGGGGGAAAAAATAAAGGTATATTCTGCGGGTGGAAAGGAGAATCGAGGGGGCGGTGGAGTATCAATAAAAGATTGGCGAACTTTACTGCCCCAATATTGGAGAAGAGGATCAATGGGTTATCGATCTGTCACACACGACACAAATCCAACTACCCCACTGTAGAAGTGAAGACACTCGAATGTCAGGTGCTCTCGTTTACTGACCCAATACCTGACACCAACAAATGATTACTACCAATTACCACACCAAGTCTTGTGTATTTAGCTGAGTAAACTCAAGGATACTTGATGCCAACAATGCAATGCTGAAGATCGATAAAATGAAGAATTTTTGTCCATTATTGATATTTTGTATTCGTGCCGGAAGTAACAACATTCAGATCCTTCAAATCATAATATTCAATCGTATTTTACGATTCCGAGCTCTACCCATAGTCTCATCAATTCCCAGTATTCCTCAATATGATGGTTTGGGAGGAAGACGGAAGCACTCCATGAACAATGTGACGAGGATGTGCTTCTGAATTAAAACAATATGCGGGCCATGTGAGGGGATGAATGGCGTTTACGAGGAAGCACCCTTGTTGGGACACGAGATGCGCAGTATGGAAAGATAAGACATCAGACACCACTTAACCCACCCTCCAGACCTGGACCACACAAATCCATGGGGGCTGACACGTGTTCCTTGAAAAGGTGGACGGAAACATGTGCGCCTCCATGGCTCTTGGCAGAGGCTGCCAGAACAAATCGAGGGGATAAATATACCTGGCGACAGGCTTCTCTTCCTTGTGCTCTCCGGAATATTGATCAACTAAATCAAATCAGAACGGAAATTGGAAGCAATCAATATTCCTTTTGATATTAAGATAGATGTATCGCGTCAGACTCGTTTTGGACTTTCTTCACAATGTACGAACAACTAATCAAAGCTTATAACAGTAAAATCCCGTATCACAATAGAATTACACGAGGATAGAAATAATAGAGACCGATACTAAATTATCACTGATTTCTAATGTTTGTAAATGCTTATAGGCTACCATTGATTAGGAAGAGAATAAATTCATAGGTAGGAACATTCTAAGGCACAATCTGCAACATCAAAATGAAGACGGAAATTGGAAGCAATCAATATCATTTTTGATATCAACCCATATAAGTGCTAAATAGGCTAACAAACAAGGGGAAAATACTTTGAAAAAAGAAAAAAAAATTATGGCCCTCGGCCATTGCAACCGTTAATATTACAAATGTAGCTTTAAAGCTTGGCCATTGCCAAGATATCGATAGATCGGGCCATTGTATGGATGTAGCTTCAAAGATTCAGTGCCAAGATATAGATGCTCATGTTGCATTCAACTAGAGCCTTCATCAATCTCGATATTAAGATAAATTCTAGAAATTAACAAGAAATGATGGTTATATCGCGAAAATTTTCTCAGAATATCCAAATTATACCATCATAACAAGCTTACTCAAGACGTTTCCTCCCAAATGAACAAGAAATCGGGGTAATTTCGCGAGATTTGTTTCCACAAATCCGAATTTGATTTTGATTTGAGGTTTTGGGATTCCTTGATCGACGTGGGAAGACTGTTGTTTCTACGTTGCCACGTTAAGGGTTAAGATAGATGAAAACAAGATTGATGCAAGGATTTCTCAGTTGCTCCTGCCCAGCAGCTACCAATGGCAACAATTAAATTTGCACGGAAAAGTGAAAAAGCCAGTCCTCAACTACTATTCTTTGGATTTGTGCACTACTTGAAAATAATATTGATTTGGTTGGCTTTGCAATTATGTTTCTAGCTAACTACCAATATTAGTCAGGAACTCGAACTCGAAACATCAAGATGAACTAGCTAAAGATGTCTTGGAAATAATGAGCCACTAGTTTTTATCAACCAACGGATGGAATTTCTCTTTTAAAATTAATTTTATGAACCTGTACAGTGAAATACATGCTGCAGTACACATTTGATGTCATGTTAGCCAATAACAGAATTTTCTTCCTTTTATAATGATCTTGGCTGTGTTGCCCAAATCAACGTCACTAAAAGCAATGCCGTAGTCAGTAGTCAACAATTCGAATACCTACGTATCAGTCGGTAACAGCTAAAAATATGAGGACGACTGCTTGTAGCGTGAGAATCAAAACAAAGAGTGGCGCCCAAGACGCAATTAGGCGAGCGCCAGTTTTGCATGCACTCTGAGGTCCCCTTCGACAAAAGGAGACTTTCGAGACTATTAAATATATTTATAACAAGCTTATGACTCAACGCGTAGAAACAAACCTATTACTGCACATCTGTAGCAGTTGAATCAAGGGATTCAAATATGATTAAGATATTTGTGATTAATTACGTAAATAATGGTGTTTCAATCTAGGACTCAATCTGCTAATCAACCCACGGGGGTTCATCAAGTTAACCCTTTGCCCCAAGTGTGGTAGGCACCTACAATTATTATTACCAGTATCATTTTTCCTATCTGACGTGTAAAATTATCGGAGGTTATAATCAACGATAAATCATTCTATTAGTTTTCTCTCAAATATATGTCCATTCTTACTTTATATTAGAATTCAATAACTTTACATGGTGTCAGGAGTGTATTAATTTCATAAATTATGAAACGTTCAACGAGTCATCAAACGTTTCATGAAAGCTCTAGGGTTTCATGAGATGTGCTTCAATAAAACTCAATAATTTTTTTTTACAGGATGAGTAATGGGTAATTTTTTACGAGATGAGCAAGTAAGTAGAATCTTGTATTGTAAATTGATTGATAAGAATCGGTAAGTGGAAGAATAGAGGGAGGGGAACGTGGAGTTTAAGGGAGAGGAAGAGTCGTGCTGCCTGAGCGCTTTTCCACCTCCTAGCAATACTCCTTATGAAGCCTCTCATTTGCCAGAATGATTTAGTGAGAGTGGGATAGTTATTGAAGGTAAGAATGAGTGGAATATTTGTTGTAAAAGGAAGGAGTGTAGAGAAAGAGGTGTTGAAGGAAGGGAGGAATAAAAGTTCTAGTGAGTGGAAGAGCCGGGCTGCTTTAGTGCTCCTTCTCCTCCTTCCACCATTTAATTCTTTCAAAACTCCGAAGCCTCTCATGTGAAGTCGAAGAGAAGAGTGTACGAGCAGTTCGTAAGTGAATCATTCTTTTGGTCACTCGACCCTTCACTACCCTCTATACTCTACCTCCCTAGACGAATAAAACTATTAAAACTTTCAATCTTTATTGTACAGTTCTTTTAAGGACTCACTAAATGAGTATAGATTAATACTACTTAATATAAAATCTCTTTGTCTATGTGGAACCGATTTCAGCCAAAATCATTGAAATTTGGTACGTTTGTACTGTATGTCCGTCTGAAAGGAATAGGCTATTTTAAAATATTGTATATTGAACCAAATAACAATCAGAAGTTAAAATCCGCAATCTCGCCAGTCGATAAAAGATTCCGTTTGAGATGAGTTTCGCAAAGCACACGCTACTTCCCACCGCTGAATCGTCGCATGTTTCAGGGCAGTTTGAATCTGCATCTTCCACAGAGTTGAAAAAACACCTTTTCAATAATCCTTTTTGCCGAAGATTAGAAGAAAACCCGTTCATTTAACGATGATGCGGCTTTTTCCGTTCATTTTCTACTCAATACAGGGGCAGAAGCTGTGAAAGGTCAAGAGTGAGAGGAGGTTGACACGCGAAGTTAATCGAGGGGCTGTATCTACTGGAGGGCCTAAAAACTACTGCAAAGCCAGACAACCAGGATTTGGGTTAAAAAACTAAAAAAGTTCATTACAACCATTTTTGTAGTTAGCTTTACAACATTACAACCATTTTTGTAGTTAGCTTTGTTTAATCAAGAACTTCCACGAATTCAATAAGTTCTCAGATGAATTTAGTGTACGTATAGAATTGTTAGATCATAACGTGTCCTAACACATAAATATGCGTTTACGCTAATTAGTCCAAGTAGAAAACATAACCAGTCTGTCCTACTAGCCTTACACGCATAATAAAAGAAAAAAATACTAAGTGGTTGAATCTTTTAATAGAGTATGAAATGAATTCAGAAAGTTGAAGGGTGAAATAGAAACTAACTTAGTTAGCAGGAGAACGTCGGGTAATTGGTGGCTCAAACGAACTCGAGATGAATAAGTAGATATTTTTTTAAATAAATGAACAGGTTATTCTTGGAGCAAAAAGGAAGCTGCGTGGGCGAAGTTCAAAAGACGTATTCAGAAGCCAGCCCTCCCACGTGGAATGCGTACTATTACTAGTCAAACAGCGCCACACCAACACATAGAAAACGATACATTTGAATTGAAAGAGACAATTTTTCAAATAATTTACAATAAAATCTTTATTCAGAAAACTCTTCATTCAAATCATGATACCGGATGCCGCCAAAACAATAAATCTACGTACCTATTTTAAATGCTGAATCGGCTGTAACAAACCGCAGTATTGAAAAGTCAGTTTTGAAGTTATGTCAAAATGTGCACAGACGTATTTTTAATGGCTAAAAATTCAAGATGGATCATCCAACTTGATCCATCTTGCATCGTTTTCTATGCTGAATCGAATGAGATCGTATATGACAAAAATTACTACCTATTGGATTATATTACAATTTTGGACGATTGACGATTTCAAAGCACACACGATTCCGGTCTTTCACTCCAAAAATTCTAATTCTAGCTACTCAATCAATCAGAAGTTCGTTTCAATTGATTAACCTGGATTGGTTGCCATCCTGGGATGATCATATATGATTTGAGCAATATATCTCTAGGTTGTAAGTAGGTAAAGACACAAGATGGAACTCAACCAGAACTGACTGATGCTGCTAGCACACGTGTTTTGTATCAGGCAATGGAGGAAAGAGAGGCCCTGACCCGATAAAAGAAGTCGCCGTTAACTGGGAGAGGAGGAGGTTCGGAAGGAGCGCGAATGACCTCTTATATTTATCTGTACCTATATCTTCAGCTTTTGAGACCATTCCAGCCGTTTTGCATTCAAACTACTTGGAATTTCACCATGTCAGAATTTCCTATTTTTTTACCCCAAAATCAGATTCAGCACCTCGAAAAACCCCCTCAAACTTTCAGCCCGTACTCCCTAATTTACGAATAAACAGAACAGTGTAGAAAATATGAACGTTTAAAAAAACCGGGAGGATGACGTCATCCTGGAATAGTTCATATACGGCCGCTAGAAGCGCTGAGATCGTGAAATCTATAGTCCTCAGATGCAACATTTCACAAAACCAGTAAAGATCGAAATCGAAAAACTGAAGAAAAAAAAAATAGAAAAAGTAAAATGGGGAAAATTAGGTTTCCCCTGGTTTCGTTTGATGACAAAATTTCGTCGTACCATCGGGCAACAATGGGAGGGAATGGCGATCCGAACAGCCAATGAGTGAGCGTTTCCACTTCACGCTGGAGAAGTCCGTTTTCCCGGTTATATTTTTGAAATCATAAATTTTTATTGTCTCCCAAAAATAACAGGAGACTTATTTTCCGAAATCAACCCGATTTTAATCTATCCCATACCATTAACTATTCAGGAAAAAAGCAAACAGAATTCGGTTAAATTGCTCATTGTCAGCTGGAAATTGGTTGTCTGGAATTTTCAGAGTCGCTGAGAAATGATTCGAGATCAAAAAATGCAAAATGATACCCTACTGAAGGAGTACCCATAACCGTTACATGTAAGGACCTAACTTGAAAAACCTGGCAGTAACCTGAGCAAATAGAGCCCATCATATTATTACTGGGCAATCAGATGGATCATAAGATTTTAAATTTATTTTGGCAAAGATGACCGTCATCCTTACTAGTCAGTCATACTATTATTTAATTTGTAATCTGGAGCACTCATCACCTACAGTTGAACCTTTAGACAAACAGACTTCAAAACAAGTTCACCGAAACCAAGAAGCTCATGGTCGCGCATTTCAGCTAATGTCTACTAGTCTCAAGTTCTCTGGAACTTTAAATCTACAGAAGTTTGGGATGCGGTGGCCAACGCAGCAGCTGGGGAAATATTCATTTAAAATATGACAGCTGTTGAGTCGGGAAAGGATCCTTATCTTCTCCTGTGCGCTGCAGTAACAGATTACCAAGGATGAACCTCACCCTGACAACCAAACACTCCAAGTCATATAACAAATACTGAAATGAGTCAGACCATAGACAGGTGACAGTTCTCCACAGCACGTGATTACTGAACAGCTCTGAACACACCAAATTGGTATCCGGATTTTTTCAGATGAAACGTCCTTAGAAGCTTGATTAATTGATTAATAAATACGTGGAGCGAATAAAATAAAAAATATAAACTTACGAGGAGATGTAGGCAACATCAACTTGGGTTCATTCAAATCTTGTAACGTCCTGAAAAATAGAACCAAAATTAGATGATCGTCTCGAGTAGATAATATTACAATACTTGAACTATATTGGGTTGACAGATTTCATGTCATGTCAAGAAACGGTAGCAATTGACTTCAGATGAGTTGAGCCTAATATACCGAATCGGGAACAATGTACGGGCTTGACTCAGATTAGAGGCAGCTACCTCCCAACCTCGTGAGATTATGGCCGATGGATTCAACAGTGCAGATACAAGAAGAGAACAATAGGAAATAGATAATGCGATCTCGATAAATTACCAAGACATACATTTCGAGATGAGAGATAGCTACTTTTTTTGTTTACGTGACATGTCATCGAACTAATGGGCGATTTACCGATAAATCTATGAACAGGATAGATGGCAAGTTTTACCAAATACTAGTAGATTCAACATAGCAGATGTACTCCGGGTTTCGATTAATATAGGCCCCAATATAAACATTTGAAACTGAGAGTCTGTCTACCAAGTTCTCTAGGAAGAACTGGAAAACGCTATAGGTTAGTTGAGAACTTAATTGTTCACTCATGAAAGGCACTTAGCTCAACCTGGTTTACGTAAGTTTCTAGAAAATACTAGGTATATAAACCAATACTAGCATGTGAATCAATGAAAACATCGATCAGTAATAGTTGGATTTCGAAGGACACAAGTCCTTTTGGTGGGAGTAGTAAGCAGAGGTCTAGCAGAGCAGGGAGTAAGAACATTATTATGTTTACAACATTTAGGAGTAATGAAATCTTTACACTCATCGAATTATAATAGCAGGCAGCAGCGTTTCGAATGGAGGCGCCATGATTATATTCAACGGATTGTGAAAATCCCGAAACTCTTAAAAATTGATCAAAGATACCCGACACGCAACGCGCGGCGCCAACCCCCTTGAACCAAAGCACTTATGGTAGGGCGGCAAATGGTGACAAGGTTTTGTCGAAAATTCAAGCTTTTCGGCGATTCGTCGATTTTTGACTAAAGTTAGTAGTAGATAGGTACAAGACCGATTCGAACGAAAAATAACCATGCAAGTTTGATGAGAGTGTAACCTAGTCAGCCAAAGCAGCACATAAAACACTTTAATAACACTAACCTAACATCAACACAGCATCGGTAATTCAACGGATTTGGATTCAGATGGTTTGGAACGCATTTGTAAATGATTATTTTCCCTTTTAGTTGGATTTTTCCCTGTAAGTGGATGGATCGAAAATGTAAGGACGTCTTCCGTAGAACTTCACCGTATAAAAAATAGACTCCCGTTCCACCTGCTAACTGTCGGGTCTGCAAAACGTAGCTAGTACTCAGCCGCACTTGATTGCAGTGGCAGGTTTTCCTTATTTGGAGGCGTCCCCTTCGCTGGGTCACAACCTCGGGTTGCCATACGTAGACGGATGAAACCGCTAATCTTAAAATCCTTGATATTTTCAGTGATCAGGCAGCCAAATAAAGCCTTGCACTGTAGATTCTACATAAGACAGAAATTATTATACACCTGCACATAGATAATTCATCTATCTACTTGTGAGAAAGTTTATCACGTTTCAATAGTTTTTACATGGCACTTATTTTTCAAACTAATAATAGGTAACATTAATAGAAAGGGGGTTTTTCGGTTTTATTTCTGATAGATAAAAAATGTAGTTTTATTCCCATAAAATATTACTATGTGGTATTATTTTTAGTATTATAAAATTTTTTGAACCCTGAAGAAAAGCAGGGTTGAAAATTACATACTGAAAGAGGAAACTTTTTAGCTTCAAGGGGCGGCTTATTTTTGCGTTTTGTGTGCCTCGACAAATTCTGGGGCGAGGAGGGGCCACATTTTCCCCACCAGCCAGTAGGATAAGTTAACGTTCAAATCAAAGGTTAATAAAGTTTTAAATGTTTCAAAGACTCGATGATATATTGGTCTTAGCTCATTGATAATGTATTAAGTACATTTACAAATTTTAGGATGAATTATATTTATTGAAAACCGGTTTTACATGGAGGTTTCTTGTTGAATTCATTTTCAGAACACACTTGGATCGCCTAAGATGGGTGCTTGAGGAGAGTTAAAACATTTCATAAAACCACATCCTAGATTAAATTGATAGTTTTGACCCCGAATGGCTGACTCCTTGATAGGAGCGGCCTCTATCATTCAACGCCATAAAAAACTATAATCTCTCAAATAACCAAAAAAAGCTAGACTAATACCCTCCTCATTACCAATATTATCCACTTTATTCACTTTTGAGATGGTAAGCGAAAAAAGTAAACTGAAAGAGGTTCTTTGAAGTTATCTTATCCGAAGCTAAAGTCGAGCACTCAAACCGTGATCCTGGTCCTGAGTTATTCAGCGCTTCATCGAGTTTATTGGTCCATAAAGATACGAGTGGTTCGCTTATGGAAAGACTCCTTTAGGCTGCGAGTATCCCATTTTCCACTTGAAAGGTTAGCGACAATAATTCTGTGCAAGGGAAGATAGGAGCCTAGCTTCATTTCTTGTTCAAAATTAAAAACCACCTGAAGGCAAAACATATCGGGCAATTTTTATAGAAAAACTCGTTTCGCTCGCTCGTTTGAGTGGATGTGTTGATAGTGGGCATACAACGCGCAAGATCCAGCGGTGTTGTAGGAGACCTAATAGCGATATTGTCCGATCACTTGGTCGTGTTCATACCCATGGCACTCAATTTCACCCAGCCTGTTACAGGCACAGCCCAACCCCCCTATGCAATACATAAAGCTAAGCCATGTTTACGTCATCATCACTTTGGCAGTATTTTAACGATGTGGGGTAAATGACCTTAATCCTCTTCTTCTTTATTGGCAATATTTCGGCACCATGATGGCCGCCCTCTTCAGGCACATATTGTCACTTGGTAGTGACTCAGTGGTAGGAGTCATAGTGATCAGAACAGTCTGGGATGAATAAAATGAAGTTTTTTGGATGAGCATCCTTATCCTGGGTGGAGTTTAGATAAGAACTTATTTTCTGGAATGGGTGAACTTGATTATGATGGTGAATTGATGAAGTTCCGAAGAACATGCCACATGTTCATCCATTTATATCCAGTTCATACAGCAGTATTTGCAGTATTTTAACTTCAGCCCTTGGCAGTTTTACTCCTACAACCCACCCTCATAGCTGTTTTTATATAGAGCAATAAGCAAATCTGCAAATCAAACGGCTGGTCCGAAGTTTATGAATATTTTGCATGTTTTTCTTAGCGACGACAGAAAAACGTCGACTTCTTCATTTTAGTTCCACTTTTTGTGGGTGAATGTACGAAAAGAATTCAAAACATTTTTACTCATCTATTGTCGCAAATACAGCGATAAGAGACATGGAAATCATGAAGAGATATTAATGACTCAAACTCATATTATTATTGCACAAAAAATACTTTTATCAATGCGGGTTTACTTCCTCAATAATAAAGAACGAATTTGTGAAGATTTTGTCAGAAATTATACACCGAAACTGTATTGATAAAAAGTTTATTCAGTTCCTACGCCCGGAGTCGAAGGCGCGTTTCGATGATAACGGAAGCCGGTATCTGTTGGCTGCGTAGGACGACCCCCAGTTCGAGTTATCCCTTTCCATTGGCCACTTCCTGTGAACTAACTTCACTTTGCGCTACGTCGAATTATGGTGATTATAAGCGTAGTACAAATATGCCACCTTGGTCGGAATCAAAATTTCAAAAATTCGAAATTTTTCCTTCATACTCAGAATGAGAGATTCATATAAGAAACACCAGAAAATCCATAATTTTGGATAGAGATGACGTCACATTCATGACCGTCACAGTTCGAAGATTGACTGATCTATAAGATAAATATTGCAATAAATGAAAACGTGCGACTTCATATTTCCAGCTATGGACATCTTTCTGCCGTATGAGCTTGAAGAACAAACAGACTGAGTGAAAAATTAGTGAGTTCACTCACTGACTCACAAAGAATAAATAGAAAACTGACTTGATGAAATTTAACTGTCTTTGATAAATAAAGTGATAGATGGACAACTAAGGGAACAAGAAATTTAGAACCTCCTAATCAAAGATCGCAGAATATGTCCTTGACCTGACCACGCAAAAGCGTAGTCCTCCCATTCAGCTTTAGAGGGTCCCCTCGTACATGACCAACCACCAGTGTTCCGGATGCTAAATGAAGCGACAGGGTCGGTCTTCACCCATATCACTGTGCTGCTATCTCCGTACTGGCATCCCCAAGCTGCATACGGCAGTGATGTCAGACTGGTGCTTATTCAGTAGACAACTGTATTGGTTGTCTTTTTCAGTTACTACAGGACAAAATCTCACTTTCATTACATGTGGTGATTGGAGTATACTCCAATATACCTAATTATAATTATACAACGGTCATAACACACAACAGAGCAATGGGATGCACATTGTGTATCCCATGTAGCCTGGCAATGCCATTTTTGAGTCGTTTACGTGTTTTGGAAGTGTCAGTCTCCAACTGCCCTCCATGTAACATTTGAGGAGTAGTGTAACGATTTCAGACCAAATTCATCGGCACACAGTGAATCACATAGCATCTGTGAATAAAGTTAGTTTCCAAGTATTCATCACGTAACATCAGTGGTGTAGTATAATGATTTCAAACGAAATCCCATAGCACACAGCGAATAAACCAATACCAACGAGCGAGTAATCCAGTTTCTTGGGCCTTTTGAAATGACGCTCTTTCTCTTTGACAGATGTGAGGGCACGAGCAGACAGCTATATCACGCTCCCTTCCGGGGTATTTTTAGAAAAAAACTATAACCGGCTCAAGTTCAATCATTCTAAGTCGGACTACACCTCAGCTGCACTTTTTCCAAGTGCATCTTACCGTGAGCCCATCCATCCACTGAGAGAATAATGTAACCCACGTGAAATGAGCATTGATGGTAGACAAACTTATAACGAAAATAATAAGTTTACGATGAGGGGAAGACCATTGTACCATCTAGAATAAGATCGAATAAGACGCAGATTTATGTTTTTTCAATTAATCACATAATCATTATGATCAATCATAACATCTCCTACTCAATCTCAACTTACATTATGACAACTAGTATGAACTCTGCCAAGAGAATGTGACACATATTTGTCTCCAACAGACAATAGAAATTTTGAAATTTGGATCATTGAAGAAAGTACAGAACCTCAAAGAGACGATTTTTGTCTTACCTTTTTATTCTATTAGCCTCCATTCTACTCGTACAATCTAATCTATGCTCCTCTAGGCCGAAAACGTGGGCTCGAGTTTAGAAATGAAAAACAAGCTAACATTCTTTCGAGCCTGTGGAAGTGTTTTGGCACAGATGACTCGGAATTCCCCGAAGTGCTCATCTCTTGGACAGAGGCCGAATCCGTAAATCAACAGCCAAAAACAGGCCTATCAAACATCATTCTAAACTCAGTTAAGAAACAAACAAGATTTTCTATACGATCTTCCGGGTTCCATAAATAATGACTCTATTGAAAATATGCGTGAGATAGGATGAAGTTCAGCCGTTTTAATACATCGACGATAATTTTATATCTAGTATGACGTACCGAGATGCATAAGGGGTTCTTGACCATGTCAAAATGAAGCCCTAATGAAGCAATACACTTTTGGACCATCCGCTTTTGCTCAATGAAGGAAGCTGCTGCGGGAAAACAACAGCCCACGTTCCAGGATCTCCCATGATCAGCAGCAAATTCTTTCTGCTACACCATCGGCGTTGTCATTTCCAGAATGACGAGATATCCATTTCATAGAATATAGCGGCTTTTCGTTTCCCACAAAAGTTTTTAGGTAGGTAGTGGTGGCAATCAGTACTATTATGTTGATTTTCTCATTGCTGACACAAAGGTTTACCAGAGTTGGAAGACACATATTTCCGTTTGTCGAGACAAGAGATTCCCTACTCTGAGGCCAGGTATATAATCATCTCATCAGCCTTCACTGTCTACGAAGACATCCTTATCAGTTGTTCCAGGGATACGAGATCCACAACTAAGCTTTTGATCTGTATAGTTTGAGTGTTTCTTGTACATCTCTTTTAGTTTCACATCATTTCTGAATGCAGTAAAAGCTCGTAAAATAACCACGTTATCATATCAGAAACAAGCCAAACAGAAAAACACCCTAGCCCTCCTTCCTGCCCTGAGCCCTTGCCTAACAGCTAAATTTATACCGAAGATCTTAAAAACCAACTGATTAATGTTAAAAGATAGCCATTCTTTCTCATGAAGTGAAAGTAACAATACTTGAACCAACTCATCACCGATAAAATGAAAAAGAACGGAGACAGTAGACGTATGGGAGGCAGTAACGTAAACATGGGTGCTCACCCAGACAAAAGAGCAGCCACTAGCCACGTCGACCAAAATACTTTGGAGTGCCGCCAAGGGTGTTCGACGAATAGTGGGGAGGATCTTACCGAGAAGAAAAGTAAACTTTGAGTGAGATTTTTTGAAGAGCCCAGACTAGGAAACGCTGTCACGGATCATTCCATCAAATGTATAGCTTCTTTGACATCAAAGATGTTTTAAGAGGGTCGAACACGATGATGTACAGCCGAAATATTAATGTAGTTGTCAGGAGACTCGTGCATAGGAGAAATGAACGGAAAGTGGTGTCTACGGTAGATTGACTGTAGTCAGGAAACTTCTATTTGAAGTACGTACTCCAGGTTCCTTTTGTTGATTCAATAAACTTCAAGTCGAGAGGAACCGGCTGGTAAAAACAACCGTGATGAGTTTGATGTCAAGCTAATGTATACACTTGGTGTCGACAGTTCAAACAGTGATGTGAACAGAACAGGATGACATAATCCTATAAACTTCCCACAAACTTTTAGCTGATTACATTAGGAGAATCATTATTGGAAGAAAGTAATTATTTTATTCTGCAGTGTAGGAAAGCACTCTTCAATTCAATCGACGTGAAATAGTTAACAACGACCTACTTTCAGCAATTTCTAATTTAAGCGGATTTCAATAGAAATTTCTTGTACTGAATGTACTGAAATGCTCTTAATTGAAATCATCGGGGCATACGTTAATTCTAATCAAATTCAAATTTGGGAAGAATGGATAGAGAAAGTATCGCAAAAAACCGAAAACTTACACATTCATTTGAAAATCGAAATAAGTTCACACTATAATTATGGTAGCGCCACCATCAACGATTGGTAACATTTATTTCAAGGCGACTTTGATTGTAATATTACTTTATTCTATTACAATGAGCTTTTATGCAAAAAAAAAAAAACTTCTAAAACCCATGCATTCTAAAGGACGTCCCCATTGGGGTATTTTAGTCATTTTTAAAATTTTTTTTTTCTTTTCTCAAAACAGCATGGGTCAGGAATTCAGCAATTAGCGTTGGTTTATAAAATTTCTTACTGAAATTGGTTTCTGTTATTAGTTATGCGAGAGCGACATCGTCATAACGTTGAACTTTCATCTGTTAGTTTTGGTAAGCAGTCCATAGGAGATCACATCTGTATTCATGGAGGAACAGCCAAAATCCCAAGCAATACACAATCTCTGGTGTCCTGGCACCAGGATGACAACACATATTTGTCTCAAGGTGGCACATAGAATAGCTCATGAAAATCCAGAGGTATATAAATTATGTTTCCTGATTGGGAACGTAATTCCCATTTCTGCTTGGATATGTTAGTAACCCTTAACTGGAACCGAAATATTGAAAATCGGGGAATTCGGTGAATATTATCCTCCATCCACCTGTCTCTCATGCTAATTTCGATACTCCGATGAAGTAATGAGCAACTGGGAAATAATCTGTATCGATCAAAAAATCCCACAAATCGGCAGAAAATTGAGAAGTAGGCTCAAAGTATTGTCAAAATGCACCTGCTCTTCAGTAATTAATAACCCCCTTTTCACCTATTACAAAATAAGTTTTTCTAGTTTTAACCCCTCTTTCAAGGCTAAATTAAACATTCCGCCGATGTTGTGCACAACTAAATAGATTTCCACGTCTAACAAAAACGCTGCAAATTATTACACAATGGTTTATTATTTTTCTACATAGATCACTCGTCCGCAAAGCCACCAACCATCCAACATGAAGAAAAACATCGATCGCATTTCGGTCAGCATTAATTTGAACGGAGATTAGGCCTCTTTTGCGATTCACACTCGTGTTTCTGATTTATCGTACGTCCAAACTTTAAATTCTCGTAGTGAGCGAACGGTTTGTCCTACAGAGCTCCGGGTGGTCTCAAAAAATTCTATAGAATCTTAAATTGAAGGAAAAACAGAACATTTATATCAAAATTGTTTGAGTTAGGGCGTTTTCAAAATTTCAAAATTGATTTTGGAACCCTTAGAAGTGACCTACATCAACCAAAATCTTCGGGGCACAACTAGACCCCAAATGGAGCCTACAAACCAAATTTCATCAAAATCGGTCAATGCTAAGTGGCAAAAGTGCCGCGTACGGCGGACGGACGGCCAAATTTTTATTCGATTTTTGGATTCTACGTACCTTGAAACGTAAACCATCAAATTTTGAGGGGGTGTTAAAATTTTTTTTTTCTCGGTCGATTCCAAAGGTTCATTATTGAAAATAATAAACCAAAAGAATCTTACAAATCGGTCGGAGAATAAGGCCTGGGAAGAGAACACAAGATTTTGTCACACACAGCTATGGGGTTTTCGCGGATTTTGATTCAGAATGGTCTAAAACGGATTGGAACGTGGTTAATTTTGACTGTTGAGTATTGTCCTACTTGACTCCAGATTAATCGAATAAGGACGCCCTAGTCTTGCTGTAGGACGTAAGATATTTTTAGCAGAAAAACTATAGTTTGGGAAGTCAATTCAGGAACTCAATATTATGGTATATTCGTGATCAGCGTTTCCCGGGATATAACGTGCATTCGTTTACTGTCGAAAACGTGGGAATAATAGAGTTGGTCATCAGTTTTCATCCTCATACAGAAATTTCTGATTCGATCTGCTTGATACTGGAATAGTTTAATATGGTTATTTTAGCATAAACCGTCACCATAAATTGTTGTTTACCCTTTGAAATTTGAAACCTCTCCCACTTGAATCTTCAGACGAAATGTTCAGGGTAGTCAAGTTAACTGCTGATTACCTCCCTAAAAAAGCTCTGATATCTCCCTTTGGGTGAATTTTCATCCCTCACAAAGAATCAATCGTTGAACGAAAGGTATTTAGGAATTCTCACTATCTGTCGTTTGAAATTTTGCGATTGCAATTTTCTTTGTTTGGTTTTTCGTAGAAGAGGCAACTAACAAAAGACCCCATCAAAAACTATTTATTGGCTGATGCCGGTGAGCAAACAATCATGAAATAAAACAATAACGTATTGTAGCACTTCCTGTCCGTTAGCTCCACCCAAAATGACAGCTCGCGAAGATTATTTTGCCAAGCTTTTAATTACGAACACTTTTCCTTCTAGTCCACACACATTCCTTGAGCAGATGACGCAAACAACCTCGCCAAACTAGGATGAATAACACCGACCCACACAGCCTGAATCATCAACTAGATCAAATCTCTTCGAGTGATTGAAGCCAGACCATCTTTACAGGTTACTGCACCACTCAAGCTCGACAGCTTTCTGGACAGAGGCTCACGGTTTTTCCAGAAATAGATGACGTATTGAGACTGCCAACCCTTTCGAATCGGATGCCCCCAGAAGTTTTACAATGGCCAGGCTAAAACGGAGACGGTGACTCAGCCTCTGGAGTTTACGCCCCATCAACCCCCCATAGGACGTGGAAAGCATTAATAGGATTCCGGAGAGTTTAAATTGGGAATGAAATTAGGAGGGCCAAGGTTTTGAGGACGAAAGACGTATCTTACCATCAGTTTGTGATGGAGATAAAACCGAATATTTTAGCAGACGGAAATAACACACAAAAGATTCCACCGAATGTTGGTCCACTCATCTTAATGCGGGTAAAGGAGTTCAACAATATTTGCCAATTTCGTTTTTGCAGTTTTGCAGTTCACCAAGCAAAATGAGCAAATAATCTTGAAAATATCGTTGGGAGATACCAATAAATTCCATATATAGGATGGATCACCCTTTTAATCTCCGTTTACACCTCTCAATCTTAACGAGGAACATGAATATCATATTTTTACGCATGAATTTGAATATCATATTTTAATTTTGCAAGCCAGAGATATCGTAGTAAATAATAAGTACTAATATGACACATGAAATTGCATTACTTTCCAATACTTATTCTTGTGTCCTATCCAATTTCTGATTAAACACAATTTTATCAACGAAACAAAAAACAATTTCTTTGTAAACAATTAATTTTTTGATTTCTGAGAATGAATTCCTTTTTATAATTTTTATTCTTATGAGCTGATCTCAAAGTTGTGTTGGGAAAGGGAGAGGAAAAATTACTAAATAACCTGCTAAAATGGAGCCAACCAAAAAAAACCACATGATTAGCTTTGAAAAATAATGACATTTCATGTACTTCATGATCTGTGGGCGCTCGCAGAATAAACGGGATGCGATACATCAACAAAAGGTAGGATGAGGGAACCCTCCTCATAGCGGAGGTAGAAAGAATGAAGTACGTATCAACTCGCGCTTACCCTGTATACGGGGTGTAACACCTATGTACCTGCTATAGCCTAGGGATTGATTCTACAACTAATTTGTGACTTTTTTTGTCTCCTGACTTCTATTTTTCAACCCCATTAAAATCCGACTTTTTTTCACTTCTAAGATTTTTTCGTGTTCTCGAACTTGTATCATTAAAATGCTGACAAATCCAAAGTAAATCCTCCAATTTACTAGATAAACTCAAATTTGACGATACCATTGGAAACAGCGTCAAAAGTTAAAAGTTTTTTAAACAGGCAAAACGGGTGAAAAATAAACTTGAAGAGGAAAAATTGTCAAATCTTGAAAATCTCAACTTGTTTCAACCGCTCATAGGTTCTGTAATCCGACACGGGAATTTTTACCTGTAAGCCTAAAAGTTGCACAAAAAGCTCAGCTTTCCAAAGGTTTAGTCATTTTCATTTTTAAAGTAGAATTTCTTACAGAAATTTGTGTTTGAACGCGGAAAAACGTGAATTTTTTCAACGAAATCGGTGCTCTGGCTAATGCGATTTGAGGGGTTCGCAGGAGCCAGCGAGGCCTCCCGAAAATGAACATAGGTGTTACACCCTGTAGAAAAATTATTTTATGATCATAACACTTCTTAGTACTGACAAACGATGAAGCAATTGTGTCAACGGTTTTTCATTTGTCTTCTACTGATCAGATGAAATCAACAAGTAGCCATCTTGGGAGCATATTCCGAACTCTACAAATCAATGTCAATGGGATTGAGTCAAGACCAGCCGAGACCTAAAATCCACGGGAATGAATTTAATTCGCTGGTCGACAACAAGTAGAATCTCATCAGAATGAAGACAAGTGCAACCCTAGACGAGTGGAACCGATGACGAACATAAAAAGACGAGTGTCGGATGGCGAATCCATCGTAATATAAGTCGAAACCAAGCAAATTAACTGATCTCATCCTTCCACTTGGTCTCTATAAATTACTATTGGATCATCTCAAGGCTCAACACTAAGGACGGTTATTTCTAAATGAATCGGAAGTTGTTTTCGATCAATAATCAAACTGCAAGGGCACATAAATTCTCATTCATGTAAAACTGGAGAAAATATCACCATCCCTGCTCAAAACGAATCTGCCAAGTTGGATGGGCAGTAGAGCTTCCTCACAAACATAGGAACGAAGAATCTGTTGGTTCTAAAATGATTCCGTAGATGAAAGCACTGATAGATTACACTGCACGAATACAATACAAAGCTTCCCATCTTCGTGAGGAAGCAAGATTCACATGAACCGTGGAACCTCACAAATGTCTTCTTTCTCTGCACATATTCAACAGAAACAGTTGGAAATACCACCAAGAAGGAATGAATTGAGGATACAGCAATCACGACGTTGAGCATCCCCTAAAAATAGGCGCGGGGACGAGACCTCGCCTACGTTCAAACTCAATGAAACCCTGCCACTAGCAATATGCCACTTGAAGTTTACGTGAGCCAACGACGTTGGCCACCGAGAAATACATGTAGAAAGTTCTAGAACTACGTTTTTAGTCTGACTTTCAGGGTACCTGGAGCCTCCAACAACTAAGGATATAATTATTACCAGATTACCTATGAAGTTTTTATTCAGGATCTTGATGAACAATATGAAACAATCCATCAAAACGAAATTAATACTTTTAGTTGTGAAAACCGGGTAAATGAAAGGGAAAATTATACAAATGTGAGGTTCCATCGTGGTTCCGTTTTCAGACAAATGCAAATTGTTCACACTCGCTTTTTCGGACCGTGTCTTCCAGGCATCGAAGAAATTAGCAAACAGCGGGAGATAGCTGTCTCCCGAAATAATTTTCTCTTCTCAAACGGAATTGTGTTGAAATAATTAATTTATTTAAATAATTCAATCCACCAAATGAATCAACCATTGGTGGAGATTCATCAGACATCTACCAGAAGATGAAGGAATGCAATAAGTAAATTGCATTTAATTCGATTCATCACCGGTTGAGGTGTGGTGAGTTCACTAAACAAATATCCTCTTTTCTCGCAGCCAAAACGATAAGGTTCATGATGGCGCGTCGGAAGATAGAGAGTGAGTCAACGGGAACAATTGAAGGCAATCAAGGAGATGCACACCACGTCCGCTGGTGTTGTCATGTCAGCCCCCAGGCTGCGCTGGAGCGAGTTGTACCACTATGGCCAACAAATTAAATGAAATTGATCAGTTGATTTAATTCAAATGAAAAAGATCAATTCGATCTCACATTTAGCATTTTTAGTAAGTAATCTAATGTGGTCGAGGGTTTTTTACTTTAGTTTTATTAACCCAAGTTTTAACTCACTCCCAACAGTTGACTTCATAATATGAAGGTACATAGTAGTACCTAAATGATCTGCACTTCATAAGAAAAACAACACGAAACTGAGGGCGGAATTCACAGTCATTCCTCAACGCCGAGGAACTCCTCAAGGAGGCGATGAGGAACCGTCGCATGCTCTGCGCTATTCACAGTCGTCATGTCGAGGAAATCCACCTTGAGGAGTTCCTCGAGTCGTATGACCATTTCCTCAGCGTCGTATTCACAATCCTAACTCGACGTTGAGGAAATCCTCGAATTCGGCTTAAAAGGAGCAGAATACCGAGGCACATGAAAAGGTCCCTCAAGGAGTTCCTCAACACTTTTTTTGTTACCTAACTATCGGGTTGGGTTACCCACTTTTTTCCAATTTTCTGTAGTCAGAATCCGTACATAATGCTTCGATAATCATAATTGAAGGCCTTGTTCAAAAAACGAGCTATATGCATTTTTCACAATTTGTTGGGAATCGAAAAAAGTTTCAGAAATTCCGAAATTCTCGAAGCGCCGCAAGCAATTGAAGTTTGCAGATAGCTCGTTTTTCCAACCAATAGTTTTCCTAATCCCTATTTTAATCACTAGTTTGTTAAAAAATTTCTCCTATAACTTTCCAACCACATTATATGAATCGTCAATATCATGGGACTTTTTTACATAAATACTCCATCATTTTTTAGGAACATAAATATGTGAGGTAGGGATGTCCCAAAAGTATCGATACTTTTCAAAAAAAGTATCGACACATATCGGTACTTTTTTTTCCTGATATATATCGTAGTATCGATACTTTTTTTCCAGCATCGGAGGCGATACTTTTTTACCTCTCACACTAAATCAAAATGCTATCTATTTTTTATCTCTCACATTAGATGAAAGTCTCGAATTTTAGTAGGTACCTCTTTCTCTACGTAGATTGTTGGGAGACCAAAAAACTAAACAATGATGATGTACCACCACCTCCAGCTCTCTATGGGTCTGTTCAGAGAGGCAGTCCAGAACAGTTCGGAACCAAACCAGAACTGAAAAGGGGAGGGGATAGAGGTGAATGGGCTCCTCCAAGCCCCTCTGAACCGTTCAGGACTGCCTCTCCGAACAGACTATAATCATATTATGATAACCTGCTGTCCTCCATCATCTAGTAAGGACCACCAAAATGTTAACCCGACTAAGTGCAATACGAAAACAAGTGCCTAAACAAAAAAATGAGTGATTTATTGTTTTGTTCATTCTATATAAATTATTATCCTCGTGATGGAGAGATGTCACACTGATGGAGAGAAACATAAAAGGCATTTTCACACATTTTTTTAGAAGTATCGAAAAGTATCGATACTTCAAAATATCGATACTTTTTGAAAGTATCGTATCGATACTTTTTGATACTTTCTAGATGTATCGATACGATATTATATCGATACTTTTGAAGTATCGGACATCCCTAATGTGAGGGGTCGAATAACGAGGTAAATATAGCTCATAATTCAACCCAATAACGTATTCGAGTTGTCAAGCTATCTGCCAGATGGTCCGATTTTTTACATTTATAACTATCGGAGGGCTAGCGGCTCCTCACAATTGAAGCAGTACATTAAAAATGTACTTACGGATCTCAGTAACAAAATAAACGTAGTATGCGAAGCTGTATACGTTTGTATTTACAGCAATGATGAATGTGAGTGTTTGCAACATCGAGATAGAAAAAACAGATAAAACAAATCACAGATTACAGGAGAAGTTATGAATGTTTGATCGCATTCTTGTTTCTCGTTTGCAGACAACTTCGGTGATTTGTTCCGAAAGTACTCACATCCGAATTCGCAGTCCAGGAGGATATAAGAGGTCTTCTGGAATCACTAGGATACTTTTCAATGTTCAGATTGCCAGCCGTCCGAACGATGAAATTCGTGATATTGTTTGAAGGCACAGCCCATGATTCGGGAATTTTCAAGCGCAATCAGACTCTGCCTTGAGAAAAGCTATCATCAAATAGACCCTAATCCGTCTCAAATAATCACCAGCAGAAGTCGCACAAACAAAAAACCTTGACTTACTCGTTATTAGAAACCACAGAGTACCGGAGACAAGAGAAACAAAAATAACAAATCCACATGCCAGTATAACCTCTCAAAACTGCTATAACCTCAGTGATGTTTGGCCGGGGGGAAATTCCTCGTTTTCTTCCCTCCAAACGGGAAAATCCCCGTTTCCTTCCC
The DNA here is from genome assembly GCA_009739505.2 of Apolygus lucorum. Taxonomy (NCBI): domain Eukaryota; kingdom Metazoa; phylum Arthropoda; class Insecta; order Hemiptera; family Miridae; genus Apolygus; species Apolygus lucorum. Next base: position 57,230,382 of record CM019176.2, read on the forward strand.
TCAAAATAGGGAAAAACAAGCTAACAGTGTTGCCAACTGCTGGTTGAGGAACTGCTCAAGGCTCAGATCGAGGAGTTCCTCATGTCGAGGAGTTCCTCGAGTCGAGGAGATCCTCGAAAGATGAGGAGTTCCTCATCTGAACTATGAATACCAAAATTCGAGAAGTTCCTTATCTCTCTGAGGAGTTCCTTGGGTGAGGAGTTCCTCGACGCTTCCTTGAGCAATGACTGTGAATTCCGCCCTGAAACTTTTTAAATTCGTTAATGTTAAGTTCATCTGTTCTACCATCATCTTTGAATTGAATGTACTATTGCAATAGGGGTGGTCACAAAATGATCTGAGCGTAATACTCGTACAAGCCTTGACGGAGTCAGCCAGCTTTCATCAAATCAAGACCATAAATGAGTCGGCTTTTTTTTAAAGGTCGTAAGTCCTTGCAACTTTACTTGTGAGAAATCAAAACAAAACTTCCTGTACACCGCTATTTAATAAAATTGTGGATTTTCAAAATCGATTTCTACTTTGTCTGAGACCTCATTCGCATGCCCTTTCAGTAGCAAACGATGCGCCTAAGGTTTTAGAACAGAAAAATGAAAAAAAAAGAAATGGCATTTTTGTGGATATACGCCCTTTTAAAAACCCCGATTCAAATATTCTTGGTTTTTCCAATAATTAGGAATCTTGCATACAGTTTTTCAATGGGAATATATTATGTAACGAGACAAGTTCGAAATTCACCATAAAGATGGAAGGTTTCAAAACGACGAATACTCGTATGTTAGTCGGAGTCTATTCCAACTTTCATGATTGAATAAGCCAACTACCATAAACAATCCCAATTAATTCTCTAGCGCAGAAAGCGAATTCAAGTCGGAAGGGAGGAATATAGGTAGAATCCAAAAGTGGTACCAATCCTTTTTGAACTCTTAAAGAGTGAAGTAAAACTGTAGAATGATGCGAACATAAAATATCAAGATAACTTCCTTACTACTGACATTCAGGGCAAGTTGAAAATGCACTGCTTAGAGGCTTTAGTGAGGTTTCATACAATCCAGAAACCTTTTAAGATGGAGAGAATATTACGCAAACCCCGAACGTATACATAACTGAAAGATATTGAATCAAAGAGAGAACTGGATAGTAGTTTCATCTATCCGAATAATCCTATTAAATGGTAAGTTAAATCTAAGTAACTAGATGGTAGTAGTGTGCATTTACTGCTGTTTTATAACTACATTGATAATCAATAGAAACTTCCAAGTAGGTCACTAGCTGCAGGCGAGTGTCAACGGAGCACTCGAGCAAATGATTAGTACAGGAGACGCCTTGAAAGGGTGCAATGAGCTAACAAGAGCGCAATAACCATCACTGCAGGAGCGGAGATAACCATGAACCACCAAACGAATGCAGTTTGTTACATAATTATACAATATCAACACCTACGTGGGTAAAGAGTTCAAGGAGTAAAGCGCATAACTAAGAAACACGAAACCAACAGAACGCAATACCAACGCAGCAGCAATCAAATCGGAGATTAAGTGGAGGTATAAATATAACAATATTTGTACTAGACACTGTATCAACAAAAACAGTGATTGCCAGTTATCGAACGAGATTGATAAAGTTAATAGAAATCTCCTAAATTTCCGACAACCAGGCAATAAACGACCTCTAGGCTAGTTTGTATCAATAAAAATATAACAATATTTGTAATAGACACTGTATGAACAAAAAAAGTGATTGCCGGTTATCGAACGAGATTGATAAAGTTAATAGAAATCTACTAAATTTCCGACAACCAGGCAATAAACAACCTCTAGACTAGTTTCATAACAATAGATTTTATTGAGATAAACTCAATTGGGATCAATCTGTGACATCAATCTACCATTTCACAATTCAAGTTCATGATTTAAATTCAAGTCAGATCGAATTTATGATAGTCGTTTTTATGATATAATGAGAATGTGCTGTCAAGGGCAGAGACAAAAAAAAAGTTATAACTAATATGCATATTTACTGAAGCCAAGCTCGTCATTTTAGCTAGAAACTTTTGTTAGATATTAATAATGTGCATTAAAATCATGTAGAATTCACCGCTGTGTTGGATTTGAGGGAATGTTAACGTATAGTTAGTGATATCAAGAGAGTTTATGAACTGAAAAAAAAAGTGACGACTCATTGAATAACAGTTTGGAAGTTGATGAGCGAGCAAGGGGAATTGTGTAAATAAGTAAATAAGAGGGTATAAATCGTTGAAGGGGAGGGAAGCAGGAAGACTAGTGAAGGTCCTGCCTCCCCTTACTCGGTTGATGAGTGAGCTTTTGGGAGTCGCTCTGCCCATCACTACGAATTTGGTGACTCCATACACGACTAATATTGTACGGCTTACCTCATACGTGGACGCATTTTTCGGTCCCCCATCAAATAAATATTTGCAAGAGAAACTAGCAGATTATACAGAGCAAAATTCCCGATTCAACGAAACAAACACATTTCTCGATTCTCACCAACTAAATCGAGGAATGGCTCTACACTGGCGTTATCGTCAAGACCTAAAACTGAGAATAGGGAGGGGTAACTGCGATAAACTAAGATAATAAGGTGATAACTGAAGTCTCCGGCGGTCCAGGTTAGGAAAGTTATCGTCCGTCGGCCTCATAATCGGATCAAATTAACGGGACGTCCTCGAGCGTCGAAGAGAGGACGCAAATATCGGTTTACGGAAACCTCACATTACATGACAGAAGGATGGAAACAGACGTCTTTGTTTCACTGAGCACCATTGCAATAATCCCCTCAAAATGTCATAGTTATCAAACTTACTTGTTTACTGTTCATTATTACTATGTACCACTGTTAGGAAACGTAAATACAGAAGAAAGTTCAGGCTTTGTGGATGAGAGATTATTCTTCTATTATTGGCTGCTAGCTGAAAAGCCTGCTAAAAGCAGGCAAAAAAATTGTAGATATGTAAGAAAAATTTGATGTCGCGGAATGGAATCGATCCCGGGACCCCCACGTTCGGGCGACAGACGTACGTACGGTTGGCTTTTAATGTATATACATAGATTAATAATCTATATCATAATATGATGCACAACCACTATTGTTGCGTTTCCTGAAACCTCAAGTAAATCATTAGTTTGACGGCCCACTCATATAAACCCATATTCATGATTTTCTTCCCTCGTCCAACTAAAAGAGATTAAAACGTCTGCCAAGTGGGTGTGGCACATAGCTTCCTCGTATCCATAACCCGATTGTATAGATCAATATCTAGGTAGGTACCTTCCACTACCCTCATAGGGGAACATCTAAATACTAATCCGTAACATCCCTGAAAATTTCATTGAAATCGGATGGAAAATGTAGAAGTTATGACCGTTACAAGGATTTCATGACAGACACACAGACAGACACGGAACCAAAATTGTTCAGAAAGGTCTAAAACGCAAAGCGCGAGTGAAAATATTGATTTTGGAGAACTTTTTTTTCTTCCTTTAAAAGTGAAAACAAACTGGTAGACTCGGAAGCAATAGGAAGTATTTCCAAAGGCAGAAAACAGATTTTTTGAAACACCTCATTAAATGGGCATGAGATCTATTTTCTCCACAACTGAGACAAAATATCTGTCTTTACGAACTTACCTATTTCGTTTGAGAACATCATGGCATTTGAACCCAAATGCCTCGTAGCTTTACCAGAGACCAATAAGGAGTGTACCATACTACCGGCGCCCTTCATCGGGAGTATCAAGTGATCTTGAAGAGGATGGCTTCCACTCTAGCAGAAAAATTGAGCAGGCCCTACATCTACGTGCTAGGGTGGGTGAAGGTCCGGAACCATGTGTCAATAACCAGAGCCGACTGAGAGGCACGAGGAAGACTATCCGAACCCTGGGTCTGGAGGACGGTGCAGAAGGACTCCAGATAAAAGAGTAAAGAAAAAGACCAAAAAACAAAGATCGAAAGAGAAACTCAACTCCAAAGTTGTCCGCAATAAATTACCTATCGAATAACAAATAAATAAAAAATAAGGATGTACACAGTTCACAGAAACCTATCCTCACGTCATCAATTAAACTCTCATACTGTTCTCACAGCACAGAAGAAATATGAAGAAACTAAGCAGAATTAGGCAAAAAAACGTAAAATATCTACTAAATAGTTTGTTTATTCATATAAAAGGCATGTCTCACAATTTGAAGTACACATTTAAAACATGATTCTCTAATCCATTAATATAGTACATTCCACTCAAACCTAAACTCGTAGAAACACATCATTACCGGCCCAGGAGGAAATCCACCTGACCCGGAACACCTACAAGTCGTGAGGGTTTTGCCTAATCGCTCATCAGGAATTTACAACCGCCTCAAATCGAGGGAGGCACTACAGGAACCCTTTTCACATCCGCAAATATTGCAGTTACAACGAGTAAGCCGAGCATTTTTTCCTAACAGGTAGTTGGTTTTAAATTGCAATATATGTCATGTTTCATCAGTACTAGTTTTCAAAGTAGAGACAAACTGTATGTCATACAAACCTCATTGACTGTAACATTGTAACATTCATTACAGTCGCTTCTTCTTTACACCCACCACTTATTTTTCCATACACTACATTTTGCCCTTTCTTTCCAAGACATGTGATTCAAAGGATTGCAATTTCGAATTTGAAATTTAATTTTTCAATTTCGTTCTTCTTTGGCAATAAACGCTGAATTCGTAATGGAATGAATTGGTTCAAGAAATCGCCGGGTACCGAGGGCTCGTAAGCAGAATGGACCAATGGCATAAAGGTCCCCAAGAATTCAATGACGAAACGAACACAAAAAGTGAGAATTTATATTTTTTAGTTTGACAAAGTCAAACTATTTACATTAAATCTGACATCCGTGCTAGATCGGAACTCCTCCGCAACCCTGCTCGCTATAAAATTCCTCACAAACAGGTTAGGAAATCCATGAAGGATGGAAATCCAAACAGAAGATGGTGCCACTCAAAACAGCCGTGCTGGTATCAACCCCATCGATCGAGCCTTCAAACTGGACTCAAACCTCAAATGGGAAACCAAAGAGCCATCCCAGGACGCCTAAATCAACCAAGAAAATAATTCCATCCACCTACTCACTTCTTCCTTCTTCCTTGAAGGATACATAATCGCCAGCTGGGAAGTGCAGCCAGAGGTTTAGCATTCGTGCACCTCCAGGCCCCTTATGACCAGAAAATCGTCAAACTCCTCAACTTTTACTTCCTTGGGAGACGACAAGCTGACCATCGAACAGACATTTGTACTCATACATTCTGTTTCCTCTACAAGTTTATCCATGTACTATCCCAAAATGTGTAACACGACTGTCTTACATCGTCCACAATGTACGTAACTAATATCTTATTTAGCAACCCGATATGGGAGAGCTTAACAAATTATAATAAATGAGTAGTTCTCTTTGAATTCGTTCAAACAAAACGTTTTTATTATTCCTCAATAGCACGCATCAACCCCTCACTCTCATCAAATATACGTATAGTATAACGTTCGCCACGCCCCAGGAGAACACTGTTTTCAGTTATATTAATAATAAATAAATTATCAGTAACTGGGCTTCAGAAATGTCCAAAAATAACATACATTGAGTGTACCGAATAATTGCAGAAATTGAAGAAAAAAAGAAACATAAGGTTGGTGGCCTCGTGAGACATTTCAAACTGGACGTGGGCCAATTGAAAAGGAACAAGATGGCTGAACGAAGACCCATTAGCGAAGGAGTGGAACGGGAGGGGGTCAGAGTTCATCACACAAGCACCGAGATAAGAGCCGATGATGCTCCCTTTTTCGCTTCAATGGCTTCGGAATGATTACAGACACTAGATTCCAGCGTCTTTCAAGAAAGGCAATTGGAGAAGATGGGAAGGGGATCTTATACACATAATCTTACACACCATAATAATTGCCTGGTCAATCAAAAATCCGTTTTAGAAGGTAGGATAGAAGAAAATTTTAAGGCTCATAGTAAGGATCATGGCTTTACTGGAGAATGCGAGCCAACATAAGAATCTATTCATCCACTACACCTGATACCTATACCTTTGTATCTGCCAAAATCATAAGGCTACCTTTCTGCCAATAAAAATTTCTTATAAGTCTGTAGTATGGAAGACAATTTCATGACTAACCTTCCGGTACCCGCGCCATTTCGCTTTTCAATTCACACCGCGTGGCGGCACCCATGCCGCCCATGAAAATCAAGTTTTAACTGCCCATAGTCATTATTGAAAGGTTGTTAACAGCTGTGTCAATATGCTAGGTAAACCACCTGAATCAAACTTACTATAATTTTATAGTTTGTATGCTCATAAACCAAATAAATATGTACCTACCTAAAATCATAAACAGCCAACTTTTTCCAATGAAATCGACATGATTGTTTTCTCAACCAAATTATCGCAGTACAGATGGGTTCTGTATTCATTAGCGCTCCCAGGGAGGGAGGAGGGAGCAAGTAAAAAAAGCCATTCAATTTTTTTATTCAAGAACTTTTCCTTAGAGCTTCGTATTCTACTGCGAACTAGCCAGATTGCAACTGATAACACTGGCGCGACGTTTGACTCGGCAAGGTAAAACCAGCGTGATCTCTGGATAAATATGGTAATTAACAAATAGCAGTAGATCCCGCCGTCCGGGAATCAAGAATGCATGCGTAAATACGAAAACTAAGGTTGAGGCGGCACAGGTGCCGCCTATGCGAGTACCGGAAGGCTAAGGAATATGGCTCTGGGTATCGTCGAGAGCGCGAGCAGTCATACGAATCCATCCATCTGCAATAGCCTTGTCTACCAATGTATTCGCCAAAATTATAAGACTAGCTGCTGCCAATCCAAAATTTGTAAAAGAAGTTGGGACATAAGACAGTAATGGTAAACATGTACATAACAGCATTAAGCTCTCATCGGGAATGAGCAGCCATTATCGACTACTACTGGAGTCCATGTTCAACTTTTTTTACACCTAAAATGTTCAATAAATGTTTTTCTCTCTTTAAAAAAATCTGTTAAAGCTTAGTCTACCTGGCTGCTTATCACTCCAATCAAAATCAGCCATAAATTATCCATTCGCTACAGAGTATTCCAATTTATTATCCCCAATAGTAGCAATTTACCTATCTGTCCTTCACCCAAAATCATATAGAAAGGTAGAACGGAAGACAAGTTGATAGACGCATATAAAAAAAAGAATAACAAAGGAGAAATCATCATGAAAAAACCCTAAAAACTTCTAACCAGAAATGACCAAATCCAAAACGAATAGACTGAAGAGTTTGTGATATGATAATATGCAGTTCCAATTGAAAAGCTTTTCAAATCCAAAATTTGTCAATTGAATTGGCAACAATCATTTCACTTCTTATGGCGCAAGTTTTTTTGCATTAATATGAGGGAGGAGGGGGGGGGGAGTAACATGTTTTCTTTTCACATGATTCATTTCTTTAAGGGGGATTTTCATTACATTGTTGGGTACAGCTCCCGGAATATGCAGTGAAGATTGACCCACACCTAGAGCCGTATTTCAAAGGATTAATTTTCAAGGAGCTCGGGAAATGAAGAAGGTCGGAGCACTAGAAGGCAAAACCCCATAGGTAGTTTAATATGCTGTACGACGTTAGATGACCCGAATTAAAGGGGACGTGGGTAAAGCGGCGGTGAACAATGGGAGGTTCAATTCAAATGGACTGTGGGACGGCAGAGGACAACTGATGACTGGAAGGGCGAGGCTGGAAATATTAGAAGAGGCGTCCGAGCGAAGGCTAATATTATCTCCTGCATAAAAGGATACGAGGGGCGGTGTGCGCAGTCATTGCGGCTCTAGCTATTTCATTCAGGAAACCACAAGGTTACCATTGTACTCATCGCACAATTTAGCTGAATTCAGCTTTCAAACTACAATAATTTCTCCTAAAATCCCAGTCCTACCATTTTTCAACAATGCACAGCCTGAATGCCAAAATGTCTGCCAGATTGAGTAGGAAATAAAGCTTCCTCACAAATAATCATGGACTTACATAACATGTACAAAAATAAGAACTATCCAGTATCCTGGCAATAATATGTTGGTTTTTCACAAAATTTACCCTCTCAGGCTGAATGGTAAGTTATAAAATTCATCAACAACTAACCTGGAACAGACTTCAACTTCCCTCCAAATGTGAACAAATCAGGTATTCGGGGCGTTGTGAGAAATTATTGTTCGTTATACTCATTGCGCGTGTGCTAATGGTACTTCGATGCGACAGGCATGAAATCTGTAAGGGATCATCTAGAAACTGATTCGCGCATTGCCTGAAACTATCATCAAAATCGGGTAGATGTTTCTGTTTCGACAAAATTCGACGTTTTTCTGTTTTTCTCCGAGCGTTGTGGCTCTTTCAGAACCAACCCAAATCCAATTTATGAGGGGCATCAAGGGGGAAAAAGGTTAAAATGTATTAATATAAGTATAATATATATTCGACAAATGTACTATTTTTTACGTAGTCTCATCGACGATGAAAACAACAGGCAAAAGCTTCTTTAAACAGTGCTGCGTGCCCACATCTCGGAGGAAGTGCCAACATCAGACTCCAGTTAATTAACGTTTTCAAAGTTTTTGCCACCAAAAACACTTCCAATTTTGGCAGGAGGGGGTACTTAATCGGATTAGGTCCGGATAATCTTGAAGGTCCCCTTGAATTTTTAGAATTTAGTAATGGCTGGGTCTGACAGGCAGAGTGAGAATGCATAAGCAGAACGCGGCCTTCTGCACTTTACTGCTGCTCTCATGCGCTCCAAAACTTCGCAGTACCTAGCCCAATTTATCGTAGAACCTCTTTTAAGATAATAAATCAGAAGAGCCCCCAAATAACTGTCGCCATAATCTTGTCTTCACACATTAAAAGGTCACTTTTAGTAGGGGGTGGAGAGAGAGGTTCTTATGATTTCTTTCAAACTTTACGTTTTATACGCAATCGCCTCGGAGCAAACCAAAAACCTTCCGATTTAAGCGATTTTATATGAATTGAGACTTTATAGTATTTTTGGCCTGCAGCACGAATACAAAGCACTCCTATCATTGATAGCGAGGAAATAAACGTAGTGCAAATGGGAGTAAATCATCAAGAACATTTTCCTTTTCATGCTGGCTTTTTTTGTAGTGCCGATGATATAATTTCGATTTATCCAATGGAAGTCATCTTGTTAAGAAGCCTTCAACGACCCATAAGTACCTTATGTTCAGATTAGACCATTATAGGAAACACGAAGAGTAGAGAAACTCATCTTTGTGCATGCGCACAGACCAAAATTGCTCGAAAATGGCACATCAGGCAGACTTGGAATTCGTTCAGTATTGTCTGTAGAAACAGCAAAATACAATTTCATTCTGGAGGTAAACAAAATTTCAACACTAAAAACTTGGACAGTTTCCTCAACTTTTGGTTCAGTTGGCATTCAAAACTTTAGCTTTTTCGTTGAAAGAGGAGTTGAAGGAGAACTGATCTAGTGCGAAATTCTTCACTCGTATTTCGGGGATCGGAGGAAGCGAAGAATCTCAATGACGTCACAAGAGTGGGAGCCTGGGAGAATTGATCCGCACGATCCCCTCAACGCCTCTCTCACCCCCACAAATGACGTCATCAGCCATTCATTTTTAGTTTTCTTCAATTCTTGCTTTGTTTTCTTTTTCGTGTGACGACATTTTTCCCTCAAAATCAAGCTCTTATCCTAGTTGTTTGCCTTTTACAAAATTTGCTCCCTTGTGTGTAAAAGTGTGCTTTATCCGTGGATACTTACCACAGGAGTAAATTCAACGGACTCCCTCCAATTATGATTATGTTTTCAGGGATTATACGAGTAATTTTGATCCCTGGATGGTGTTCGATAAAACTCAGCCTTTTCAGCACAAAAGCTAACCTCTCGTCATGCACAATATTCAATTACAACTGAAATACATCCATCAGTATGGAAGCCTTCATCGAGAATAATTTAGTCATGAAGAAGTGAAGACCACATTTGAAGTGACGGGGTGAGGACCGTATAATGCGATATTCAGATTATACGGGCAAAACATTCAAACGAGAAACTTTTCTTCCATAATTCATATACATCCAGAAGACATAAACAACCCTTACACAATCGTCATCTTTCTTGGCTTCTGTCAACCATCAGAATATCCATAAGTAGCCATGTATTCATAATCATTTCGTTAGCTATCTATGATACGATTGAGTAACTAATTATTGGTACTTTCAGATGTACAATACATTAATAACGTATTAATTTTTTTCCTCTTTCGTAAATTTGCTGCCAATGTATATAGTTGAAATTTTTTACTTGCATAGCAAAGATAAAGGGTTTATCTAAAGGAACCCATTAACATATGACCGACCAAATACGAGGAAATATATTTTGACAGCGCGATGGTATCATCTAGTAAACACACCGCAGTACTACGTGACCTGGTCGGTGTAGCCAGCAGCATACGTACGATAAGTACAACTCTGCTCATCCAATTTGAACCACAAAACAGACAGACATGAAGTACAGGAATCAACGTGAATCATGCAAGATACGAGCCCAAAGAAACATCCCACCCAAATAGTGAAAGAGCAGGAAAATGGGAGATTTGATACAGAGCTTAATCACTATATTCAATAAGATGAGCTCAATTCGAGCTCTATGAGTCGTGGTGAATAACCTAAATTAGAAAGGTGACGAGCAGTGTTTTTAAAACCAAGAAGTAGTCATTTGAAGAAGGCTGAAGCCAGCACAAATGTCAAGTATAAGTATCAACTTTAATAGTTGGAATATCAAATACAAATATATTGTCATCAGAGCAAATAGAAACACTAGAATCTTATCTAATATAATTATTTGATAAGACGCAACTACTCTATGATACCAAAATCTACGTGTAATAATAAAATAGATACCAAAAATCAAACAGCTACTCATCAATAATCACAACCAAACCAAATTAGTAGCAAGACTACTTTGTGTGAGGAAAATTAGTAATAAACACGTAGTAGAGTTGTTTTGTAACCAGGTACCTAAGGAATCGAACTTCAAATCCTCTGAAGTAGACGGCTAACAAAACAATTTGATAAATAAATACCTAGGAGAAAAAACCATCGAAAAACTCACCCGAATTTGGGAGCACCTTCTCGTCTTTTCCACAGCTCCATCTGGGATCACTGATAAAGTCTTTTTTCTAATTAGCCAATAGGAAGTTGAAATTCTTCTAACAAAAGGATTTAAAACGTGGCACGCGCGAATTCCTTCTTGTAAGACAAACTGACGACAAGCAATCTCGAAGAAGGGATTGTTAGGGCAGATCGGCACAGGAGGGACAGCTGAGGGGAAACCGTGTGTTTCGCCGACCAGGGAGACAATCTGATTTTAGGCCTGAAATCCGCAGTCATTATGGAGGTGATGAAAAAATTTCGCGTACTCAGGGGAAGGGAAGAATAATTTTAAAATCGAGTTGAAACAAATCAAATTATATTCAAGAAGAGATTAAAAAGAAGGGAAGACGAAATTGTAGAGCGGCGCTTTCCTGAAGCAAGCGACAGGGGCAACGTCTAGAACTGAACTGGGCCGCGGGAGATGATCGATCAAATGGGAGGTCGCTGGTTTCCCAGCATCACGCGAGAGGCGCTCATGTCGACCTGACATTTCCATGGATTTTATACGTATAATATCCATTAATTTTCTCCTACTATGTGGGAGGTGAACGTAGCTTCCTCATGCAGCTCCTCTCATTCGAAAACTAAGTCAATGCATTTGGATCGTCAAGAGCATGAATCGTTTTAGAGAAAGAAAACAGATATCCCAGGAGAATAGAAATAAAAAATTAGAGGAGAGCGTCGGATAAAGGAAGATCATTCAGGAAGCCATGGTTCATCATGAGTAGGCTGTGGTAGCCAAGCAAATTGCAGTCGAAGCAGACTGATTGTTCACAAGACAATAGATTATCGTGAATACAAGAATTGATAGTAGCAAAAACGACTGGCCCCAATTTTAAATATCATTATTTCATACTACTTCAACCACGTATGCACCTATTTTGACATTTTCATGTCTTTGCTTTGGCACATAAACTGAAAAATCGTCACAAAAACTTGCTCACGCGATACCAATAAATAAAATAGACTCACTGTGTTGCGTAAAGAACAATCAACTGTTTTCTTATTTTGATGCTTGGGTACATGAACTAACAACCTTACTTTACTACCTTGTTGTGTAGTACTAAGAACACACATGAAAATGTCCCAATGTGTTGCAGACTCGTATGCAAGCATTTTCATCTTAAAATTGTAAACGGTACTAAATACGTAGTTTGAGGGAGCAATCGAAATTACTAACAAAAAATTGATAAAACAATTGGTTTCTCTCATTTATCATTATGATGCTATGGATCAGCTACCAATCCAGTCTATTCGGCAGGCTCGACTTATGGAGCGGAATATGAAGCTGTGCAAAAGTTGGAAATTGAAAATAACCTCTAAATTTTGGTGCTTTTTTTCAGAAAAGAGCAAGTTTTTGTCTAAGAGTACCTACTCTAAACTTTCCAAATTAGCTAATCCTAAAATTACTACTTCCTAATTTGACACAAAAACGGTCTCCACAGACCTAAACATAACCAGAATAAAGTTTTCCAAAATTTGGTTCAATTTCTTGTCTTTTTAAAACGCTGCAAATTATTACACAACGGTTTATTATTTTTATATAGATCACTCGTCTACAAAATCACCAACCATCCAATATGAAGAGAAAAAAAAAATAATAAAAAATAAAAAAAATAAAAATAAAAAAAAAATAAAAATCACCAACCATTGATCGCATTTCGGTCAGCTCTAATTTGAACGGAGATTAGGCCTCTTTTGCAATTCACACTCGTGTTTGGATTTATATATATATATATATATATTTCAATATAAACCCTTAAATTTTCGTAGGGAGAGAACGGTTTGTCCTACAGAGCTCCGCGTGGTCTCAAAAAATTCTAAAAATTCTATAGAATCTTAATTTGAAGGAAAAACAATACCTCTATATCGAAATTTTTTGAGTTAGGGCGTTTTCAAAATTTCAAAATTGATTTTGGAACCCTTAGAAGGGACCTACCTCAACCAAAAGCTTCGGGGCACAACTAGACCCCAAATGGAGCCTACATACCAAATTTCATCAAAATCGGTCAATGCTAAGTGGCAAAAGTGCCGCGTACGGCGTACGGCGGACGGACGGCCAAATTTTTATTCGATTTTTGGATTCTACTTACCTTGAAACGTAAACCATCAAATTTTGAGGGGGTGTTTAAATTTTTTTTTTTTCTTGGTCGATTCCAAAGGTTCATTATTGAAAATAATAAACCAAAATTAGATACTAACTTAGTACGTTTTTTTTCGGAAACTTCCAAAATAAATAAGATAAGGTTGCCTCCAAAGCGTGTTTAACGCTGAATGAGGAATTTCACCATGTCGGAATTTCCTATTTTTGACCCCAAAATCGGATTCAGCACCTCGAAAAAAAACCGGGAGGATGACGTTATCCTGGAATAGTTCATTTACGGCCGCTTGAAGCGCTGAGATCGAGAAATCTACAGTCCTCAGATGCAACATTTCACAAAACCAGTAAAGTTTGAAATCGAAAAACTGAAGAAAAAAAAAATAGAAAAAGCAAGATGGGGAAAATTAGGTTTCCCCTGTTTTTGTTTGATAACTTTCCTCTTAGATAACACGATTTCGTCATACAATCGGGCAACAATGGGAGGAGACAGCGATCCAAACAGCCCAATCAGCGAGTATTCCCGCATCACGTTGAAGAGGTCCGTTTTCCTGGTTATTTTTTGAAATCATAAATTTTGATTGTCTCCCAAAAATAACAGGAGACTTATTTTCCGAAATCAACCCGATTTTCATCTATCCCACACCATTAACTATTCAGGAAAAATGCAAACAGAATTCGGTGAAGTTCCTCATTGAATGAGATCAATGGATAGGATCATAACTGGAGGAATTACAGCAACAATTACACACAAAAACGACGTTTTTCAAAAATGGGGTAGTTGGAAGGGTAGGAATTTTGTCTTTTTGACGTCAGATTCAAATTTAGAGCACTAGAAAACGTTCCTGTGCCATTCGAAAGAGGTACTGACTTGTTTTGGCAGGAGAGGTTGACAACAACGCGGAAGTAATCTGGCAAAAGGAATCTCTCGATAGAAATCACTGCAATCGAAGACACATTCAGGTCAGAAAAATTAAAATAACGATGCAAAATAGGGGCGATGAGTAAAAAAAACAATAAAATATATTTTGCAGCCTTTTCAAATTTGATTTTTTTTTCGATTTTACAATAGTGAAGCATATTTTTGTCGTTTTCCTATCGTTGCTCACCCCGCAGTGTACTAGCCGTCTGATGGTTTTCCCACTTGAATCAGAAAATCATGTTTTTCGAAACTCTCCATTGTTTAAGGAAGCGTTGCTGGGAGTTTTACGCTCAGATATGTAGGTACTTCAATAGAGATTCACTTCACAGAAGAAAAAAAGTTTAAAGAATATCGTGCAACTACCCCATAGTTTAACCCGAATATGAGTAGGTCTTCTGTATTTCTCAACACCGAAACAAATGAGACCCCTAATATGTATTTTAGTTACGAAATTATTGAAAAAAATGCTATTTTATTTATTAGAGACCTTTTATTTATTTGTGTTTGGCAACTCGTACTTTTTTTCATTCTCTCATGTACCACCTGAGATTTTAATTAACTTTCCAGTTTTTTATTGCAATTGTTTTAAAAAATAAAATGTTGCTTTTTATTGACTCCTTAATACTTTCCGAACCCACTCAGAATCTTGTTGTTTTTTCGTAAAGTTTAAATAAAGGTTATAATTTTGTTTCATCACACGAGTTGCTATTTTATGAAAACTGAAATTTTGCCAATTGAAGTATAAAAATACAAGTAGGAAAAATATATAGACGTGAATATGCGATGTTAGAAATTAAAAATCTCCCCACTATTGAGATAAGACTTCAATATCCCATTTGCGGGTTTTTCAGAATTTTGCCTCTAAGCTGGTTTATTGGAATTATTGTTACTCAAAACTGATTTTAAAATTTTCAAACATAATTAACCAAAATTGTAATTACTTTCTGAATAAGTCTGTGTAAGCAGTTTTTAAATATTCCATTTTGTTAACAAATGGGAAGCTACCTAAATTTGTCCTCGAAAATGCTGCCATCTATACAAAAAAAATCGTATTAAGGGGGTCTCAGTCGGTCGCCGTTCGATTTTAGTATTTAGAGAAACTGAAGGCGCAAAAACGTAAAAAGTTGTAAAAACCTAACTGAATTAACGGTTTTCCCCATTTTTCTTTGGCAATTATTGTTCGATTGTGATGAATCCAGCGGCAATATTTCAGTTTTTCAATTCCCTAAGCCCATGCACCAATGAATTTCTAAAATCCTCTAAAATTTCAAATATAGGTACAACTTTTTAAGTTTTTGCGCTTTCGATTTCGTGAAATACTAACCCGGAACGAGGAATGAATGGCGACCGACTGAGACCCACTTAAAATCGGGGACACTTTAGCCTTGAGCATAATAATGTAATTTGAAAACATCGGACGGACGGCCAAATTTTTATTCGATTTTTGGATTCTACGTCTCTTGAAACGTAAACCAACAAATTTTGAGGGAGGGGGGGGGGGAGTTGAAACATTTTTTCTTGGTCGATTCCAAAGGTTCATTATTGAAAATAATAAACCAAACAGAATATTGAACACCCTTTAGGAATTTTACGTTTCGAAACGAAGGTTGAGGAACCCGCAAATCGAAAGAAGAAAATCTGTACTTATTCAAAACTAATTTACCAAAATATGAACATAAGCGAGTTCTAAGGGCTCTCTTTGGAATGGTTCCTGAAGAATTCCAAACGTTCAACCTCAAATCAATCCAGACGACGCGTACTGGTACCCCTGTCATTAGAGAGTTTTTGGCAACCACTAACGGGCCCGTGGAACCTCTTCACAAAGCTCGGAATTCGCGGGTGTCGATGAATTTGCCTCCTGATAACAGCGGGCGACGATGAAAGTGTGCCCCCCCCCCCCCCCCCCCCCCGACAGTCACCCGTTCCTAGAGGCCCACCATCACGAGCGCCTCCCTTCCACTCCTGTCCATAGTTAACGGGCTTCCTCCTTCAACTGGGTAGCATCCTCTGTTGCTCGCGCTAGTCTCCTCCTAAGGGGGCCCCGTCAGATATTGGCACCAAAAACTCCCTATTGTTTTTGGCAACCACTCACAGGCCCGTGGAACCTCTTCACAAAGCACGGAGTTTGCGGGTGACAATGAATTTGCCTCCCGACAACAGCAGGCGACGATGAAAGGGTGACCCCTCCCCCTGACAGTCACCCGTTCCTAGAGGCTATAGTTAATGGGCTTCCTCCTTCAACTGGGTAGCATCCTCTGTTGCTCGCGCTAGTCTCCTCCTAACAGGGCCCGTGAGATTTTGGCACCAAAAACTCTTCATTCACTCACAAGAAAGGTTCGAAGTGGGAGACACTGAAGTAGGAAATAGTAGGAATTAATCCATATTTTCCATCATGGTAAGTTACAAATCATCACAACGAGTTTGTCAATCCGTAACTATTCATTTTGGTAGTTTGGGAGAGGTAGACACTATTCTTAACGGTAATCCAGTTCCTAGAAGGAAGGAGCTAGGAGGCTACTTCTTCTAGGCTACTTCTATAGGTACTTTGTAGCGGTTTGAGACTAACGGAGAGTTCTGGTTTCTCACTGGAATATTATAATATTGGGATTGAATCCCCCTAAAGACAATAAACTCAAATAAGGGAAATGGAAATAAGTATCAAATATCATTTTTGTAAAAATAAAGAAAAGAATCTTGGAACCTATAATAATCATTCAAGTAAAACAATGATATGTAGGTATAATTATACCGGAATGAAGTTAGCAATATTCAGAAAAAATCGTTAATGCTTAACCAAACTGAACCAAATTTGAGCAACGTACTCCCTTGAGTTATGCACACCAGATCAGTGGCGTCTCCTCCAGGCAAACATAGCAAACACTGTTTGCCCTACTAAAAATATACAAAATGAACAAATTAATTTTTGTTGAGATTCTCCTATACTTCCATTTTTTGGAAGTAACATTAAGCCGACTTTGAAAAATTTTAATAAAATTTAGGGACTATTCCATGATAACCAAGGAAGTTAGATGAAATAGGAGAATGGAATAAGTAGGTACGTATTTTTCCTAGAATATTAGCCGCAACACACCAGTGAGTTGTAAAGATTGGTAACTATGATCGATTGTGGATGGTATGTGATCTAGCGAGGGAACCGGCGATGCAAGGCAAGCAGTTCAAAGAAATGAATTTTGCGAGACTGTTTTGGAGGAGAAAAGACGATCGGCGGGTAGGCGGGGGGTCAGTGCGGGGTCTAGTATTCCTATACCCCCACTATAATAGCGTAAGCAAAGGCAAACAATCGACTAGCTGTTTCGTGACCTTGAAAGCAGAGAAAATTGAAACATGAGCCATGGATACTAAGCCATAGGTTTCGCTTCCTTAGCAAACAGTAATCAAATTTAATGAAGAAATTCTTTATTTATTTGAATGAAGTGTGAAGCGTTTATTTCATCTACACAAACTCGATTATGAAGCGAAAACATGATTGGAAGGTACTGACAATGGCAAGCTGTTTTCTTTGCTGGCGCTTGATCTATAAAAAATAAACCGTTGTGTAATAATTTGCTGCGTTTTTCATTATTGGTTATACCTCCAAGACTGGTCAAGGTGTTAGCCTGACGAATATTCTCACCTGACGCCACTGCACCAGTTAGGAGAGGAAAGAGAGTAGAGGAGAGGAGGGGAAAATTGTACTAAATTCAACATCTCAATGTAAAAACATATTGTTTAGTAATGCATGCATTCCAGGGGACGTCCCATTGGATAAGCATTAGATCAGTTTAACCAGTTGGTAAGTGATAAACCTGTTTCACTCGATGTAATTTATTTATTACTTTAGGCAAGAAATACTGACCCCCCCCCCCCCCCACCATTATCCACCTTAACATTTCTGGCGGCGTGGGAGCCTAGAATCTGAAGAGCATTTTAAAATCCATGATCTACGATACCCAACATGCGAATTCGAGTTCACCCCCCCCCCCCCCCCCCCACACACCACCACCCAACGCCAACAATGGTGCCAGTCCGGCACCAAAGCGGAAATACGTCGTAACATTGAACTTTCAACTGTTAGTTTTGGTTTGCAGTCCGTCAAAGTTCTTATCCGTATTCAAGGTGAAACACAAAAAAAAAAAAACACGAAATAAGCGGTTTATGGCATCATGGCATCATGGCACCACTATTAGTTCCATGGTGGAACAGAGAATAATTCATGAAAATCCGGAGGTATAATGAGAATTTTTCCTCAATTTCAAAGCTTGGGTACAATTAGTAAGCAGTAAAGGAACCGAAATATTGAAAAATCGGATATTTTGTGAATACTATCCCCCCACTCACCCCCTCCCCTTGAGAATTTTGGTACTCTGGTAAAATCATGTACAACTCGGAAGTTATTTGAGTCAAACAAAAAAAGAAACACGCAAATCGGTTGGAAATTGAGGCCTGGGCAGAGTTTAGAAGATTACGCACGTTTTTTAATCATTAACCCCCCCTTTCCCCCTCTTAAAAAGCAAAATCCAAAATTCCGGCGCCGTAGTGCACAACTAGATAGTATTTCGCGTCAAACGAAAAAAGAACCACGAAAATCGTTTGAGAACTAAGGCCTGGGCAGAGTACACAAGATTATGCCCAAAAACGCACGTTTTTCGAGCATTAACCCCCCCTTTCCTCCCCTTAAAAGGCAAAATTCGAAATTCCGGCGACGTAGTGCACAACTAGATAGTTTTCCGCGACGAACAAAAAAAGAACCAGGAAAATCGGTTGAGAACTAAGGCCTGTGCAGAGTACAAAGATTTTGTTACACACACACATACACACACACACACACACAGACATACACCTATGGTTTTTTTCGCGGATTTGGATTCAGAATGGTCTAAAACGGATTACTGTGTGGTTATTTTTTTTTCTGTTGAGTGTTGTCCAATTTCACCCCAGATCGATTGCATAAGGACGCCCAAGTCTTACTGTGGGACGTCCTAAAAAACGGTAAAATCGTTATTACACACCCAAAATCCACCAAATTTTGGAGTTATTTAACCCTGAGTTATGCGCACCAGGTAGAGGTGGAAGGAGAGGCGGGGGGAAATTTCCAGACGCGAGCTCTCATGATTTTTTGCGTCGTAAGACTAATCAATTTCTCAAAAAACCATTGGACAAAATGTCGCAAACTTGGCGCTTGGAAATTTTCGAAAGCCAATTTTCGAAAATTAACCAGAAATTGTTTGATAAAAATAATATACCTACCTAATATAATGCCACGATGCCTCTCCGCTTTGGCATCAATGAAATGTGTTGTAGGGTCTCAACGATATACAGAACAGGAAAAACTAAATACTCGAATTCATCCAAAATGAAAAATCCAACACAATCGACGACTTGGTAACTGTGACCCTCGGACGTTTTGAGACAGAAAGATGCCTTTCATCGTATTATCGGTATAAATAACCCAGAATCGGCCTTCTACCTTCAAATCGCGGCCAAGAATGACACTACCAACAAAACCACTAACAGACACACACACACGTACACGCCAAATAGAATTGCCAATCAATAAAATCGTTAAATCATTAAACTGAAATAAAACACAAATTGAAGAATAGAATCTCCGAGTCTGTGGGTCAAAGCCCTTGGCATCATTCTGTTTCTTCTCCCATCACTCAGCATCTTCAAGTTCGGTATTTTATACTGCGATTGACGAGGAATTTCTCCGTAGTTGTCAATTGAAAAATGAATTAGACAAATTAGGACGAAGGTACTTACCCCTCGAAAAGTATATGTCCAACATCCTCTTCGTCAGGATCTGTCGTCGAAGCCGTAAAATCCATGATTTGAAAACCTCCACCAGGATCGATCTTCGCCCGCACGTTTCACTGATAACGAAACTATACAACTCTCACTCAAGTTTTACTAAAACGATGTATTCCCAATCGAGAGGAAAATCTTTCGAAAAAAAATGTATTTATAGTCACAAACACAGACCGTTGGGATTCAACTTCGCCGTACAATTCGACCGTTGCGTTGGGAAGTAAGAGCGCCCGCTGCATGTCCAGATCACTAGCGCTCTCTATGGCCTTCTGATTTTCTAATTTTTCAGCTGATGGTTACCGACAGATTGATTGGGATATTTCTTTGAGTCTGTTTATTGTAATTACATATAATATATTATGACTATTGCAATATTTTCCGAGGCCCAGGACGGTTTCACGACACCCGCTAGCTAGCAAAAGCGATTGAGACATGCAGCGGGCGTTCACCAGATCCTTCAAAACTTATCGAGGTATTCCATGTTTTGATTGGTCGTCCAATCAGATAGCGGGGTTTTCAAAATAGCACATTTCACAATGTTTCTTCTCAATAATAATAACAATAGTTCTAATGATGGAAATTATAAAGCCAAGAATATTTTACATTTTCTGAGATTTTAGTTTGTTGCATTGAAGTGCGAGGATGAACTTGAACGATGAAGGTTCTTGGTAATGCACACCAGTTATACGCTTCATTCATTCACACCAAAATAAAACTTTTATGATGGGTCCCTACTTCGTTTTTAAAGGTACGTTATTTCATCTTTAAGACACTAGTTTCATTCGTGAAATAAAGTGGTAAGTAATCATTTTTGTCAATATTTTCGTACAGGAGTTTTGTTGTATGGAGGAAGTTTTTTCTACTCCACGTTCAACAGATGTCGGGAACCACCACCTGTTCCATGAATCCTTGATAAGGGCAGAACATCTCGAACAAAAGTATCGATGAATCATACAGTAATCGATTTATACGGTATTCGATATATATCGACAGACTCATTAATTATTGTGAGAAATTCATCGCAAAAGTTGGATGCATTAGATTTGTCGTTGATTCACCAGATGAACGAGGGTCTCACAAAATGATAAGTCTCTGGAAAATATAAGTTAAGTACTTTTGATTATAACTACCATCTAGACATTCTGGCTAACGTGTTAGGACAAAGAAGGGGTAAAGTTCCTAGTTTTATGGACTCAAGAAATGGCATTCCCGGAGCAATGTTGTAGGGATTTTTCCCTACACGTGGGAATTTCGGGAGTGATTGAAGCGTAGGAATCCCTACGCCAAACGTAGAAATTTTCAAACAAGGAGGTAAACGCGCGAAATTCTAATAATTGCTAGATTTTAATACGTAGATTATACAAAGATATCGTAGAGTACCTATATGTAGATTTTAGTGCGACTGCACTAATTATGTATCCCATGGTAATTGGCTTTTTAAAGTGCCCATCCATCAACGCTGACTTATGAGTAGGTAGGAACTTAATTGTAAGAATTTGAAGGAAGCCTTATCAGAGATATTTTTAAAGAAATAAAATTTATTTCTCTAAATCATCATAATTTACAGGTCATTTAACGAATATTTTTAAAGAAATAAAATTCATTTCTTTAAATTATCATAATTTTTTAAGAAATAACATTTATTTCTATAATCATCATAATTTAATGATCATTTAATGAATATTTTTGAAGAAATAAAATTCATTTCTTTAAATCATCATAATTTTTTAAGAAATAAAATTTATTTCTTTAGATCATCATAATTTAAAGATCATTTAACGAATATTTTTAAAGAAATAAAATTCATTTCTTTAACTCATTATAATTTTTAAAGAAATAAAATTTATTTATTTAAATCATCATAATTTAAAGATTATTTAATGAATATTTTTAGAGAAATAAAATTCATTTCTTTAAATCATCATAATTTTTTGAGAAATAAAATTTATTTCTTTAGATCATCATAATTTAAAGATCATTTAACGAATATTTTTAAAGAAATAAAATTCATTTCTTTAAATCATCATAATTTTTTAAGAAATAAAATGTATTTCTTTAAATCATCATAATTTAAAGATCATTTAATGAATATTTTTAAAGATATAAACTTCATTTCTTTAAATCATCATAATTTTTTAAGAAATAAAATTTATTTCTTTAAATCATCATAATTTAAAGATTATTTAATGAATATTTTTAAAGAAATAAAATTTATTTCTTTAAATCATCATAATTTTTTAAGGAATAAAATTTCTTTCTTTAAATCATCATAATTTAAAGATCATTAGCTAAATGATCATTAAATTTTAATGAATATTTTAAAATAAATAAAATTTTCATTTCTTTAAATCATCATAATTTTTTAAGAAATAAAATGTATTTCTTTAAATCATCATAATTTAAAGATCATTTAACGAATATTTTTAAAGAAATAAAATTCATTTCTTTAAATCATCATATTTTTTTAAGAAATAACATTTATTTCTTCAAATCATCATAATTTTTTAAGAAATAGGTAATATTTATTTCTTTAAATCATCATAATTTGAAGATCATTTTATGAATATTTTTAAAGAAATAAAATTTGTTTCTTTAAATCATCATATTTTAAAGATCATTTAATGAATATTTTCAAAGAAATAAAATTCATTTCTTTAAATCATCATATTTTTTTAAGAAATAAAAATTATTTCTCTTAATCATCATAATTTAAAGATCATTTAATGATTATTTTTAAAGAAATAAAATTTATTTCTTTGAATCATCATATTTTAAAGATCATTTAATGAATATTTTTAAAGAAATAAAATTCTTTTCTTTAAATCATCATATTTTTTTAAGGAATAAAATTTATTTATTTAAATCATCATAATTTCAAGATCATTTAATGAATATTTTTAAAGAAATAAACTTCATTTCTTTAAATCATCATAATTTTTAAAGAAATAAAATTTATTTCTTTAAATCATCATAATTTAAAGATTATTTAATGAATATTTTTAAATAAATAAAATTCATTTCTTTAAATCATCATAATTTTTTAAGAAATAAAACTTATTTCATAAATCATCATAATTTAAAGATTAGGTATTTAATGAATTTTTTTAAAGAAATAAAATTCATTTCTTTAAATCATCATAATTTTTTAAGAAATAAAATTTATTTCTTTAAATCATCATATTTTAAAGATCATTTAATGAATATTTTTAAAGAAATAAAATTCATTTCTTTAAATCATCATAATTTTTTAAGAAATAAAATTTATTTCATTAAATCATCATAATTTAAAGATTATTTAATGAATTTTTTTAAAGAAATAAAATTCATTTCTTTAAATCATCATAATTTTTTAAGAAATAAAATTTATTTCTTTAAATCATCATATTTTAAAGATCATTTAATGAATATTTTTAGAGAAATAAAATTCATTTCTTTAAATCATCATATTTTTTTAAGGAATAAAATTTATTTCTTTAAATCATCATAATTTCAAGATCATTTAATGAATATTTTTAAAGAAATAAACTTCATTTCTTTAAATCATCATAATTTTTTAAGAAATAAAATTTATTTCTTTAAATCATCATAATTTAAAGATTATTTAATGAATATTTTAAAAGAAATAAAATTCATTTCTTTAAATCATCATAATTTTTT
Source organism: Apolygus lucorum (assembly GCA_009739505.2). Classification (NCBI taxonomy): domain Eukaryota; kingdom Metazoa; phylum Arthropoda; class Insecta; order Hemiptera; family Miridae; genus Apolygus; species Apolygus lucorum. The sequence goes on from CM019176.2 coordinate 57,254,087, forward strand.
AAGAAATAAAATTTATTTCTTTAAATCATCATAATTTAAAGATCATTAAATTATCTTTAAATTTTAATGATCTTTAACGTGAAAAAATTGATTAAATCTAAACTTAATGAGACTGCAACTGCAAGGTAATACTGTTGCTAATTCAAGGGCCTTATACTGCACCGAAGTGATAATAGTTAGGTAAGTGAGGAGGTTTGTTGAACATTTTAATGTAGATAAAAAGGTAAAATTCTTTAGTGTGGTTCATGGTTTTCTAATGTGAAGTAATGCACCAATTTTGGGCACGAGAATCAACTGAAATTTCAAGGCCCGAAAAATCTCCGGCCGACGGAAGAATCGACGGAAAGAACGATATCTCGAATCGCAAGTATCGATGTTACTCCACATCGCACCATTTCCGAGAATAACAAGCGAACAAGTTTATTGCGCGATCGTGTCAACACGCCTACGTTCATAACAGGGTCGTAGAAGTCGAAATATGTAACTTGTTGATCATTTAGGGTAGATGTGCTTGTGTAAGTCGTGCTTTTGGAACGATCGCGATGCAAATACGTTCCACTGTTTATTATCATGTGGACGGCAATGTGATCACTGACTGATAGTTCTGCAAGTTTCGATAGTGTGATTCTGGAAGGACAACGGAAGTGCGAGATATTGATCAGCTTATTTACCTGGAGAGGCTTCAGAATCACAAACTCCGTAGTCTGTGAATGGACCAACTCGAGCGATGCATTCCAAAGAAAAACTTGTAAGTAAAAGAGAATTTGACAAGACTATTAAGGATTGTATCAAAATGCGCAAGAAAGAAACTGCATTCTTCATCACCCGCTCAAAATATAAATTGTTGTTGAATCAAGTGAAAGCCGCTCGAAAGAAAAAAGCCAGCGAATTACATCCAAGATTAGCGAAACTAGTGAAACAATATGATGTGATAACGGTAGACGGGGTAGAGCGGTTAGTTGTGCCTAGTTCGACCAATAAATTAATTTACGTGGCGAAGGACGAATTATACGACGTTATATCTGAGGTGCATCTGGAAACAGACCACGGGAAGGTACAGACGATGACCAAATGTTTGAAGACCAAGTACAAAAACGTAACGAGCGAAGCTTTGACGGTATATTTAAAACTGTGTCAAACGTGCCAGAAGGACGGAGGCAAAGCAGACAAGATTAGTCCCAAGAAAGAGTCGCCAAAGGGTAGGAGAGGTAGAAGGAAGGCGGAATGCAGAGAAGAGGATGAATCTAAAGAAAATAAAGAGGACAAAATCAGTGAAATTGTTGACCTCAAACCAAAGAAGAGGGGCAGGAAGCCGAAGATTGTTTGCAAGGAAGAGCCTGCTGAGCAGGTGCCACCGCAAATTCCCGCCAAGAAACCAAAAACTGTTAGAACTGTTAAACGTACCAGAGCACCCATCGAGTCAGCCTCCACCAAACCTCTGACTGCTGGTACGAGAACTCCGCAGCGGATAGACTTCATCGAGATGATGCACGGCCCCGATTTCGATTACAATTTTATCGTAGTTCTAAGAGAGAGCACCACAAAGTTCGTGCACTTGAGGCCATTGCGCTCGAGAAGTCCCGAAGAGTTGGCAGAAGTTCTCCTCCCGATTTTCATCTGTTTTGGAACTCCGAGCGTATTGGAGACGTCGAATCAGGAATTCATGCAAACGACGGTGAACTGCCTGTGCGAGAAGTATTCCACAGTCCCCAGCGACATCCTGGTCGAAGGAACGGAAGACTGTCAGTTCTTCGCAGACATTGAAACCCTAATGTTAACCTGGGTGTGCGAAAATTCCACGCAGAAGTGGTACAACGGCCTCCGCTTCATACAGTACATCGCCAATTTGTATTTCAACAAGGAAATTGAGAAAACGCCGTTCGAAGCGATGTTCGGTAGGAAAGGGAAATTGGACGTGAGCAGTCTCAGTTTACCTCCTGAACTCCTCCAAGGTCTGTGTCCTGCTGAAGATGGAGACCAGGAAGAAAGGAAAATTCCGAATTCAATAGATCTCGTTGAAGGCCAACGAGATCATCTCCAGCTAGATGACCAAAGAGATTTGCAGGAAGAAGACGAAAGAGGCCTAGAAATCAGTGAAATGCTCGAAGTGGTTCTAGACGATGACTGACCATTGAAACTACTCCCCTTCCAAATCATCGTGTTACCCTTTCCCTTCCATTTTCGGACACTCTAGAACTTAAGGACCTACCCCTGTAAATACTAACCAGACTGATAGATTTTACTTACTATGAGGTACCTATTTTTTAAAAGTGGCTTTTTGTTAATGGGTTCTGCACTTCGGTATGATACAACACTTTTGGAAACTATTGCCTTTAGGTTACATGCTAAGGAAATTTATCCTTTACTCGCAAAACTGTTTTTCTCTATCACAAAGCGTTATACCTAAATCTAAAATTCCCGTACTTTGGAAGGGTCTTCTATAACCTTTCATCGCTTATAAATATGTGATCCATAAGTATCCTATTTTTTGTATGAAGTGAAAAAGTGAAAAATTTCGCAAATTTATGTGTATTAAGTAGGTTTTTATCATCTAGTTGTATGTACCTACATCAAAATTCGGTTTTGAAGAAACCTGAAGTTGGCCAACCTGGGTTGTAATAGGTTTGAACTTCAAGGAAATGTGATTTTAAATGTTAATCCTTTGCCCAATTCCACTCTTGATGACGCTCTTACACTTCTTCATCTCCAAGAAATTGATATCACCGCCAATTTTCAAAATATCAAACAGATCTAGATGTATCCCTTTTTCCTTCACATCATCCTGAACTACAAAAAACTATTCCTTAACACTCCTTGAAGGAGCTCTGTGTATGTATTCAATGAATTAATACATAACTTATCATCAAAATTTAAATTGTCATTGACCTTTACCCACATACTTCTCGCATTAGGCTTAGAGGGAGGAGGGACTAGTAATCCTACTACTAACAAAGTAATCAGAGTCAAATTCTGTTTGGCCCTTCATGAAAACATGCTGCTTGAGATTCCAGTCTGTTTCTTCACTGATCATAAACAAGGTTGCTCAATCTCTCCAATGCTGCCAACTTGCATCACTGGAGGCTCTCCAATACTGCTATTTCTTTTAAATCTCACAGAAACACTTTCAATATAGAACGTTTCATAATGGCTTTTTAACTGGTCAGTCTGATGCACATCACGTGCTGTTGGTCTTCTGAGTTTTTCCCAAATACCTGCTTTATTTTTATGTTGTTCAACCTGATACCTTCTTCATCTGGTAGAGGATTGAAAAAAGGGGGAAAAAACTGCATACCTCAACGAGTTAATCGACTATTGGAAACAGAGGGGCACACTAGGAATTAGAAGAGTCATCAGTGGTGAGGTTGTAGAGAAGCGCCTCGCTGGAAATTCCACCAATTCAGATAAGTGCAGAGCAAGATACCGGAGGAGTACTCTGGCAAAGATTCCCAAATCACATAACTGGATACTGAGATGTTGGTTGCCACTCCTGTATGCTCAGATAATGCCTGCAGAAGATGCCTACCGTATTTATGCCTTTTCTTCCTACAGGACTGCTCAAGATTAATGCTGCAGATTTACAAAGGTTGCTCACACCCCTGCAAGCTCTATGGTGCTGCCAACTTATAGCTTAGGTCACTCGCTTTCCTCCAGTGTTGCCAACTTACTGCAAAGGTCACTAGGCATGTCTACTCACTAACCCATTGAAGGCCCATTGCTTGTGAGGTATTGGAGTAATAATCATCAATGCTCAGTTAAGGATGGAACACACCCAATGTGAGAACTGGTTGGGAGAGAATCTCTGATATTGTCTATACATTATAAATTTATTTATATTGAATAGAAGGGATAATGTTGAATTTTCGAGGATTTTTTTAGGCCTGCGAAGACGTCAGTATGCAGGAACAATCAGAGGTATGCAAAGGCTGCAATACATAGAAATTGCGGGTTTGCTTAACCAGCTCCTCCCGGTGGAAGGGGTGTCATCATGATGATACACGCTGTAATAATTGTGAAACTCACGCTTCGTTCAATTACTATTCTAAACTCTTCATTTTATAAGCGCCTAGCATTAATTAAGTTGGGATGGATATCACTTCCAGCTTGTGTTGTGGTCTTTTGAAACCCGATATAAGAAAACAGTGATTTCTGGTGGGTGCTCAATGTTCTGCTGATGGGAAAATTCCAACTACAGCTCTACTCTGGACAACACACGAGAATCTCCCGTGGAGACCTGTCTCAAGAGCAAACGTATCTGGCGAAAGTTCGAACATCTTCATAAGAGACACCCGTGTTGAACGCGCTAACTCTGAAGAGCCTGGTAGATATTCTTGGGTCAATATTCCAGTGGAAATTGAACGATCACCAGTCATGTTTCTGTTTAATCCACTGTCTCTAACATCAATATGAAAGCAAATAGTAGGCATCCTTCAACGTGGGAGGTAAAAAGTGGGACTACGTCCCCTATGGGAAAAAATGTTTCCCCAAAATTTGACATAGGCGCTTTAATTTTTGTTAGGTAATGTATTTGAAGTGTTAAATTGATTTGGACGCCATTTTGATTGGTTTTAAACCATGATGTCGTATGACATCACACGCCAGGGCGGTAGTACTTTCCAGCCCTTTATTTTCATCCCTACGCCTTCATAGAGGCCTTAGAATGGGGAGCGCTCTCCAAAGAGGCATGATGTCATATGACATCACCCGTAGCTCCACAAGAACAGCATGATGTCATATGACATCATCCGCGCTGAAGGTGTTAACTTCAATGCGCAGATATAATGAAAACACAGTTTTTGAAAACGTCAATCGTTCATTAGAGATAAATCAAATTTTGGATTAATTTCGAAAATAAAGTAGTAAATGGCTTGAGTCAGGTAAATCTATGTGATGGAAGATTTGGAAATTTATCTTAACACTTTCAGCACAGCAATATATTCATAGAATAAAGCTTGGTTCACATAGGTGAGTGATGTCCGTAATGCATAGTGCGTAATGAGGAATTTCACCATGTCGGAATTTCTTATTTTTGACCCAAAATCGGATTCAGCACCTCGAAAAACTTCCTATGGCAAACTTTCAGCCCGTACTTCCTAATTTACGAATAAACAAAACAGTGTAGAAAATATGAACGTTTAAAAAAACTGGGAGGATGACGTCATCCTAGAATCGTTCATTTACGGCTGCTTGAAACACTGAGATCAAGAAATCTATAGTCTTCAGATGCAACATTTCACAAAACCAGTAAAGTTCGAAATCGAAAACTGAAGAAAAAAATAGAAAGAGCAAGATTGGGAAAATTAGGTTTCCCCTGTTTTTGTTTGATAATTTTCCTTATAGATAACACAATTTCGCCATACTGATGGGCAACACTGGGAGGAGACAGCAATCCGAACTTCCAATCGGCAAGCATTCCCGCTTGACGTTGAAGAGGTCCGTTTTCCCGGTTATTTTTTGAAATCATAAATTTTGAAGTCTCCCAAAAATACCAGGAGACTTATTTCCTGAAATCAACCCGATTTTTATTTATCCCACACCATTAACTATTCAGGAAAAATGCAAACAGAATTCGGTGAAATTCCTCATGGAATGCTACTGGCTGGAGCCAATTGATGGACTGAACTTTACGGATGTTGACTTATGGAGCAGAGTGTATCTTTTTGAAAAATTGGATATTTTACGCATTACGGACAAACTTCGGTAAAATTCGTAACGGACTCAGTCTCGTTTATAGACGAAACAACCTGAATCATTGTTTTGTTTTGGAAACAATTCTGCGCAGAACATACTGCGTAATCAATCAGCCATGAATACTTTTACGCACATTCTGCATTACAGAACACCTCCACTTCTCTTCTACAGACTTTACCCGCCTTGTGAACCCAGCTTGATGCCTTTGATGGGATACCTAATAACTAGATATTAACCGTGTGGGAAAATACAAGGAAGTAAGAATGTGAATTTTTGAGTGGAATACAATTTAATAGTCCCATTTCATAAAATAATACATTTTAAATAGATCATTCTAACATCAATAGTGGATAACAATAGTATCCATCTTGAAGGACGAGCCATGATTCAAGGGTTATTAGATTTCCTATATTAATTATTCAAATCTCTCGGCTAAAAACAATGAAATGTACAAATTAATTTAGTTAGGTACGTAATCTTAGCCAGTAATTCTATTTACAAATAAAACTTCAGTAGCAAAGCGAAGCCCAGCACAGGCAGGACATTTTGCGCTTGGTGCTTGAGTAACAAAACAGATTGTGCCCACCTATTATGGATTGTAGTAGTAGCACCACCGCAAGAACTAACGGTGAACTGATGAAACTAAAGCAAGATTTAGATCATTCAAGTAAATATTAGGGCCTCGAGGCCAGAGGTGGTGTTGCTAGTGGTCCACACTATTTAAAATGAAATATAAAGATATACGTAATAGTGTGATTTTTACAAATCATGCGAAGTGCGAAGTTTCAATTCAATGAAATAACTTTTCAAGCAAATTGGTGAAATTATTAGTTGAAACAATCCTGATAGCTAGAGCTTCCTTCATAACGGTTCGCAATACTACAAAGAGATGGGTATCGATTAATCTGAATTATCGACTATTTAGTCAAATAATCGATCATTTTTTTACAATTATTTAAGTTTTCTTTACCAATATTTCAAGATTGGTGTACGATATGGTATACGAAATGATATGGTATACGATGGTACAATAGAATTCTCACAACTAAATTACAATCCATGACAAGCTTGAATACTGTTATCTCTCGAGATTTTCCCAAGGGCTTGAAAGCACGGATCACTACCTGAGGTTATCATTCTCACGCAGTGATATCAACAGAAATATGAGCCAGAGGTTCCTCAGTTCCTTCAGAAATGCTTCTTTCAGAAGCTGGTAAGATTCTCAAAGAACAGAGAAGCCATTGACAGCCAATAAAGAATTATACTTCTCAAGGATATTGTTCACAAGTATTGGAATTGACCCATTAACGCCTAAAACTTTTTTATCTATATATTTTGAAAAAAAAGAAACCCCTGAAATTGTGACATAGCGCCTTTGCAGTTGCAATTGTGAAATTTTTCTACAAACACCTGCTAGTCCCCCATGGTGTCGATTTTATTGCATACTTCGCATCACGTACAAATGATGCATCAATATGATCAGTCTTCTCAATGGCTCAAGAAGGTTCCCAGCAGCAATACTGGCCGATAATGGGTCAAATACTGCTTCAATTTTTTGATTCTTTTTTTGTTCGTAAGCTGGATTCACATGGGACGGAAAGGTCGGAAAGAAATAATGCAATCTGATAGGCTGATTTTCTCCAGTGGAGAATGGTGGCCGCCATCTTGATGGAACGATGGAAAGTTTGTCAGTGGAAGAAATTCTTATACTGTCGCCCGTCTTTTGCGCTCCTGTGCAGTGGGTAGGAATGATAACCAATAGTGGAGGCTGCACGAGGGGTGGCCGACTGTCGATAGTAGGCAACAATCGATTGTTTCAATGCGATTGATGCATTGAGGAATTTTGATAATGTACACCCAGAATTTTTGCAGAATCCCAACTGTGAACTGATAATTTTCTAGAAACATTGTTCTGCTGTCATTCGTAAAAATAGATGAGCATGTGGGTAAATAAAGAATTCCAAGAGCAATATTATTCCTTTGTAAAAAAAAACCATCTAAACAATTGATTGTTTGAAAAAAACAATCGATTGTTGCAAACCACAATCGGCCACCCCGAGGTTCCACACTAGCGCTCATTTGTGTTTTTTTAATTTATGAATTTTAAGGAGGAATGATGATCACCACCCTTTCAAAACACTGTCAACAGAGATTACAGATCAGAGAGAGGTTATCATTTCAGAGGCCTACAGGAGGAAGGTTATCATTCCGTCCATTGCATCCATGTGAACCTTCCGCCGACTCCTCCTACTCCCTCCTCTGGTTTTCTCGTCTTTCCGTCCCATGTGAATCCAGCTTTATGAATGCATTTCTTTACCAATCATTTGAAATAATCGATTGCTAAGGCCCAATAAAATAAATGATTGATAAATCGATTAGTCCAGATTAAATAATCTTCAATTCCTTTAATCGATCCCATTCCTAATACTAACGTAATTTCTTGCCTCTCATTGTATCGCTTCTTGAAGATTGGCAACATTGGAACGGTCTGAATATTTATGTTCTTTTCTTCGAGTAAGTCATTCTTACCGGGTTTTAATTGTTAAAATTACCACTTTTATTAAAAACAGGCTTCAAAGCAGCATCTTTCCTAGAGTTATGAATACTTCTTAGGACAGAACAAAATTGACGAAGACTCCTCTCAACACAAATTTACAACCATCATAGTACAGTAATTCCAAATTTCTCCAAATACATGACGGTTTCGAATAAGCTCCTGATCGACCCTGCATGTGTTCTAAAAGTAGATAGGTTGGCACCTAGGTACCATTCGTCTGTATTTGAAACATCGGTGGAGTAAAAAGCGTATAATCTGTGAGAAATATTCAACAAATTTCACGATAGATCAAAATTCTTGAAAAGGAAACCTCAAAGGTCGATGCCGATTGAATCGAGATAAATCCACAATGCAAAAATACCTAGTAAGGTACTTACCAACTAAGTGTAAGAAAACAACTTTGAAATAACAATCACCTATCTACAAGAAATTGGGTTACAAAATGTCTAAAAAACATGAACGACTAGTTGAAATTTGCACATGATAATATTAATTTATACAATGTCGAAAACAATTCGAATTTCTAATTACAGTTCCTATCCAAAATACTCTCTCAAGGCCGTCGACATTGCTTTTCTAGCTAGGTATGAGAAGATAGTCAAATCAATGAGGAAAATCACCTAATTTAAATTTATTTTTCGAACTTTGGCATTAATAAATTGCACTAGTTTCTAGGTAGGTACTTGATAATTTAGTAGGTGAATGAAGTTGTACGAAAACGAATCTGTGGTAATAAAGAGCTTAACGTCAACGAATTTTGGTACTTATTCATTATTATCACCTAGTTAATGTAATGGATGTTATAAGTTTAGCCCTGTATGTTTAGGAATCTGGAAAACAGGAAACGAATAGTGGCTGTGGGCGGAACGGAACTCGCGGTTTCTTGTTCGCTGCACGAGCCCTCTAACCATCTGAGCTACCCTTGACCCCCGTAGACACATTTGAAGCATAAACAATTCAAAAGAGCCTAAATGCCCTATTTTCGAATTCGGGATTTTTACGTTTTTAGGTCTTATGAGCGACTATATGCTTGCACAAGACTTTTAGAGCCATAGTGGGGCTCCAACCAGAAGAAAATTAATTTCGTAAGAAGTAGCAATGGGGTATTTCAGTCAATTTTTTTTTCAAAAGAGTAAGGCTCAGGAATAACGGTAATCGGGTCTGTTCGTCGAGAAAATGTTTTAAAAAAATCAGAGAAGCTAAGGAAAGTTGAAGATTTGAACAGTGTGACGTAGCTAGCCAACTGTCTTTGAAAAAAGTATCCATGCACAGAAACCCTTGGAGGACGTCTTGGATACTACAAACTTCTACTCACACACGCGCGCAGTGTAGTCTGCGGCATAGTCCTTGCCTAGTGTGTGTGCATTTATAGCGGCCCGCCTTTTTCAAACGTGTGATCTCTTTAATTAATTTTTCTACCACATGTTATAGTATCATTGGGCTTAAAGTTGTAGTATAAAGGTTTTCAAGGGTGCTGAATCCAAATTTGAGGTCGAAAACCCGAATTTCCGACCCACCGAAATACCCCATTGTCTGGCTGAAGATCTGAGAGCTTCTTTCACTCCATTAGTGTGCTCGTGGGGAAGGGCTGTTGCAAGTAGAGTTCCTAGCCTTTCAGAAGAGGCTCGTGAACGTGCTCGCTGATAAATGGCGTAAATCAAGATCTGCCATTGCTGGCTGGGTAAGAACAAAGCTCCAGATATCAATCATCCGTGCAGTCTCCCGACGTCTTCGAGGCTCGAGGAAGAGCATCAGATGCCTCGGAAAGGGGTTAGAGGACGGAGCACCCAGTACTCTTGCTAAGAAATTAGAGAAGAAGCCGCTCCCGATGCTCAAAAAAATGGAATATTGAAATATGTGGACGGATAGATGTGGATCAAGCGCATAACCAATACAAGAGAAGAACTCTCAATGCCTTTATTGCGCATCTTCAGTGCCCATCCGTTAGCTTCATCCTTGTTACTACATTGTTATAAAAAAAAAAAAAATCTGTCTTTGAGGAGAGACTCGTCTTGAGCCAATCTTTGGGACCTTTTTGAAATTTGGTACGTGTTTCGTTCGGTTTTAAGCCATGTTTGTTTATGTTTATCGTTCTCGTTTAGTTCCATTTTGGGTGCACCTATCCTCTGAGAGTTTTTCGAGAAAAAATGACTTGTCTTTGACTTATAGCCTGTAGCTCTTGAAAAGAGCAAAGGGCTTCTAGCAGACTCTGTTTTAGACCAGATTCTTAAATTCACCCCAAGATTTACCCGCTTCTTCAGCCTCTCCCTCCACACTTCTACGCCAGGGTACTGGTCGTCCCTGCTTTCGCTGTCCTTGCGATTGAGTGATGCGCGCAAGGCGCTCAACCGCAAGGTGATCATTGCGAAGAGTATGGCCAATCCATGCCCATTTCCTTCTCTTGATTTGAAATTCCTCCATTGGGCTTCATTGGAGATGAAAGGGAATATACGGGGTATTTTTCGGAGACACCGGTTAATAAAAATTCGGAGCTTCTTTGTTATGAGCTAAGTTTCACAACTGTATAAGATAGCAGCTTTTTCATGTGAGTTTGGTCTGAGAATTCATTTTGAACGCCAAGGGAAATGCTGATAAAGTATAATTTGCCTTGAGGGTACATCCTGCTACGTACTTTGTTTTGGACTTTACTGGTTTTGTGAAATGTTGCATCTGGGGAATATAGATTTCACGATCTCAGCGCTTCAAGCGGCCGTAAATGAACTATTCCAGGATAAAGTCATCCTCCCGGTTTTTTTAAACGTTCATACTTTCTACACTGTTTTGTTTATTCGTAAATTAGGAAGTACGGGCTGAAAGTTTGGTGTAGGGTGTTTTTCGAGGTGCTGAATCCGATTTTGGGGTAAAAAATAGGAAATTCCGACATGGTGAAATTCCTCTGTGAATCCAGGAGATTCTCTTTCCTCATGAGAATCCTCACATTTCCTCAGTGCGTTTTCCGAGAAAAATTAGAGAATAGGTTTGCCGCGAGGGATATGAAAAGATTAATTTATTGGATGGATATAGCCAAGGCTCACCGAGATTCGGGGAAACTTGCTATTTCCATGTTACACAGTTGAAAATCTGCGTAAAGAATCTGGTAAACTGGTAATGAATCAATGCTGCGAAGTTGGTCCTCATCAAGAAAGGAACCAATAAGGAAACTTTAGGAGCTCTAAAATATTGATGAAGCCGTATTAGAGTCTAAAATATGGACTGCCATTGAAACCAACATTCCATAATCTGCAAGGCTCTTCCTGCGACTCTTTGCGACGACGCAACGCAAATGAGCTTTGAACCATAAGAAATAATCAAGACTAGGAGGAATTCAGGAGAAAAAAAAACAGAAACAGACTACTCAACAGACTTATTTGGAGATGAAACAATATATTTGTCGTTGCTGTTGTTTCATGCAACCTTAATATTTTTGTGCTCCTATTTCACTCATTTTTCAACTCCAGGGTCGTTGGAATCTTGTATTAATATGGAAATATTGAAACAGAGTTGCCAGAGTGGCGAATTGGCCCTTTTCCCAGTCAGTCTGAAGCACGAGCGCTGTTAGCCTTCTTATGGTCTGTTCGGAGAAGCAGTCAGGAACCAGTTCAGAACCAAACCGGAACTGGAAAGGGGAGGAGATAGAGGCGCTTGGACTCCTCCGAACTCCCCCAGGCTTCTCCAAACCCCTCCGAACCGTTCAGGACTGCTTCTCCGAACAAACCTTTAGTTATCTCAAAGACCCGCTTTATTTTCAAGTTGTTCAACCCGATTCATTCTAGATTATGTGGAGAAAACCATGAGCTTGACTCAATTTTGACCAACACAGCGTACAGCCCCTTTTCCCATCCATCAATACATTCAACCAAATAATCAAGAGGTTCTTGCAAAAATTGAGATCCTTTATTCCGTTCATATTTGTATACTCAATTGAATAAGTACTATAAAATCTTTTTCAAGTGTTGTAAAATTTATTCACCCACTATTATGAATTGTTGGGATCTGAAATCCATCGCAAAATGAGTTTTGAAGCGCGAACATAGGCAACAGAAATGGTACTCGTACATAAGCCCTTTTGGCCAGAATAGCTTATTTTCAGGTTTTATGTGATAAAGGGCCACCTAAAGTACAATGTGAATGAAGACACATATTTTTAGAGATTTGTTTTGGAAGAACATACCTGTTTGTTGTCTAACCTGTAAAAGTTTGGTGGTTCGCACTTGAAACGCACATTTCACCGTTAATTTGATCATCAACAACAACAGAACAATTTGAAGAGGATGTTAAACAGAATGTATACACGCCAGCAATATTGCTGGAAACATCTACATGATAATATTGTACTTATAGTGATGTTTAACATAACCCAACTATCAATAATTGATAGTGCAATTATTGCACTTAAAACGTTGAAGTTGAAACTCAGTGGCAGATAACAACTAACGGAACTATTGTTCCAAGATAGTCCTTGAGATCGAACTAACATCGTAAATATTGTCGAGAATATGGGTTTCATTGACCCATGAGGAAACCATCTGCAACCTCCCCACCACCACGAGGGAATCAATTACTATTTTTGTATAGCAGGCCAAGATGAAGATATTCAGACATAATTCCATAAATCTAAATGTGGTAGTTGCATGACATTATTTTTTAATTCTGTGAAGTGAATCTCTATGGAAAAAATTAGAGAGGCTAATTTTCGGATTTTTGGATCCTTGCAGGAAAACCTTCACACGGTTAGGATACTAGAGAGTTTTCACCACGTCTTTTTTGACAACCGTCCGCGTGTAATATCCATGCAACCGTCTGAAAATGGTGACTGCGCATGCGTGACGACTTGGAGAGCGAGCTCGGTCGTCTTGGACACCGCCAAATGCTGGCTTTTGGCGGCGTCGAGGACGACGGCTTTCTTGACAACTGTGCTCTTCATAACCTCAAACTTTTATAACCAGTTTCAATTTACATCGGATGTAGCAGGATTTTGTGTTGTGTTCGACTCCCATGTTCTGGTTCTCGATTTTAACTTTCATTTGTAGAACAGTTTTCTTTTTCCCGGAAATTATCAAGTTTTTCATCTCTTGAAACAAACTACTCGTCACCAGAATTCTGTCATCTTCGATCAAGATCAAGTGAATCCATCGTATACTATTGTTGACTCTGTGCGAATTTTACATTGTTTGAGTGTCAATGAAATTTCTGAATAAATGCACCCTTGTTTTTCATTTAATGATGTATATTATTTATTCATCTACCAACACACCTAACTACAGATCTACAATAAACAGGCAATGGGAGTCAGTTCACGTAAGTAGGTACCATTTAAGATTTCAATTGATAGTTCCGTTTGCTGTGATCATCGTACTTGTAAGTTGAATGTCAAGTTGGAAAAAGTCCTCTTACAACAGTTATGAAGTTATCTACAGATAATTATGCTATGGACGTGTTGTTAGACAAACAAGGAACCAGTAGATAGGTAGCTACTGCAAAATCTGTAGTTAAGTAGTTGGTATTTGAGACCCAGAAAAATGCAGTACGAACTCCGGAAAACGTAGGTTTGTGGTGTTCACTACATAGGTAACCCATTTAAACTACATGAATACGATCAAAATCATTAGTAGGGCGGTTTTTTTTTATCGCAATGTTGGATCAGAAAACGATGTAAATAGGTATCCAAGTAGTAATAGATTTGATCAATACGGCGAATCGCTGAATATTCCAAATTTCATTCTGAAGAACTCATTTCAAGACCCCCACAGTCTGTATCAGCTGTTCGCTATTGGCCATTTTCGAGTGACTTCGCAGGTCAGCTATTTAGCGTGACTTTCAGAGTCCACACCTTGTTTTGTGACGACTCGAAATCCACCAAAAAAAGTTAGCATCTGCGTCTGCTGGCCCCATCTGTCTCGAGTCATCACAATCTCAAGTCGTCACGCCTGACGTGGCGAAAACTCTCTACTGAAGGGTTGGGACTACAAAAGAGTTGTGGTGGGCGTCAACACATCACAAGAGAGAGCAGGAAAACAACAACAATAATTATGCTTCATAACTACGTAACTATTAAAAATAAAAATTAAAAAAATCAAATATACAGAGGCTGAAAAATATATTTGATTGTTTAAAAAAAAATTATCTCCATTATTTTGCAACCTCATTTCAATGCTTCTGATTTGAATCTGTCTTTTATCTCAACACGCTCTAACGAGAGATGTTTTTTACCAGGTGATGGAGGGTTGTTTTTAGGTCTCCCACAGCTGATATTTCCACAAGCGTCTAAATCACACCTACAGCATTAGTTCACGAATCCTCCGCTAGGTATAATAAAGCGTTTTTCCTTTGAATCAGATGAGATACACTCAGTTACCAATTTTGGTAAAACTTGAGATGATGTGATGCAGCTGATTCAAGGGAGAAATGCTTTACTATCCCTAGCGGAGGAAATATGAACTGATGCTGTAGGTTGTGATATTTCCTTACAGAAATACAGCCAAACTGAATGAAATTCCGAACTGAAAACTGGTTCAGGAACGTTTTCAAGAGCGATAAATTTGAATCTGACGTCAAAAATACGAAATTCCGACCCATGCAACTACTCCTTTCCCTTTTCTCTATTTGAATCAACAAGAAGCAAAGAGAACAATTCAACCCATTCCTTCAAAAATTCCAAACATGGAGTTTACTTAGAAATCTACTTGAATCTACTAAATAAGTAGTTCTTGAAACCAACCATTAGTTTAGGACGCTAATCATGTATATTAGCAAAAGATTCGTGGAAAAATCAAATCATATTACAAGTTAGTAAGGTTCTTTTTCCTTCGTGGTTTATTGTGAGCAATGACCTTACAATGGCACGTTGAATTATTACTATTATTGGCTGAGAAAAGTTGTACATTTGTTTTGAAGGGATTTTTTTAATACTGTACATGGAGAAGAGGTAATTTTTATATAGGAATCAATGAGTATGGAGCCAGTTGAGAGGTATTCCTAGATAACACCAGAATGGAGGTTATAAAGATCAAGTACGACGTGGAATGTATTAGGAACCTAACATCTAGTTTTTTATTGCCCAATTCGGAACGATACATAGTGGCAATTATGAAACCATCTTCAGAAATGAACTCCATGCAGGAAAATTATCACCTAGTGCGAACAACCCATTATTTAATATATTACAACCACAGTATAATTCCTATGCAATTGTGTTTTGGGCAGTACTTATAAATACTGGTTAAATCAACAGTTATGACTACATTGAATTATTTAATAAATTACAAAGTTGTCATCTATCAAAACGGCCTTCAAAAGTGAAGAAAAATATTCTATAAAATAAATAACAATTACAGTATAATTACGAACAAAAACATCGACTAAGCATCGACTTGATAAGGTCGGTGTAATATAAAATTGATATTGAAAATATTTATAATAGTTCGTAGGTTCATCAAGATCGTGTTAATACAGGAATCATTGGAAGTGACGGAGTCCCGTCACAAATCAGAAGAGGCAGTGAGGAGAGGGTACAAACAAGTATGGAGGAAAGTATTGTAATCGGGGGATGGGCGTAGAAAGAAAGTGCTGTGGTCTGTTCTTCTACGATGTCAATAGGTATCACAGAAAAAGCCTAGTTTTCATCTGGAAAAATTACCGCAGGAATCAAAATCGTCGTGATGAATAGAAAACATCATTCAAGTCAACGAAAAAATGAAGGGGTCTTCTGAAGATGTCGACGGGGCATTATTGATAAGTAGGATTAATACCCGAAGTTTGAGCATAACATTTTCTAATCAGACTGCATAGGTGAGGGGATAAATGATATCAAGACAATTTCCGTTCATGCAGTAGGTACTATCTAATGTCGAGGTAATTCTTCAATCCGTGAGCAGATTCCTTCATTTTTGGATCAGTAAGCTGTGAAGAGACAGAAATTTAGCTTGAGGGATTGATTGATCGCCTACTCACGAGTTTGTTGACCAAAGAAATGAGCGATGTTCATGGATTCCTCAAAAAATTAATTAGCCGAAATGACAGATTTTGAAAGCTTTCCACAAAGATGCCATAAGTAGTAGGAGTCTGATGAATGTGAGTGTAACCAAGTGATCCAACTCATCAACACCACTCATATTTCAGTCAGGCGCACTAAACATTGCTCTCCGACATCTACACTGGAGACTCGTTGTCCATCCAAAAACGCTGACGACTACCCTCGATATAAACTTACAAGTACCGGTTCGATAAGATTGTTGTTTCCAAATGTTCAAAACATAAAACATCACGTGGGTAAAGTAAATCTGTATGTCTATAAGTACAATATACCGCTTATCGACCAACCTCATTGTTTAAACACGGTATCAGCTGTGAATATAATCTTCTGGTCTTGGCTTAGTCCGAAACCATGACATCCTCCAGGCCACAGTGTCTTTGAGGAGGGATTCTTCTTCATGGCTGAGTTTCAACAGCGTAGCCACAGCTTTGGTCAGTTGTAGAGCCTGGTGACATAAAATACAGGATTGGAATTCATGATAACTCTACTACAGTAGGGAGTAATTAAGTAATGCCCACTTTCACCAAACATTCGAAACGAGTTTAAACCAGAAGAGGCGAGAGATAATCGACGTTTAGCAATAATCGTCTTTCACCAGAGCAATTTTCGAGTTTACGACCCCTGCAGAAGTCGGTTCAAAGTCCACCGCCGATCAACGACGCCCCAATGAGCGTAGCCACGCCAGCCCCAGTACTGTTTGCAGATTGAAAGAATGCGGATGGTTTGGTGAGGTGTCCATGTGTATTACAATCCCAAAAAACATCGTCCTTCTTCTACATGCCGCTCAAGCCAGGGAAAATGAAACCGAGGGTTGTTGACTACCAACCGATGATGAATTGAAAGGATTGATTTATTACAGGCAAAACAAAAAAAAATACAGAACACTAATAAAAAATAAAACAGGTTCCTTACCCTTAGGAAAGTCTTATCATTCAAAAATAATATCACGCTTCCAGTACCTAAAGGCTTCTTTCAAATTTTAATGGCGACTGAAGGGTAAACAGAAGGGCAAGTGAACTCACATTCGAGATAAAAACCCTTCCTAACAATTGATTGGCTGAGTGGGGAGGCTCTCTACCGTATTATGACTCGAGTTGCTCGATGCCTGGATTACGATTACTGAGGTTCGGCCCTTTCCCCAGCCTGACTCACCAGGCTACCGAAGATTTTGGAACAGGTAGTCGTTTATGTTAGCAGGTATACCCTTCGGGAAATTGGCCAGCCGCATTCTTTCTATCTGCGAACAGTAGGAAGTATAGAAGGCCTAGGAGTAGAATAGAGGTCTATATCCGACTACGAAGTAACTTTTGTGCGATAGTTTGAGCCTGAACATGTTAGAAGAGACCAGAGTTGGGCAAAATCATACTCACGAATATGATTAAGATTTTTAATCACAGGAATACGTTTCTGTGATTATGATTAAGATTAAATTCGTATTCACACAGTAAGAGTATGATTAAAATCGTAATCACGGAGTATGATTAAAGTAGGTACATTGTTAACCTTTTCGCGCCCGGATTCTCGAGAGCCTACTGTCCCTCACAGCCCGCCCGCTGGCAGGTCCCTCTGTCCCCTCAGTACCACATTGTTTTGGCAACTCGGTGGTTCGTCCGAAGTTGTTTCCTTGCTTTTATGCATGATTTTTTTGTACTTTTTTCGCGTGATACTTTCTGTTATGAGTTCATGAGAATTATTGAGATTATGTGCATTATTTATTCATTTACTAGCCAGTTAAACATAATTGGAATAATACAATTAATGTAGAGTATTTATGGTACCTTATGACTGGCTCCGCTTTCAATTAAATTCATTCAATATAATTTATTGTTTCCCACTTTCATTCTGTTTAGGAAAATTCATACAATTCGATAACTTTTCATAGTGGGGAAACCCTAAAAGGTGGAAAGTGCATGTAGAAAGACATTTTTGCGAATATTCCCGAGCAGATTTCAAATAGGCGTTGAAATATCCGAAGGGTGGCAATATCTTTGACAGGCCTACCGCCAAAAGTACCGAAATGGAATTAAGTGGGGTTGAGAAAAAAAAACTTTGAAAAAGGCAGAGAACAAGTCGGCGAAGATCAAAGAGAACCAACTGTTTGAGGTGCCAATGCATCAGAACGTACCTACTGGATCAAGGATAAACTACCGACCAAAAAACGCCGACAAACAAT
Organism: Apolygus lucorum; assembly: GCA_009739505.2. Taxonomy (NCBI): domain Eukaryota; kingdom Metazoa; phylum Arthropoda; class Insecta; order Hemiptera; family Miridae; genus Apolygus; species Apolygus lucorum. The sequence continues at coordinate 57,272,537 of CM019176.2, forward strand.
GAGATTAGTGAAAAAAATACATTCTAGGAATATATACACTGTCCTATGAATGCAATATCATGAGGATTGTAGTGGAAATTACACCCTGGAAGATCGTAGTTACAAAGCGAAAGAGCGCAAGTGCCAGAACGGCTATCATCGGTGGCAGGCAGCTACGGAAAGGCCGAGCCACCCGATATTTGACGTTGGCGGGCAGCTACGGAAAGTACAGGCGCCCGATATATGACGTTGGCGGCAGGAAAGGGTTAATCACAAAAAATCTGACACACGTTTGAAAATATGACGGGCTGCCATAAATGCACACACACTACGCTCCACGCATGTGTGAGTAGTATTTTGTAGTATCCAAGAGATTCTCATTTTGGATAGCGTTACTTTATGGTTCAGTCGTTAGCATTACCTACGTCTGCCCTCTGTAATCAGTTGTTTTCTTTTCGCTTCGTTTGTGGTTTCAACTTATCAAATTTTCAGCTAGTGCATCACCCACGATTTATTTTCTTTCTTTCGTTTTAAATATGACGGAAAAGAAGAGGAAGATCAACGTTCTGGAGCCTCAATTTGAACCTGCTACCAGTGAGAACATTCCAATCTCTTCTCTGTGCATGGATACTTTTTTCAAAGACAGTTTTGGCTAGCTACGTCACAATTGGCTAGCTACGTCACATCATTCAAATCTTAGACTTTCCTTAGCTTTTCTGATTTTTTAAAAATATTTTCTCGACGAACAGACCCAATTACCGTTATTCCTGAGACATACTTTTTTGAAAATTTTTTTTTTTTAAATTGACTGAAATACCCCATTTTAATTGAATTTTCCTCAAATTCCATCACAACTTGCTGGTTGAGGTACCTACAAAATTTCTAAAGCGGAAAACCCGGTAATGCTAAGAAAACTGGCGCGCCAGAGGACTCTGGTGATGTCACGCCCCTTCCCAGCTGTTGAGCATGACTCCTCTCCTTTACGCACCTTGGTTGCTGCCTTCCTATTTTGCAGCAGTATGAGGTTGCTCAACTTACTAGGTACATGCAATCATCATTTTGTTACTGGTTCTCGAAATAGATAATAAAATATTCACAGTGTTTTGTGAATTGATTGAGTTTAATATCTCGCTACAGTAATTTTTAATAACCACGAGGCACGTCAGTAAATCGAACTTACCACTTCATATTCTCTACTCGTTAGGAACTTCATTATGACATTTTTCATGTATAAATGGCCAACTTCAGGATCGGGATTCGAGTTTTGTTTTACAATGGATACGTTATTGACGTGATGATTGGTGTGGTTGGTGATCAGTTCAGCTGCACCATTATCTGCAGTTTTGAGCTCTTTTTGGAGAGTCTTTTTCATATCTGACAACTTTTGTTGAAGCACCCGAATACTCTGAAACGATATTCACACCATTACAATAATGTTGGTGAGTCAATTTTCAAGATATTATCACGATGAACCAAATTTAACGTAGGTAACTTTCATAAATTGGACTTTCAGAGCCATGTGATGAACAAAACTTGATTGATTGGGACTTGTTACCTTATTTTTTTCAGTGGTTTGCTCCTCCAGGTCGGCTATTTTTGCCCTCAACCCCTTTTCGACCTCTTCTTCAGCTTTCTTCGAATTCAACTCTTCCTGCAGCTGTTGTATTTGTCCTTTCAACTCATCTCTCGCCGCCATATTATTCTCAAGAGCCTTAGAGAGTTCCTACAAATCGATTTACACTAATCACTAAAATGGGCAGATGATACTGAAGTGAAAGATGCGTGTTAGATCAAAGTAAATAAGTACTGGTTTGTGAACTTGAGGAAGTGGGTGACAATATTAGTTGGTAAATGAAAATTAGAAATGTTGTGGATATTCCAAGGCAATGGGGGTCGTAAAACGTATGCAGCCTGTCTAGGATAAGCAATACAGCATCTCCCTGGCATGGGTCATAAAACAGAGGTTTATAAACTCTACATCACAGGACACTCATGGTTTCAAGGACAAGCAACGCCCTTGCCAATAAAAGTGAGATGTGTAAACTGTACATTATAGGGCACTCATGGTTTCTACTAATATGAGAAAGAAGATAAGCATGAACCTGAAATCCATACAGGGTGTCTACACATAAGATGGCATAACTTCAGGGTTCGATTCTACACAATATTTCCAACAAAAAATGTCTCTTAGCAACTTTTTCTTAACCCACTCAAAATGCCTTTTTTGTCACTTCAAAGTTTTTTTTCGCGTTTTCGACCTTACGTCATAATAATTTGTCATAATGAGGAATTTCACCATGTTGGAATTTCCTATTTTTGACACCAAAATCGGATTCAGGACCTCTAAAAACCCCCTAAGGCAAACTTTCAACCCGAACTTCCTAATTTACGAATAAACAAAACAGTGTAGAAAATACGAATGTTTAAAAAAACCGGGAAAATGACGTCATCCTGGAATAGTTCATTTATGGCCGCTTGAAGCGCTGAGATCGAGAAATCCATAGTCCCCAGATGCAAAATTTCATGAAACAGTAAAGTTCGAAATCGAAAAACTGAAGAAAAAAATAGAAAAAGCGAGATGGGGAAAATTAGGTTTCCTCTGTTTTTGTTTGATATCTTTTCTCTTAGAAAACACGATTTCGTCGTCCCAATGGGCAACACTGGGAGGAGACGGCGATCCGAACAGCCCAATCAGCGAGCGTTCCCGCTGCACGTCTGTTTTCCCGGTTAGTTTTGAAATTAAAAATTTTGATTGTCTCCCAAAAATAACAGTAGACTTATTATCCGAAATCAGTCCGATTTTCATCTATCCCACACCATTAACTTTTCAGGAAAAATGCAAACAGAAATCGGTGAAATTCCTCATTCCTGTTATTTACCAAGTAAATTCAAATGTATGGATATCGTTGGAAAGAGCGTTAAATTTCCAAGCTACCTAGTGTAAAACCAAAATCTTTTAGCAATAAAGTAATTGTGTAAAATCAAGTTAAAAACTGTTTTGAAATTTTTTTTTTCCTTCATATTGGATGGTTGGTGATTTTGTAGACGAGTGATCTGTATAGAACCCCCTGCTCCTCCCGCCCCCTGCTCATCTCACCCCTTGCTCCTCCCGCCCACTGCTCCTCCCGATCGGTGGCTACAGCTTTCGTACAAGTACGCAACCACGAGAGACATTTTATGTAAGCGAAAATCATCAGAAATTTCTGCGTAACGCTCCCCGCGTGACGATTTTTCATTTATGTGCCATAGTAAAGACATAAAATGTCAAAAGCAAATTATAAATTTTTTCCCGAAATTTGATTGTTTCTTATCGATGTTTCCACTTTGAACGCCTGCCCATTTCGAAGGGCGCTCTTCGGAAAAAACATGCCCAAAATGATGATGACTTTATAACGGTCTATCAATTTTCCTTTTTAAAATTGAAATTGGAAGAGTAAATCAAGTTTGAATGCAAAAAAACGTGTGTTTGACTAGAAAATCGATTGTTTTACGCGGTGTATGGTCTCCCTCAATCTTGACGAGTTTGGTATCATTTCCTACGTAATTTTTTACGCTAAATCCAATGGTGGCACTTCCAAATAATTCTGACAGCTAGAAAGTGGATTTTTTGAGGAAAACCACCATTTTTTGTCGATAACGTACGCACTTTTCGTAGATATGGTAGTGAGCATGAAGTAACACATTTCTACTCAATAAAAACAGAGTAGAACAATATTTTTATTGAGTAGAAAGGTGTTTCTTCATGCTCACTACCATATCTACGAATAATGCGTATTTTATGTACGAATACCAAGGTTTTCGTCGAAAAATCCACTTTCTAGCAGTCAGAATTATTCAAAAGTATCATCATTGGATTTAGCGTAAAAGATTTCGTAGGAAATGATACTGAACTCGTCAAGATTGAGGGAGACCATACACCGCGTTAAACACTCGATTTTCTTGTAAAACGCACGTTTTCTTGCATTCAAACTTGATTTACTCTTCCAATTTCAATTTTAAAAAGAAAAATTGATAAACCGTTATAAAGCTGACATTTTGGGCATGTTTTTTTCCGAAGAGCGCCCATCGAAATGGGCAGGCGTTCAAAGTGGAAATATCGATAAGAAAAAATCAAATTTCGGGGAAAATTTTATAATTTGTTTTTTTAACTTGATTTTACAGAAATGCTTTATTGCTAAAAGATTTTGGTTTTACACTAGGTAGCTTGGAAATTTAACGCTCTTTCCAATGATATCCATACATTTAAATTTACTTGGTAAATAGGAGGAGTTATGACAATTTTTATGACGTAAGGTCGAAATCGCGAAAAAAAAACTTTGAAGTGACAAAAAAGGCATTTTGAGTGGGTTAAGAAAAAATTGCTAATGGACATTTTTTGTTGGAAATACCTTGTAGAATCGATCTCTGAAGTTATGCCATCTTAAGTGTAGACACCCTTTATAAGGTCCCCACTGATAAACATGATAACTAATTTCATGCCATCTTACCTCATCTTTGTCTTTAATCTGTGACTCAAGAGAAGCTGATTTCTTCACCAAATCGTCAACTTCGGTCTGCTGCTGCCTCAAGCTCTGCTGGGCAATATTCACTTCTTGAGAAATTTGAGCATTCCGCAGAAGAGCTTCGTCCTTGGCTGACCTCTCACGAGCTAATTCATCGTCGGCTGCCTTCCACTTCTCTTTCTCTATCCTCAACTCGTTCTCCAATCTTAATTTGTCTTCACTCAAAACTCCTATGACGTTGTTATTTATTTGTTCTATTTCATCTTCAAGTTTTCTGACTTTTTCCATTTCCGCGTCGCATTTCATCTGAAGGTCCTTCTTTTTATTTCTGAGCATCTCGCACGTCGCTTCCAGGTCGTGCATTTTTTTCGACAGCTCGGATACATCCGCGTCTTTCAGAGCCTGAAATTATCAGAGATTTACAACAAGGTATGGAAGCATAGGAGGAAGTTTGTGAACGAATGTTGTTAATCAACATCATGTCAATACTTCCCCGATGGAAAATTACTTGTTTGTCACAGGAACTATAGCTAATGAAGGTCAATCAACTTCGTCAATCACTTTTGTCAATAAAGTAATTAAGCGCCGCTGGACAAATATTTATGGTTTGCAAACCTTTTCTTGAATATTGGACATTAAATACATGCAAGAGATTCTCTGTATTATGCGAATACAGTGATGGGAAGAGAGTTAGGTAGGTTCCCTCATGTATGACAAAGGTTAAAAATTCAGGATTTGAAAATTAAGACAATTACCAGAACTACCTTAATTTACCGTAAACATGTAAAAATAAGGGCACCGTTAGAAAGGGCGCCAAATTTCCCATTCTCCTACAAAAAATTATTTCCAGTAAAGGATGGTGCTTCTTCCAAATTTTAAAGGTAAATGAAGAGTAAACCTGAAGGGCAACTGAACTCACAATCGAGATGGACTTGTTTCCTAACAATTGGCAGAGTGGAGGGGCTCTCTAACTCATTATGACTCGAGTTGCTCAATGCCCAAATTACAAAGGTCTGATATCAGTGATCGCATTTTAGTCAGCTAAAATTTGAACGGAGATTAGACCTCTTTTGTGATTCACACTCGTGATTCTGTTTTATCGAAGGAAACCCCTCAAGTACTCGTAGGGAGCGAACGACTTGTCCTACAGAGCTGCGGGTGGTCTCAAAATTTTTTAAAAATTCAATACTATTTAAAATTGGTAAAAAAAACGAAACGTTTATTTCGAGAGTTTTCGAGCTAGAGCACTCTTGAAAATTTCAACCCTCAATTTTAACCCCTTAGAAGTGACTGACATCAACCAAAAGCTTCGCGGCACAACTAGACCCCAAATGGAGCCCATATACCAAATTTGAACCAAATCGGTCCAGTGTTGCTAAGAAAAGTGCCGCGTACGGCGTACAGACGGAAAATTTTTTAATGGATTTTCAGATTCTACGTACCTCGAAACGTAAAAAATCAAATTTTGAGGGGTGGTTAAAAATTTTTTTTCTTGCTCGATTCCAAAAGCTTATTATTGAAAATAATAAACCAAAAAGGTAAATTAGTTCAAACTTTGTAATAATTTTGAAAGAGATTTGAAATATCAGATTTATGGATATACCTAGTACTTTTTAAACCAAACGAAATGGATAAAGTACTTTTTGAAATCAAACGAAGTGGATAAAGTAGGTACTTTTTGAAACAAAACGGATAAGAGACCGCCATTGTGCTGGATACAGTACCCTTTGAAAAAAAAAAAATACTCACCCTCGTTTTTCAAAGGAATATATCATCTTTCGCTCCAAAACAATCACATTTTTGAGAAGAACTACCCCCCTAAAACCCTGGCAAAGTGTTAACTCATTTTCCATAATAATGGTTTTTTAGTACCTTTTGGAATTTAACTCCTCAACTAGACTACGAATTTCACCAAAATTAGCCCACGGGAACTGAGCAAAGTACGATTTTCGATTCTAAAACGTAAACCATCAAATCTAGAAGGAGGATTATTATTTTTTGCTCGACTTCAAAGGTTCATCATTGAAAATAATAAACAAAAAAATGGGATAAAACACGAGGAAAGGAAAATAAAACTTTATCACGTTGCATACGTTTTATTTCTTACAAATTTTAAGCATTGCATAGAGCAACTAAAAGCATTCATGTCGGTTTAGAGCCTTTAAGTATCAACTAGTTGGAAGCAGTATTAAGGTAATAATGAAAGCTAATGCATAATATTACGAGTAGTTAGACCACAAGGAATGAATGCGAATGAACGCAATATTTTAGCTCGATAAGGAATACCAGCAAATGTCGGAATAAAATTACCTACTCATCTACGTAATGATTCGTAACAAGCAATGAAAATAACTAAGAGAGCTGAATAGAACTTCTCATGAAAGATTTGATTTTCGGGTAAAATAATATTTACCCGAAAATGGTACTCAGCTCTAAAGGGTATTTTTCTTACAGTGCCATGCACACAGTTAAGAAATTAGATAAGCAATCACCTCACAAGCAACACCAAATTAGTTAAAATAATTATTATTGATATAATAAGCATCATATTGGTAACAATAATTCGATCATTCATTCCTACAAAATACAACTTTTTCATCGTGAAAAGGGTAATTTACAGGTGGAATTCGCTTCTCCTACCTACAACACCGAAAGCGCATTCAGATTTTTTTGTTATGAATAGAATTAGCCAAAAAGGTTAGATTTCGCTTTCCACAACAGCAAATCACGAAGGAAAAGTTCATATTTTGCGGAGTAGAAAACTGAGAAATCAATGGTAACACACCAATACTCAAGGTATCACTAATGTGCTCTTAAAAATCAACAAAACAACCCAACATGCAAAATAAAATTAATGAATTATGCTGTCATCGATTTCAGTCAGGATGTTTCTACACTTGGAAATATTGTCTGAGTTTTTCCTCATCCATTAAGGTTAATTCGGAAATCTCTTCTTCAGCCTTGAGACGTTCCCTGAGGGTATCCTGTGCCACGAACATGCAAACACATACTTAGCTTCAACCAGTGAGCTGGATTCAAAAATCAAAACTGATCGCACTTTTTGCCGTCACAAAAAAAAGGCAAAAACTGATTTTTTCGTGAAAATGAGAAGAGGAATTCCAATACTGTTATATAATCATGCAAAAATGGATCTACCCAACTATGCAATTTACTACACTATTTGTTGTTATTTACAGAAGTAGCGAAGCAACTTACCACTTGAGAATTGGCAGCTTTCAAATCATTCGACAAAGAGGCACATTCTTCCGATAGTTTGGAAACTCGTCCGTTCAATCGCTCCCTTTCTTTCACTTCTTCTTCCAGTTTGGCCTCCAGTTCTGCAACTTTGGCTTCAGCTAGTCTCCTCTCAGCTCCCTCCTCGCCAGCCTGGCGGCTCAACCTCCCAACCTGTGGAATCGCAAATATTTCATCTACATTTAGAATGAGAAATTGTATGAGCAATCTCTAACATAGGTATTAGTTCACAAATTTCCTCTGAATGGGGAAATTGACCCAGCAATAGAGTTTTTGCTGCCAACATTTGATGGGCTCCAATAGGAGGAAACTAGCGTGAGCAACAACAATGCTAGAGGAGGCCTAGTTAACTATGAACTGGGAGGTGCTTGTGCTGGGGGGGGGGGGGGGGCTCTTCGACAGGAGGCAAATTGGTGGATGGCACAAGCGCTCCCAAGAGCTGGGGGCCAATTGATAGCGATAAGGCCTTCTACCATGGTGCTGCCAAAATCTGACATGCCCCATTATGAGGAGACTAGCACGTGCAACAGAGGATGCTACCCAGTTGAAGGAGGCCCAGTAACTATGGACAGTGGAGGGGGAGGCGCACATGCCAGGGGGAACCCTTTCATCATCGCCCGCTGTAGTCGGGAGGCAAATTCATTGTCACCCACGAACTCCGAGCTTTGTGAAGAGGTTCCACGGGCCCCTGTGAAGGCGTGCAAAAACTCTCTAATAACATGAAATCTTCAGTCGTTGCAGGAGGTTCGCGGTTCCACCAAGACTTGCTTTACGTGAATAATTTTAAATTATACTTTCACAAACCCCTTGCCGACGATGTGATTTGTGTGATGAAATAGGTACCAGCCCAAAATTAAAGAAACCAACAAATGACATAATATCATGAATGAATGATTGAACGATACATATGGACCAACGTCGGTGCATATTATTATTTTATTATTAATATTATTCTCACTTGACCGGAAAATCCTGCGTACTCCATTAAAATGACGCTTATTGCTTCCCATCTAGTTCCTCATGGCATGGGAGCGCTCATACATCCTACAGAACTGAGACTGGGAGCACTCATACATCCTACAGAACCGAGACTGGGAGCACTCGTACAACTTGGATATAGAGGGAGCTCCGTGATCGGATATGCTCGAACATACCGAACTGAGGTTGGGAGCTCTCCTACATCCGCCTGGCAAATTCATGGGCCCCGCGGAACCCAGGCTCTGTGAAGAGGTTCCAGAGTCAAAACCTGGTATAACAACAAACCACACCCGAAATATTTGAGTTACCGCTCCAAAAAAGATTGGAAGTCGACTGAACGGTCTAAATAGGCCAAATGTTCAAGCAACTCATAATTTGGAAATTCCACCCCAATAAGCTACAGGACTCGAGAAAAATAAAGTTCGGTCAACACTTGTAGAGCAGTAGGAAAGCTGACCAAGGACGACCGTGGATTCCACAGGGGAAATTGGTTCAAAATCGGCAACACGATACCTACAGTGTGGTTCTACTAACGTGGGGAAAAATTGCCCAGAAATCGTACCTTACAGGAGGCAATGCATTTCTAGTACATACTTATTTATGTACTGTGGGGCAATAGGGGTTTTCCGTACACCTATTTGTTACATAACGAGTAGTGAATGAATTGTCAACGAATTCGATAGAGATCTTTGTACCATTGGATTACCTGCAGATCAAGGTAATTTTACGCAATAACTTTTTCAGCTCGAAAAAACGGAAAACTGTTCAACTATTCCCAGAGACCTCACCACCGTACCAAATGTACGGTAAATTTATAATCATAAATATATTTGTAATTACATTTATTCAAAATCCTTACATTTTATGTAAGTCAACACTATTTAGGATCACCCTACAACTATAGAAGGAAGGTTAGTGAGAAAAAAAGGAGCCAAAATAACAGTTATTATGTACATATCCTACAAACTACATGCCAAACTTTCATGGAAGTTAATGAAGAATAAAGTTCAAATCATAAACCCAATGCATGCTTCTAGAGACAGATATAAAATTAATTGAAACAGCAAAGAACATAAGAAACATTGTTGCTTCCTTAAAAAATAATAATACATAAATGAATAAAACGTACTCAATAGAAATAAGCGAACATTTCTCAATAAATAAAAAATAACAATATGAATTAGAAAATAACTGACAATTTTCAAAAAAAGATAATTTTGTTGTTGAAACACCCAAAGGTTCTGACCTGAGTTTCTAGAGAAGCGATTTGAGCGCTCCAAGAGGCCTTGATGTCAGTCAGATGGACGTGGGCCTCCTCTAGTCTCCTTTCAAGAAGCGCTCGTTCCCCAAGGAGCGCTGTAAATTAATATTTATACCACAATATCCGCTATATCATTTAGGTTATGCAAGGTAGTGGCGATAGTAGAGTAGGTGCAGTGAATAACATGAATCTTAACCTGTTAACCGTCAAGGGGTCTATTTCCAACAAAAATTTCTCTTTGCAATTTCTTTTAAAACCCTTGTTGCTTGGAGTTTTTTCACTTTCAAGTTTTATTGCGTCGTTTCGTCCATGTAACTCAAAATAAAAACTACAAATAATAAAAAACGTCTGCCAAGTGGGTGTGGAACATAGCTTCCTCGTATCCATAACCCAATTATATAGATGATCCGATGCGTAGGTAGTATTTAATCTCAAAACACCAATCTCTAAGTAGAAACCATCTACACGCTAATCTGGACAATCCTAGAAAATTTCATCATATTCGGATGAAAAATGTAAGTGAGTCACTACTCAAAAAATTTTCAGTAAGGCTGGGAGTCGAACCCAGAACCCTTGGGTGGGAGTCAGACACTCTGCGTATGAGCTATGGGGGCCTGGCAATAGCTGGTGTAGGATTTGAGAGTCTGACGTACACACGGCTGTTACAAGGATTTTACGTTCGCGCATGCGCATCGGCTACTATCAGTCCGGGGGTGATGATTTTCATAGGGGACCATCTAAACACTACTCAGTAACAACCCTGAAAATTTCATTGAAATCGGATGAAAAATGTAGAAGTTATGGCCGTTACAAGGAAATTCACGTTTGCGCATGCGCAGTGGCTACTATCAGTCCGAAGGTGGTGAATTTCATAGGGGACCATCTAAATACTAACCTGTAACACCCCTGAAAATTTCATTGAAATCGGATGGAAAATGTAGAAGTTATGGCCGTTACAAGGAATTCACGTTTGCGCATGCGCAGTCGCTTCTATCAGTCCGGGGATGATGATTTTCATAGGGGACCATCTACACACCAACCCGCACAATTCCTGAAAATTTCATAGAAATCGGACAGTAACTTCGTATAGTTATGCCCGTTACAAGGATTTCATGACAGGCACACAGACAGACAGAAACAGAACCAAAATTGTTCAAAAAGGTTTAAAACGAAAAACGCGAGTGAAAATTTTGATTTTGGAGAACTTTTTTTTTCATCCTTAAACAGTGAAAACAAAGCTTCCGCTACCTTGGTAGACTCGGAAGCAAAAAGTAAGAGCGAAAAATGGCTACCTCCTTATCTGTCTATAGTAATTATGTACCTAGCTGTGAAAATGTTGGTGGGGAATTTCTGAAATAATGTAGGTACCTCAGAATTATTGCAGTTATAGTAATTTATTCAAATTATTCCATTTATTTTAATTTTAATTCAATTCCGATTCAATTTAATTCGATTCCCCCACCCACCAACTATAACCCCATCGCGGTTTTCTGCTCAATATGTCATGTAGCTCCAAACGCGGTTTTTCGCCGCGGTTTTGCAGCTGCAGAGAACCGCAAACCGCTGCCGCTTAATGTGTCATTACACTTCGGTGGATTATTTACACTAGAATGTTAGGAAACCAAGAATGGAAATTACAGTCATCTAGGAAGGAGAAAAAAAAAGAAAATCTGAGAAGTTATCACGAAAAACGCACGGTGGGCCTCGGGGAACGGGTGACTGTCTGGAGGCACCCTTTCGTCGTCGTCCACTGATGGTGGGAGGCAAATCCATCGTCACCCGCAAACTCCGTGCTTTGTGAAGAGGTTCCACAGGCCCGTTAGTGGTTGCCAAAAACTCTCTCATATATTTGGCATCCATGACAACTGCTCAGGTTTTCTGATAATTGGTAACTAATCAATAAAGGAACTCAATCTAAATGCGGTCTTATTTTCAGAGGGCTAGAATATTTTGATTCCAACAACGCAATAAATTTTTTTAAATATTGAAAAATTCTTTTAGTGCATTTTTGGGTTCTGTAGAAACCTTTGAAATGATTTACGTGGATACTCATAAATAGTTGATCTTTCCATGAAAATATAAACAAATTTTCTGCAGACAAATTTATAACCTAGTCAATGAAGCGAATACCCACCTTGCACCCTATCATCAGCAGGAAGTGCAGCAGCAAGGCCAGCATCGGACTCGCTCCTCCTGGTCAGAACAGCAACCCTATCCGTCAAATGTCTCACTTGCTCCTCACTCTGAGCTAGTTTACTACTGAGGTTCCACCGCTCTTTTTCCGAAGTATGTCGCAGCATCTCCAAATCATCCTGAATTCACGACGACCAGCAAATCCAAAGCAATGGATTAACATAATGAGACAGCAACCATGCTAATGTGGTGCTCTTTGTGAATTGTTTTCAAACATTTTCAAGTTGGAAGCCTCAATATTACAAATTATTATGATAAAGAACTACCTACCTACCTATCATCAATCTACTCCGAGGTGAAGATTCGACATAAATGAATCAATATTGAATCTGGATTAGAGTTTCTCTATTATTGAACAACTTCTGTCCAAAAAGTGGTCCAAATTATTAACTCTCGAATGTTCATTACTTATATGAATAAAGTTTAAGTAGAAGGAAGATTTAGCAGTTGGGTAGTTTCAGTAGAAGGACATTTGATAACTCTGCGTTTGATTCCTCTTTCAGACCATCTGCTGCTACTTGAGCAACGATCCTGTAGATGAATTAACTATCCCTAGTTACTTGTTATGAGTGTCGGGAAATTCGTTGAGAAATTTATCAATTCATTTTATTTTCATAATTTAAAACAACACAATTAAGAAAAAAAAGCGTAGGTACCAAATTAGTAATTTTGACATTAGTGACCTCTTCAGGGCTAAGCAGCAGTGATAACTTGGAAGAATTAGTTTGCGTAGAGAAACTTGGAAATTCCAAATAAACCAAAAGTGAACATCATGTAACAGTTAGTTAAGGGGGATGTATTGCCAGCTAGTAGTCCTGACGTGCAGAACAACCTTGCAAATTTCTCAATAGACAATTTCAACAGCACGCATTGAGCATGCGCCACCCTTATCAACGTTATCAATCATCGCCACGCACATCTGGTCGTTCATTAGCATTAAATCCGGGTTCGTATAGGTGCGTAATGTCCGTAACGCGTAGTACGTAATTGGATGCTATTGGCTGGAGCCAATTGAGGGGTGGGACTGATCTTTGGGGGTGTCGATGTTTGGAGCAGAGTGTATCGTTTTGAAAAATTGAATATTTTACGCATTACAGACAAACTTTGATAAACTTCGTAACAAACTCTCATCGTTTGTTCACAACAAGTTTATTGACGAAACAATTCGAATCATTGTTCTGTTTTGGAAACAATGCTGCGCAGAATGTACTGCACGCTTCTGTGTAATCGCGTAATCAATCAGCCATGTGAATGCTTTTACAAACTTTCTGCATTACGGAACACCCCCACTTCTCTTCTTGCGCATCACAGACATTATGCACCTATGTGAACCCAGAATACGAATTTTTGGTTTATTATTTTCAATAAAGAACCTTTTGAATCGACCAAGAAATTTTTTTAACCCCCCCCCCCCTCCCTCTAAATTTGTTGGTAGAATCCAAAAATCGAATAAATAATTTTCCGTCCGTCCGCCATATGCGGCACTTTCCTCAATTAGCATAGATTTTGATGAAATTTGGTATGTAGGGTCCATTCAGGGTCTAGTTGTGCCCCGAAGATTTTGGTTAAGGTAGGTCACTTCCAAGGGTTGAAAAATAAGGGTTGAAATTTTGAAAACGCCCAAACTAAAAAAATGTTGATATAAAGGTATTGTTTTTCCATCAATTTAAGATAGTATAGAATTTTTAGAGACCACGCGGAGCCCTGTAGAACAATCCGTTCGTTCCCTACGAGAATGTAAGGGAGAATCTGTTTCTTCAATTCTCTGTGCAATGTGAGAACCTGAAACTATCACTCTTTCCATATAGGACTCGGTGGCTCAGGGGTAGCGCGTTAGTCTACCACCCTGGCATTCCGGGTTCAAATTGTACGCTCGCTGAGAAATTTTTTGATCCCATCACATCGACTGTTGGTTTATTATTTTTATATCTACTTTCGTTCGAAGTTTTTCTTCATGTTGGTTGGTGGTAACAATGACAAAGCTGTGTTCTTTGCAGACGAGTGATCTATATAGAAAAATAATAAACCATTGTGTATTAATTTGCAGCGTTTTCTATTCCAAGTTTTTAATTTTAAGTTGAAACAAGTTGATGGAGATGGTTGCTATATTTCGAAATGCTGGACTTTCGGAAATTCAGACAAGTCTTTGGGAATGGAAAAAAAGTAATTTTGGGGGATAACCCCCGGTTTTACGGTCAACTATAAGAATTACAGTCTGCAACACAACAGAACTGATACAAAAAACTGAATAGAAGCAGAAAACTGACAGTCTTCTATTGACAACAAGAGTAAAAATGAAGATGGTGGTCCGAATGTGTCCACTGATAATGGGCGCGCATGCACATGCTGATGAAAACGTCTATTGCCCCGCCCTTCTACTAAGGTCAGCCTAGATGAGGTTCAAAAATGGCGCAGCATTCTTGATCCACAGACCCAGAAGTAATTATCTAATTATGTAGGGGTGAATTGGGTTCCCAATGCAGAGATTAAGTATATCATTAAGATTGTGCAGATGTAACATTGGATCAATCAGAACATCGTAATATGAGAAAAAGTAGGAGGAAATTCAGTAAAAATGTCTTTAAAATTTCACACAGGAAACTCAACAAAAAGATAAATTCGACAACAGAAGCAGAACCCGTGAGCGTGGAAATTACTTTACGTTAAGTGATTTTACAAAGAAGGCAATCTCGAATTCAATGGATGTGCGTAAGAGCTGAAGGAAATCTTGGTAGCATAATCGTGTAAAACTTTCTCGTACTATAAAACAACACATGCAAACCTCTTCTATCACAAACTGTTGACCAATGGGGAATTTGCCTCAATTTTAGATTCTGGAATTTCAAGGCAAATCCTATTATAGGGCACTAGAATAACTTTTAACACTAGGAATAACCAACGGAAAAAAATTACCGTAGGAGAAAATGACTAAACAAGTGAACCTCTGTTACAAAACACCGCGAAAATCGAGGAGTATTGTTGACGTCATGCGAAAAAAAAAAAAAAAAAAAACGACGCGAAAGCAACAACAGACAGAGTTCTAGCACGCCACACAAAACGATCCAGTGAAATGGCTACTCGAATAATGTGATTCAAATCTTGAAACTAAATAAGAGAAGATGAAGAATAATAATGCTTGATAAACTAGTAGATAGATTCGTATTGTAAAAAAGTGAGTAATACTGTTTCTTTTGGTCAATTTGGTGTCTGTGTTCTTCCTGCCAGTTCGTGGCGCACTCTTGTGCGCACTACTCGGAAGGTAAAAGTTCGCGTTGTTCTGCTTCTGTGGTAAGCGCCACAGAACCTCCTTTGAAGTCAGATTGGTGGAATATCCGTCACGTTTCAAACATGGCTGCCTCTTACACATTGCCACCACATTTAAAATTTCCATCTTCCTTAAATTCTCTAAATTTTTTGGATGCGTTTTCGAGCAGCTCACTATGGTTTTATTCCATAAAAATAAACCCTCATTCGAAAAAAAAAAAAAAAAAAATGTGAGGCAAATTCCCCATTGTAACCTTCAATACACCTATTTTTCCCTGATTTTCTTACTTAGAATAAAGAAGCGAAGTAATCGAATACTATAAAGTTGAAAAGTACTGAAGACAGCGAACGGCGCGGCGTAAATATTACGATTTTTCAAGAAAGTTCTACAGGGTTTGATGGTTGTTGACTGCATTATGGACCGGTTGTGTATGAGGAGGAGGGATTCAGACATGAGGCCCGCTAGTAGGTGTATTCCATATTTTAGTAACAAACTGGAAGATATAATTCATTGGAAACCCATTAATATCCAGTCCATAGTTCGTATTTTATGAAGTCAGAGGTTCGAAAGGTGGAGTTTCAAAAGTAGAAAGCAGAACCCTTTTTTATGAAAACAAAGTAAAAGCAAAGGAGAAGACGTTTCCATGGAAAGGCGGCACAAAAACCGAATTTTTGAGGGAAGTCTGTAAATCCATCCTCCTCATCTACCAGTATTCCATATCAAACCAGAGACCATGACTAATAAAATCGAACACATTCAGAAGATAGCTGAAAGAAACTTATCAAAACTAGTATATGATTACAACAAAGGTCAGGAACTCCAAATTATATGGCCAGGCCAATACAATTTTGAAAAGTGTAATGTGCAAGTAGTAAGTACGAGTACATCAGCAAAAAAGCAACAATGTTTCATAAGAATTACAGCTGTTAAGAAGCATGCAGTGACGAACACGTTCAAGATATTATAGGACACCCCACAAAAGTCCATAACCTGGTGGCTTCTATTAGAATGGGGTTTGTTCTTGGAAAGGAACTAGTCATGATTAAGTCATAATCTGAACATTCTCGAGCTGGTCGGGAACCAGCTTAGTTAATATAACCCTTTAGTTAGCTGGTCGGGAACCCTTCAGTTAATGAAGGCTTTCAAACGCCAGAAATCAGAAGACTCTCCCACCCACATTACATCATGGACATCGTTCAGCAGTGATTAACTACAACCATGTTTGTAGATAATAGATTATAATGTAAACAATGAATGTATGTACACCATCTCAATGAGCTATATTGTAAAAGGGTCTCGGTTAATGAACAATTAAAAAAAAAGCTGGTCGGGCATCCAAAGTCCAAAGAGGATCCATTCCAGTCTGGTGGATTCATGGAACACGTTGCCATGAGCTTCCACCTTCCTACATGCGAGATCGATTGAGTGCTCTATGTATATGGAAACAAATAATGGAGTGGAAAAATCAATCATGTAAGTTGACGCAAACTGGAATCTACGAGGGACGTCCCAAAAGTAAGTTCCAAAGTGCTGGAAAAAATCGAAAACTCAACCAATTTGAAAAAAAAATTATTCTTAAAGGTACGGATCTACTTTATTTTTCGACATAGTCGCCATTCCGATCGATGCATTTTTGGTACCATGGTGCCAGTTTACGTAACCCCTTGTCGTACCATTCTGCGTCATTTTGTTTGAAGAATTCCGAGACCGGGGCTTCGAGTTCGGTGTTCCTACGGAACTTTCTTCCACCCAGGTGGACTTTGAGGAGGGGGAAAAGGAAAAAGTCACTCGGTGCAAGGTCTGGAGAGTATGGGGGTGGGGGAAAACATCCCAATCAAATGTTCCAAGCAAATGTAGGGTGATTTTTGCTGAATGGGGTCGCGCATTGTTGAACTGCAGAAACTGCATCCTCTCCACAAGAAGTGGAAGGGCGCCCACTTCGCTGTTCATCGTGCACACTTTCCCGCCCTTCCAGGAAACTTCTCTTCCACTTACGGACCATTTCGATGCTCATGACCCCTTTTCCATACACTGTAGAGAGTCTGCGGTGAATTTCGGGCACAGAAACATTCTCAAAAACTAAAAAACGGATCACCGAACGGATTTCACAATTTTACGGGTTTTTCAACGTAGCAGCCATGTTTACACTGGTGCTGATAAGCCGCAACAAGTGATACCAAGATAAGAAAAATTCAGTGTTGCCACCAGATGTAACACAAAGTATCCCCGTTGGAATTTTTTCCCTACGGCATTTTCCCACGGATTTAAAAATGATCGGAACTTATTTTTGGGACGTCCCTCATAATTTAAGGGTACCCAACCAACAACCATAAATGTAACTCATTCGTATTTTAAGAAAAATGGCCACTAATGTCCTCTTCAGCAGATGCATTTTAGAGTAGAATAGGGTGTGCGCCTGGGTAGGAAAAACTGTTTATTGTTATTTTTAGTCCAAGGTAGACCTCATTCTGAGAATTTTGGTACCAACCGCGACCTTCTAGCGTGTGTAAATCTTTTCCTATGAATTTTTAAAGCTTCGACCGTTTATGACGTCACAGTAGGCTGGGGGGTCCCACCCAGGCAAGAGGGGCGTGTGACGTCATAAACGGTTGAAACTTTGAAAAATCATAGAAACAGATCTACTCACGCTAGAAGGTCGCGGTTGGTGCCTAAATTCTCAGGATATAGTCTACTTTCGACTAAAAATCTAAAAAAAAAATCAAGGCGCACCCCATTTGCCCTTGTGATGAAGACTATCGTAATAAAGTACGAATCGTGAACTGTTGCCCGACATTACAAAACTCTGTAGGTGTGTACAGCCAGGTTCACATGGGTGCTGAATGTCTGCAATCCGTACAGCGTAATTGGACCAATTGATGAGGTGGGTGTGACTATTTCGGATATCGACTTTTGGAGCAGAGTGTAGCGCATTGGAAAATTAGATACTAGGGGTATTCATGTTCTGGGAGATTCGACGTTGAATCTTCGAATTTGGAGATTCAACAAGAGCCAATGTGCATGCGCTCCGGCTCATTCGACTATTCATTAGAGAGTTACAGCAACATTTGGAACCGTTGAGATGTGAGAAGCTGCTAGGGTGAGCATCGAGTGGATGCTAACTTTCCGACGTGAGTCTCACGTCCATCCTGTGATGCTCACGCAATTGACGTTGCTTTAGATTTTTCAACACTCCATGGGTAACGTCAACTCAATCCGCGGTTTTTGTTTTCGTTGAACCGATAAAGGAAAATAGGAAGGAAAATATAAGGAAATCAATGAAGTACGCTCGTTTTTTTACCCCAAAAAATCGTAAAAGTATAAATAAATGAATGCAAAATGAATGTGAGCACCTAATCGTGCATTTCAGTCCATCCCCTTGTCTGAGGAGTAGATGACAGACAACCGAATTCAACGAGATTGGTAGTTTATGATTGACCTCGGACTAATCAATCTTTTCATATTATATTCCAATATCACCTTTTCGAAGTAACATAAATACGAAGTCGGTCAAAAAGGTAGAGGAAACCTTTTCTTCCCTTCAATGGGGAAGAAATTGAGATCGATTGTCCAACTGATGTCATCGAGATTGAACATCCGCCATCCACATTTCAGATGCCACAACAGACCGAAATGTATAAGGGAGCAATATTCACTTCAAGCGAAATGTATAAGGGATCAATTCTTCAATCTTCAATTCACTTTACCGCAACCCTGAAGATAAAGAACTCGCAAAAGATTCACCGAAACTCTTCAAAACCAAAGAAACAGAATGATCAGCTGATTGACGGCGGCCATTAGCTCAGCCACAAAAACAAGGAGTTGACCTAGTAGGTTATCTCACGTTGAAAACGCGACTCTCACGTTGAAAATGCGAGAGGGCCGAGTCAACCATCTTCCGTGAGCCTCATGTCATGAGCGAGGCTCGCGTTTTTGTATGTATCTTGGCCTGCTGCAACTCTCTATTATCACGCATAACGAACCGAGAAGTGATAAGATGTTGCTGACATTCGAGCGGCATCCATCACTGACCATTCCCTAATCAGGTGCCTAGCATGTTCACTGTAGTTTCACAACAGTTGTGGCTCAGCGAACACTTCCAAGTGGCAGGTGTCACAGGAAATATATTTTATATTATTTTCTGCTAGCAGAATTTCCGCCCTAGGGAGTTCGTCGAGGTTTGATTCAGTATGAAGTCCCCTTCTAGCAGACATATGGCAACGGCTTCATTTATTCCAGTTAATTTTAAGACCGCTAGAAGTTGGTTTGATGTGTTGCAGTTTTTCCAAGAAGGGCTTGGTGCCATTTGCCATAATATTCACAGGAAAATGCTTCGTCCGTCAGTTTTTAAGTATCTTACCTACTACCCGATACAACGGGAGATTCTGAGGAGGTACAACAAGCTCAGCTTTCACATAATTGAGCTGATGTTACTAAACGCCTTCCTTTTGCACCGAAGAGGTAGAGTGCAGGCCGACCAGAAACTCTCCAGCTTCCACAATGAGGAATTTCACCGAATTCTGTTTGCATTTTTCCTGAATAGTTAATGGTGTGGGATAGATGAAAATCGGGCTGATTTCGAAAAATAAGTCTCCTGTTATTTTTGGGAGACAATCAAAATTTTTGATTTCAAAACTAACTGGGAAAACGGACGTGAAGGGGGAACGCTCGCTGATTGGGCTGTTCGGATCGCTGTCTCCTCCCAGTGTTGCGCGTTGGGACGACAAAATCGTGTTTTCTAAGAGAAAAGTTATCAAACAAAAACAGAGGAAACCTAATTTTCCCCATCTTGCTTTTTCTATTTTTTCTTCAGTTTTTCGATTTCGAACTTTACTGTTTCGTGAAATTTTGCATCTGAGGACTATAGATTTCTCGATCTCAGCGCTTCAAGCGGCCATAAATGAACTATTCCAGGATGACGTAATTTTCCCGGTTTTTTAAAACATTCGTATTTTCTACACTGTTTTGTTTATTCGTAAATAGGAAGTTCGGGCTGAAAGTTTGCCTTAGGGGGTTTTTCAAGGTGCTGAATCCGATTTTGGGGTCAAAAATAGGAAATTCCGACATGGTGAAATTCCTCATTTTCGTTTGACAATAGTGGAGCTCCTCTGATTCAATAGATTACATTTTTTTTGCTCTAACTGTCTAGGCGAACCAGGCCAAATGCTTTCCGTAATACCAAGGATTTCAAATCTTGCTTTTTCTATTTTTTTCTTCAGTTTTTCGATTTCGAACTTTACTGTTTCGTGAAATTTTGCATCTGAGGACTATAGATTTCTCGATCTCAGCGCTTCAAGCGGCCATAAATGAACTATTCCAGGATGACGTAATTTTCCCGGTTTTTTAAAACATTCGTATTTTCTACACTGTTTTGTTTATTCGTAAATAGGAAGTTCGGGCTGAAAGTTTGCCTTAGGGGGTTTTTCAAGGTGCTGAATCCGATTTTGGGGTCAAAAATAGGAAATTCCGACATGGTGAAATTCCTCATTTTCGTTTGACAATAGTGGAGCTCCTCTGATTCAATAGATTACATTTTTTTTGCTCTAACTGTCCAGGCGAACCAGGCCAAATGCTTTCCGTAATACCAAGGATTTCAAATCTTGTGAAACCATCATTTTATTCGTTCGTTCATATTCGTTTCGCCTCTTTTACATTTTAAAAATAATAATAAATGATGATTACGTTTAATCTCATGAACTACTCATTTCAATTCAATCTCCATCTTTTGCTTCCAATTAGCGATAATTTTAAGTGGCTCTGCTAGAAATTAAATTTTTGGGCAATATTGTGGGATTCCATATCTTTGGAGCTCCCGCTGGCGAACGTCGACAGTTGAGACTTTTTCAAAATTCTATGGAAACCCCATTTTTCTATATAACTCCTCACATAGAATACTAACATAAATGAAAGATTTCTATTTCCGAAATTGATTGCGTGGTCACATAATTTCGGAATAGTAGTGCATGTCTAAACGTTGTATGCTCAAACGGTTGAATTGTTTCATGTTTCAAGGATTTCTTTTAATCTTCCACGATGGCAAAACCTTTCTTGGCCAACTACAAAATTACTCTTTCTGGTGACGACTGAAAAAGGTACTTCTTGAAAATAAGTACCTATGTGCGGGGAAGATCCTTATCGTTGACAGTGAGCGGAGAATATCTGTTTCATCTGGTTTCATCAAAATGTAGGGGACAATACAGAAATTCAACAATGATAACTGCGCATTGAACACACCCAAGTGGTCAATCATGGCTGACAATAGAGAGACTGGTGTAATCGATTATTTGAAGCATATCGATTATGTACTCGTAAAACCACCAATTGACACAATTTATTTTCGTGAACGTGTTTCATTGGTCAGTGTAAACCAGTAATAAAAATATTATGGATACTAAATAATGTATTCCATGGGGAGTGAAAACCTTTGACACCTCACCATTTTAAAATTAAAAGATCTGACCCAAAACAAAAAAAAAAAATAAAATATCAAAAGCAGAAAAAATGTAGCCCTCCTAGCTAACATTCCTGAGACCCATGCAAAACAAAAAATGGTTAAACCAGGAAGAGAAAACCCAATAACCCATGCAAAATTCACCTGGTTAAGATGAGAAAGTTACCATGAACTGACCTGGAAGTTGCTGACTTGCTCCTCAAATGGTCTTAATCTACTGACCTCAACTTTAAGAGAGTCGACCATTGCTGACATTTCCTTCAAGTTAGCAGCCACTTCCGAACACTCCTTTTCTTTAGCCAGTAACTGGAAAAACACGCCCAATATGTTACAAATTTAGAGAAATACAGAACAAAACCTTAGTAAAACACATACCTGAGTTATTTAACTTACCAAATGTTTGATCTTGGAAATTTCTTGCGTCTGGAACCCCTCCAATGTATCCCGCTCTTCTTGATATTGAGCAACTTTACGTTTGAATTCTAGAAGAATCATAAATAACACCATGAACCGGACTTGGACATTGCGTTCATCACAGATTCAAAACAAGAAGCGGTATACTCGTTACTACAGACATTCTCAATGGAAAACCAAATACCTTCAGCAGTTGTCAAGGCGTCCCTCAACTCATTAGTTTGCTTTAATAAATCTTCCGTCAGTGTTTGTTCAGTTTTCCTCCATGCTTCCTCTTTAGCCGTCCATTCACTGATAATTTCTGTTTCCCGTTTCTCAATTTTTTTCTGCCACTCCGTTTCTTTCTTTTCCAAGCGTTGCCTCCATTCATCTTCTTTCTTGGTCAGCAAATTTACGTCCTTGTTTGTTAGAACCTGAATCAGGTAAACAACAAGCAAACTATTTCAATGGATTGAATTTTGACAAATGAGAATCACTTACAAAAACTGGACGGAAATCATTAATACGGTAATTATTGTTGTCATAAGGAAATCAGCATGAAATTCATAGGGGAAAGTCGGTGGGCTAAAGCAAGCCCTGAAATTGTCATATTACATATACATTATAAGTCTTATACAGGGTGTCTACACTTTGGATGGGCGTAACTTCAGGGTTCGATTCTACGAGGTATTTCCAACAAAAAATGTCTCTTAGCAATTTGCTTTTAACCCACTCAAAATTAATTTTTTTCACTTTAAAGTTTTTTTCGCGTTTTTGACCTTACGGCACTGATATGGTCATAACTCCCTTATTTCTCCTGAAAATTCAAATCTGAGTACACTGTTAAAAAGAGCGTTAAATTCCTAAGCTACCAAGTGCAAAATCAAAGTCTTTCAGCAATAAAATCGTTCCAAAAAATCAAGTCAAAAAGCAAACTTTAAATTTTTTTCGAAACTTGACTTTCTTCGACCAAATTTTCCACTCTGAATCCCTGCCCATTTCGATGGGCGCTCTTCGGAGAAAACATGCTCAAATAGTCAGCTTTCCAACGGTCTATCAATTTTTCTTTTCAGCTTCAAATTGGAAGAGTAAATGAAGTTTGAATGTTAAAAAACGTATGTTCGACATGGAAATCCAGTGTTTCAAGCGGTTTATGGCTCCCCTCGATCTCACGATGGCTAGGCGAGTTTGGTATCATTTCCTATGTAATTTTATACGCTGAATCCAACGGTGATACTTCCGAATGATTTGACTAATAAAAAGTGGATTTCTCGTTTTTGGTACATAAAATACGCATTATTTGTATATATGGTAGTGAGCATAAAGTAACACCTTTCTACTCAATAAAAACACCGAATTTCCAGCTGATTGAAGTTTTTGTTGAGTAGAAAGGTGTTACTTTATGCTCACTACCATATCTACGAATAATGCGTATTTTATGTTAGAAAAAAACGAAGGTTTTCTTCGAAAAATCCACTTTCTAGCAGTAGGATTCATCCGGAAGTACCACCGTTGGATTCAGCGTAAAAAATTACATAGAAAATGATAACAAAATCGTCAAGCCATCTTGAAATCGAGGGGACCATAAACCGCTGAAAACACCGGATTTTCCTGTAAAACACACGTTTTTTGACATTCAAACTTCATTTACTCTTCCAATTTGAATGTTAAAAAGAAAAATTGATAGACCGTTGTAAAGCTGACTATTTGAGCATGTTTTCTCCGAAGAGCGCCCATGGAAATAGCCAGGGATTCGGAGTGAAAACTTCGATTTAAAAAGAGGCATACTTCGAAAAAAATTTGAAGTTTGTTATTTGACTTGGTTTTTTAGAAATCGTTTATTGCCAAAAGATTTTGGTTTTACATTAGGTAGCTCGGAAATATAACGCTCTCTCTAACGATATCCTCAAATTTGAATTTATTTGGTAAATATTAGGTTTTATGACAGTTTTAATGACGTAAGGTCGAAAACGCGACAAGAAACTTCAAACGACAAGAAAGTGAAAAAAGGCATTTTGAGTGCGTTAAAAGAAAATTGCTAAGAGACATTTTTTGTAGGAATACCTTGTAGAATCGAACCCTGAAGTTATGCCCATCTTAAGTGTAGACACCCTGTATATTATAAGTCCACGATTCATCGCGAATGCCATGAACAAAGGAAGGGTATTTGAGAGCGATACATTTACTACCTATTTTATTTGCCAAACCTACCAAAAAATGAGGTGTTTGACCAACATTATCACCTACTAATGTAGGAGGCTAAGTATTTATAATTAATAATGTAGACATCTCTCATCATACTTTCACGAAATCTCTCACCTTGCCGTCAGGTAATTTTAATTGGTGGAGGTCTTGCGACATCGAAGGTGACACGGAAGGCTGCTGAGGGTCCAACACAAGACTGCAAACGCTGCTTTCAGAGCCTTGCCTGGATTGCCTCGACAAACCTCCTTTCTGAGGTGTGAATTTGGGGAGATCTTTCCCAGTTTTCTCCCGAAACTGGTTCTTCATACTGTTGAACATCTTGGCGAGTGAGACGTCGCCCACTTCTTCGGTCACGCTTGTCCCAGTTTGACTTTACAGACGGTTCATCGTTTTATTCATCATTCAATAGGAAACAATAATACTGGAAATGACTAATTTGCAACGGCAACGACTGCAAATTACGAAACTGAGTTTAATATGACGCTTCTGTCAAAAGTGTTACGAGTCCATAACGCACACCATCGGCTCCAGCTGTACGCGGATATCACAATAACTTGGAGCAGATCATGAAAAAACGGGGGATCACTGTACAGGTCAAGTACTTTCTCTGAGGAAACAGCGTAGTGATACAAATATCTAATAAATTAATGGTATAAAACAATTAACGTAAGAGAAAATTAGTACGATACATGACAAGTTGGTGAATAGATAAGACAGCAAAGAAAGTCTTATCAGCGGAGTACGCGATCTAAAGAAAACAACGTGATGCTAACCATGGAAGTAGGGATGGGCTTGCTTTTGACGCATGGATGTTTCACTCTGAAGCATCCATGGACCTAGCAAGGTCCATGGGTGTATCCGGTCCTCTGTGAGAGGGTGAGACACCCCCCCCCCCCTCCCTTTAGCGGATAGATAAACGCTGCAAATTATTACACAACGATTTTTTATTTCTATTTGGTTCACTTATACTCGTATGCTAAGAACACGGCTGTCATAGTCACTACCAATCATAGGTACTACGTACCTACTTCACAATCAAGTTAATTTGGAGAAAATAAACGCTTCACACTCAGTTTGAAGAAATAAAGAGTAGTGGGTGCCTTCATTAGGAAATTTTATTACCTACTGTTTGCTAAGGACCACAAAGGAGTACGATCGCATTTCGGTCTGCTAAAATTTCAACGGAGATTTTGCGATTCACACTCGTGTTTCTGATTTATCTAAGTCCAACACTTGAGTCCTTATGGGGAGCGAACGGTTGGTCCTAAAGAGCTCTGGGTGGTCTCTTTGGATTCTAAAGATTCAAAACTATTTTAAATTGAAGAAAAAACAATACCTTTGTGTAAGCCTATGTGCTTGACAAACTGGATGCCAGTGATGAGGGCAAATCCCACCGCTGCCACCAATTTGTAAGCCTCTACTTGTCTAGATAATAGTTGACAAAAAGAATTTAGTTACCTAGTCCAAGTAGTTGTTGAGTAGGATGAAGGGAAGTAGGTTGAAGGGATTCTACTCTGTGTTTAGTTGTGAAATGGGGGAGTTGAGAAAAGACCGAACAACTTAAAATTACGTTAAATTTAGGATAAGGGATGGTATTTACCTGTGATGTATGGTAGCTCTTCGAAGGTGTTGACTCCAGGGATGAATGAATAATAAATATAATGCTGTTAAACCTGAAGGGTGATTTATCTTTACCTCGGATCACGAAATGTGTCCTTTGCCAGAAGGGCGTGTTCTCTGTGTCCTGAAACACGAACCTAACCTGGTTGTCCTCGTGGACGTGTTTTCGATAAAATGTGTCAGGTAAAAGTGTTTATTACATAAACAGGAATTTGCAAGGAAATGTTACAAGCCTGAAGGGCGTACGATATTTTACACAATTGAATTTAATGAGATCAATGGAAATGACTAGAATATTCTCCACAAAGTTTCGTATCAGACAGTACAGTTTAGCTTATCCTTCTCAAACAATTTACAATCCGTGTCTTCACCGTGTATCGTGTTTTTCAATACAATTTTCACACGCTCAAACTTTACCAAATTTGCTATCAATATTTACTTTACTTTTCACTGTTTTAGTTTCACCTGCCTAACCATTTTTGGCCAAAAAGTAGTTAGTATTTAGTTTGTGCACTCACGTGTTGGGCCCGAAGGGATCCTCGACGATGTTGTTGCAAGGTTGATTGTGGAGTTCTCCAGACAATCAATTTCTTGATCCGAATAGAGATTTGGGGGATACGACTCTAAGTTCAGGGGGTTGACTCGCGCTGACTTTCGAGAAGGGGGACAGGGATGACTTTCAGCCGGGACTTACTAATCTAGCTTTCAGGAAACGTTTGGCCGGAACCTATTTGTTGAGCAGTTTATGGGACAGTGAAGATGGCCGCTTCAGAATGCTAGATCCAGGTGTTCCCCCTCCAGTTGGTGACGCCAGCCACGGCCTCCTCGACCACTCAGGCTGCCAGGTTAAGCTGCGGTATTGCTGCTGAGGTCGTCATTGGTGGTATGTTCCACCCCCGGAAGTTATGGTTGAAGTATGATTTGGACACCTTTGGTGGTGTTCGGCGTCCTTACAGTAGGGGGGCGGACCACGCCCCTCGGAACTGGCCCAGATTACCCCTCCACAGTCCTTCACCCCAGGTGGCTCTGTGGGGGCGGCATCTTGGGGTTCAGGAAGGGAGGTATTGGCTTACCCCAGCCCCGTCACCTTGGTGGTCTCAGTGAGCAGGGGCTCACATTTGTATCAACATTTTTGAGCTAGGGCGTTTTGGAAATTTCAACCCTTAGAAGTGACTGACATCAACCAAAAACTTCAGGGCACATCTAGACCACAAATGGAGCCCATTTACCAAATTTGACAGTGGGAGGATACCCAGGACAACCCAATGCCAGCTCTACGGATTTGAGAAAAAGGTGGGAGAAATGGATGAAAGGAAATCCCCCTATAGGCCAACCACCGGTTCAGATAAGAGCCACAAAGGACGTGGGTGGTGGTACCACAGAGTAGGCACACCTCCCGAGATGCCCAACTCTATAGGTCTGCCACACAAACTTTGCATCCCTTTGGCGCATTCTTCTGGTGAACATAGAACTAATTATCTCTTATCATCAAGCAGATTCCTGTCCGTACGATTTTTTTTCAGGAATTTCTCCCCTCAAACGCAACATGATTTCCCTCCTGCTGCAGCTTGAAGTTCGTGCATTTCCGAAATTGAAATTTCGTGGCACTACACGAACATCAAATTTCTCACAGCTCCAATTTCTGTGTCGAGGTTTCACCATGGAAGGTTGACTCGATCGTAGTAGTTCGTGGATCCACCACCTAGGGGGCACCACATGGACGCAAAGTTTCTCTGGTAGGCCTATAGTAACTCCGTGACACTTTTCCCACAGATGCTGGGGGGCACTCAAAAGAAGGAAACAATGTAACGCTTTAGCATAATGTTCAATGGATTCATAATTTAATTATGTATAAAAATCATTGATATTATGAAGAATGAAAAGTATGAATAAAAACTTGAATAAAATACCATTTAAATCGCATTTAAGTATGAACTATGATAATATATTTTCAAGATCACCAATTAAAAATTAATGGTTCCCAGAGAATGTTGCCTATTCACGAAATCATTGTAACATCCACAGTAAAATAAAAAAGCGAATGAGGGAAATTATAATTTATAACTGAATGTTTTATATCATTATTGCTCCGTTCAGAATAGCTTCATAAACGTCCTTGGTCAATTCAACGTAAACTTTTCCTTGTTTGAAGTAGAGAGGATCCTTTACAACACTTGGGTCGAATCCATCTTTTTTCAATTGGGTTTTCTTTAGTCTGAATGTTCCTAAAACAGTAATAAACTCAAAATCAACCTTTTGTACCAAAATTCAAAAATTGTAATTCTCTTGATCTCTAAAATTAATTGATTTGAGCACATTCCTACCAAATC
Organism: Apolygus lucorum; assembly: GCA_009739505.2. Lineage (NCBI taxonomy): Eukaryota > Metazoa > Arthropoda > Insecta > Hemiptera > Miridae > Apolygus > Apolygus lucorum. The sequence goes on from CM019176.2 coordinate 57,300,966, forward strand.
TAATTACATAAAACTTCAACCGTATGTACGTATGTCATACTAGAGAGTTTTTGGCAACCACTAACGGGCCTGTGGAGCCTCTTCACAAAGCTCAGAGTTTGCGGGTGACAATGAATTTGCCTCCCGACAACAGCGGGCAACGATGAAAGGGTGCCTCCAGACAGTCACCCGTTCCTAGAGGCCCACCATCACGAGCCCCTCCCTCCCCCCCTGTCCAAAGTTAACGGGCTTCCTCCTTCAACTGGGTAGCATCCTCTGTTGCTCGCGCTAGTCTCCTCCTAACGGGGCCCGTCAGATTCTGATACCAAAAACTCTACTGTATGAACGTGGGGGACCTAATTCCAGACCGTGACATACAATTTTTTTCTTTCAATAAATTACGTGTTTATCTACCATTTGTTTTTGCCTGCTTTTAGCAGGATTTTCAGCTAGTAGACAATAAACCTGTAAATAGGTACTATATTATGATGACTTTACCAGTTATTTCAGTGTGAGGAAGCAGCCTAATGAACAGGGGGATGGCATTTTTTGATAAATTCTTCTCAAAGTACGCAGCTAATTCGTCCAGATCAACTTCTCGGAGAGGATCAACGATAGCCACCATTCCTGCTTTACCCTCGAAGTCGCCAACCTGTTGCCAAAATGCATCAAAATCATAAGGCTTAAGTTTCCACACACCCCAACATGTTAAGGAAATGTAAAAGCGAGCCTGAGGATGGATGTAACATAAGCAGCGCAACTTCCTTCAACAATCGAATAAACCTTGTCGTTGATGCTTAAATTTTATTAGAAACCAAAACATACGTACTAGTACAAGGTTTCCTATAAATAGCAGGAACTGATGAGAAGTGGATAATATATACAACTCACAATTTCAAATTAAGGATCCATAACCTTTTACCTTTAGTTAAAAAATGCTATCCAATACACCAAGAATATTCAGTTGAAAACCTGAGAAGATCAAGAACGAATTTAAATAGGTAGGTAAGTACCTCGCTAGCCTAAATACATACCTGAACTCCATAAACTATGCACTCATGATGTTTAACGACACTACTCAGTAAGGTTTCAATCTCAAATGTAGCAACATTTTCACCTTTCCATCTACAAACCAAACCAAAAACAGAGTTAAGGCATTGCCTCGATTTATTACAAGTTGAACTACATGATAAACGCTAGACATTCCTCACAGACCTGTAAGTATCCCCTGTTCGATCTTTGAAGTAAAGGTATCCATACTTATCCATGGACATGAGATCGCCTGTAAGAAGAATGTTATTGCATGGATTTATTAATTATTTATTTTCAAAACCTTGGTGAAAGAAGGTATAAACATAAATAAAATGGTTTGCAACATGTAATGGGAGATCATAGGCGTTTTCTGTATTCCAGAATATTTTCGGTTCCTACGGTTCAAGATCAAAGTATTCGAATATATAAGAGATGCAATCTATTTGTGAATATTATCGCAGTATTCTTTAATATTTAGAGCCCAAAAGGAAGCCCTGGTCAAAAAGTTATTGAATATGAATACAGTAGGAAACTTTTGTACGAGGTTCCTTCCTATCAGAATTGCCTTTCTCATTCCATTTAACACCAACAAGCACATGAAATGTCAATCCTGAAAAAGTGCTAAGGGCTTGTCAAAAACTTTGATATAATTGGGGATTTGCCTCAAAAATTTTTTTTGAAAGAAAGTTCATTGATATGGAATAAAACCATAGTGTGCTGCTCGAAAAGGCATTCAAAAAATTTAGAGAATTTAAGGAAGATGGAGATTTTAAATGTACTGGGAGTCAATGCCGTGATGAGTTTCCCCTTACGACAGCAGCGCTACCTCTGATAGCGCACATGAAACAACTAGCTTACATGATCAAACACACAAGTGCACCGCAAACTGGCAGAAAGAAACCAGACACGAAAGTGAGGAAAAGAAGCAATTATAGAATAGAATAGAATAGAATAATAGTTTATTAACAGAAAGAAAATAAAATATAAAATGGCATATAAAACAGAGTAAATAAACAATTTCTTTCTGTCCACCAACCAAATAAGTTCACAAGAACTTGTGGCGGCTGGTGGAGCTGGTTTCAGTCTATAAGACCATAAAGTCGACTACTAACTACGTATATCAATTTAATTTGACAAACAAATTAAAAAAAATTAAAAAGAAAAAGAAGAAGAAGGCTCTCTACAGTGCAGATTCCTTTATTCTGCTCAGAATCTCTCTCTTAAAATGGGCAAAACTATTGAACACTTCAGTATTAAATTTACAAGCATAAAAAAACTTCAAAACTCTATAGTATGCATTCTTTTTTGCACGTTCAGTTCTAAGTTTAGGCAACTGGATATGCGATGATGCTGCTGTACGTGTATGCAAGGCTATGCTTCTATGCTCTGGCTGAATTCCAGTTTTATAAACAAGCATGCACGATTGAAATAGAAACAACTGCCTTACATTGAGTACATCCAACTCACGATGCAGCAGGATAGTAGGATATCGTGGATGCTTACGAAGCGCTACTTTAAGTATAATATTTTGTGTAACCTGAACAGATCCTAATAATGCCTTGCTAGCACTTCCCCATACGAAAATACCATACTTTAATAAAGAAAACACTAGGCCAAAGTAAATAGCTCTCAACTGAGCAACTGACAAAAAATTACGGGCTTCCTTAAAAACATAAAATAACTTTCTCAACTTGGAAACCAAAGCATCAATATGGTAATTGAATTTTAAATTCTGATCAAATATGATCCCTAGGTATTTACATTTTTCAGCCAAAGGTAAGAATTTGCAATTACATGATTCTATATTATGAAAACAAGAAAGGTGATGAAAAGCCACCCCAGAAAGACCAAAGCAGTCTAGCTTAGAAAAAGAAAACCTAATTATCTAGGTTTTATCTACATTAAGACTCAAACGATTAATGTCCATCCAGGTCTTGACAAGAAACAGATTATAATTAATAGTGTTAAGCAAAGATGGAAGATCCTTTCCGTAAAATAAAATTACCGTGTCGTCAGCAAATCCAAACATAGAACCATCAATGTCTAGATTCAATAATTCATTAATATATATTAAAAACAAAATAGGGCCTAACACAGTTCCCTGTGGTACTCCACAAGATATTGATAGTTCCTCACTAATAACACCATTAATTCTTGTTGTCTGTGGACGTTGCGACAGGTAGGAACGAATCAACTTTAAAGGTAACCCTCTTATCCCATATTTATACAATTTTTTAAGTAGTATTGCGTGATTTACTGAATCAAAAGCTTTCCTAATGTCTAAAAATGCTCCATACACATAGAAACCTTCATCCAGTTTTTGTGATATAATGTTATTTACCTTATACAAGGCATGATCAGTTCCCAAACCCTCACGAAAACCAAACTGATTATTAGAAATAATGTGAAATTTATCCAAAAAAGATACTATCCTCCTTTTCAAACATTTTTCCAGAATTTTAGAGAGCGACAACGTAAGAGCTATGGGCCTATAATTAGATGTATCCTTGCTATCACCAGCTTTATACAGAGGTACAACCACAGTCTTTTTGAACAGCGATGGATATTTACCCGAAGAAAAAACCATCTCTTTTTTACAATTTAAGCCCTCTTACTCTTTTTTACAATACGATTCTACTTATTAGTTTATCAAGCATTATTAGTCTTCACCTTCTCTTATTTAGTTTCTACAGGGTGTAAGCCTAACTGGTCTGCCATACGGTACCAGTCGATTCTACAACTAATTTGCAACAAAAAATGTCCCCTAGCGATTTTTTTTTAAAACCCTTCGTTTTCGAGTTATTTTAACTTTAAACGTTTTTTCGTGATTTTGACCTTATGTCATTAAATTGGTCATAACTCCGTTAATTAGCTGTGTAAATTACAATTTGAGGATACCGTTGGAAAGAGCATTTAATTTCCTATCGGATAGATGGCTTAACTTTTTTTTGAGTCAAGGTTTGAGACATGAAAACGTCCTCTAAAAAGAGAATTTTACGTAATTTTGGAAACCTCCCATTCTTTCAATCTCAAATTGAACTACGAGAACCCATACTTTTTCAAGATGCAAGAAGAGTGAAAACTGCGCCAAAATCTCAGCTTTCTAATGGTATAATCAAAACATATTCTACAACCGTATTTAGGGGAGAAATTCGGGTTTGAACGCGGAAAAACGTGCATTTTTTCAACGAAATCGGCGCTCCGCCTAGTCGATCTGAGGGGTCGGACGACAGCAGTGGGTGGGCGGGCGCCGCAGTAGACCGCGAGGCCTCCGGAAACAGGAAAATGTCGTTGAAAAAATGCACGTTTTTCCGCGTTCAAACACAAATTACTCCCCTAAATTCCGTTGTAGAATATGTTTTGATTATACCATTGGAAAGCTGAAATTCTGGCGCAGTTTTCACTCTTCTTGCATCTTGAAAAAGTATGGGTTCTCGTAGTTCAATTTGAGATTGAAAAAATGCGAGGTTTCCAAAATTACGTAAAATTCTCTTTTTAGAGGACGTTTTCATGTCTCAAACCTTGACTCAAAAAAAAGTTAAGCCATCTATCCGATAGGAAATTTAATGCTCTTTCCAACGGTATCCTCAAATTGTAATTTACACAGCTAATTAACGGAGTTATGACCAATTTAATGACATAAGGTCAAAATCACGAAAAAAAAGTTTAAAGTTAAGATAACTAGAAAACGAAGGGTTTAAAAAAAAATCGCTAAGGCACATTTTTTGTTGCAAATTAGTTGTAGAATCGACTGGTACCGTATGGCAGACCAGTTAGGCTTACACCCTGTATATTAGTTAGTAATGATATTTGAATCACATTATTTGAGTGTTATTCATTTGGTACCGAGGGCGCCTACGACTCTACCTGTTGACATTCTCTGACACTATTTGCCAAAACTCCTTTTACGCATTTGCAGAGCAGTTTTGTGTGAGGAACCCTGGGGAGTGACGTAATTAAGTTTTCCTCGATCTACGTGGTGTTCTTTGACACTGCTTCACTTGTTTAGGCATATTCTTCTACAGTAATTTTTTTCCTAAGTGTATTCCTGGTGTTAATCGTTATTCTAGGGCCCTATTGTAGGATTTGACTTGACATTCCAGAATCTAAAATTGAGACGAATTCCCCATTGTATTGAATAAAGGAGCAGAAAATATGTGTTTCTTTTGGCTGATATTCGTAATAAATCTTACCAGTAATGAAAGCCCTATCACCGAGTTTGAAAACATTAGAAATGACTTTCTTCTCCGACTCTCGCTTGTTGAGATACCCTGAGAAAACTCTGGAGAAATTATTTGCTGGGATCAATCCTAAAAGCATGCCAAGTTCATCTGCAACAATATTGGCAAAATATTAAGTCTGATATTAGGGAATATTTCCAAGGATGTAACCAATTATTTAAATAAAGTAAAATTAATTTCTTACCGACTTGACATTCCACACAGAAACCATCGTGATTACGTATCGGCTCTTGGGTTTCTGGATCAACTCTAACCAATGCTCCAACAAAACGTCGTACAGCGCGAGGCAAGCACTGTGGGATGAATCCAATGGCTCCAACCTTATCGTCGATACTAGCTATAAAACAATCACGAGAAAGGCATGAATCATTAAAATAAGTGTTGGACTTATTTCCAACTGTCTTTAACTTTGCCTTTATGTTAAAAAGGTACTAGCTTTGATGTTGAATTTAAATTGCGGAGAGAGGACAGGAGAGGAGAGTCAGTGTTCCCTAGGACGTATACTAGCCCAAAAGACTCGGAAAAGGTAGTGTAGGAAATGAGGAGAGTCAGTGTTCCCTAGGACGGATCCTAGCCAAACAGACTCGGGAAAAGGTAGTTGTAGAAAGAGAAGAGAGTGGTTACAAATAGTAAATTGTTGTTCCCTGATACTCGTACCAGCCCACACCTTTACACTACTTGAAATGGGGTATTTCAGTCAATTTAAAAAAAAAATGTTTTCAAAAGAGTATGGCTTAGGAATAACGGTAATCGGGTCTGATCATCAAGAAAATGTTTTTAAAAAATCAGAGAAGCTAAGGAAAGTTGAAGATTTGAATGGTGTGACGTAGCTAGCCAACTGTCTTTGAAAAAAGTATCCATGCACAGAGAAGAGATGAAACCCTTGGAGGACCTCTTGGATACTACAAAATACTACTCACACACGCGCGCAGTGTAGTGTGTGTGCATATATGGCGGTCCGCCTTTTTTTCAAACGTGTGATCTCTTTAATTATTTTTTCTACCACATGTTATAGTATTATTGGGCTTAAAGTGGGAGTATGAAGGTTTTCAAGGGTGCTAAATCCAAATTTGAGGTCAAAAACCTGAATTTCCGACCCACCGAAATACCCCATTCAAGTTCTTAAAGAGGAGGACCTATTACTGACCAAATAATTTTATCGAATTTGACGGCTAATATTTAGGCAAGGTTTTTAGGTTTTAGAAATGACAACGTAGAGTTTTAGCAGTTAAGGGGGTCTCAGTCGGTCGCCGTTCGTTTTTAGTATTTAGCGAAATTGAAGGCACAAAAACTTAAAAGTTGTATTTAAATTGGAAATTTTAAAGGATTTTAGAAATTCATTAGTGCACGGCCCTAGAAACAAAATAACTGAATTAACGGTTTTTCCCATTTTTCTCTGGCAATTATTGTTTGATTTTGATGATTCCAGCGGCTATATTTTAGCTTTTCAATTCCCTGGGGCCGTGCACTTATGAATTTCTAAAATCCTTTGAAATTTCAAATTTAGGTACAACTTTTTGCGCCTTCAATTTCGTGAAATACTGACCCGGAACGAACGGCGTCCGACTGAGACCCCCTTAATACCTCACTAGAGCTTCCACCTATATGGCGTCCGGCTTGAGCCATCGGTTATTTAAGAGGAGCCCCTTCTCCCTCTCACCTTCCCCCTCTCACCTTCCCCAAAACAAAGATGAAACCGAGGAGGGTTAGTTGACCCCTATTCCTGGGGAATTCCCGCTTAGGTGTGCTGCTCTGAGAGGGTTGTTTATTAATCAAATTACGGAATAATTATAAGATAAAAAGGTGGTTCTCACAATAAGGTTTCTGCGATACTACCTACGTTGGTAACTATGTTATCTAGAAATTCATCGATGAGGTGTAATTTACCTTGAGAGCCATGTGTCCTACAATAATGGACAAAATAGCTGGCGCCAGCTTCCCATAGCAGGGGTGGCTACTGATAGGAGCATAGGCGCATGTGCACCCCCAGCCAATTAAAAAAGAAAAAACAATCAAAGTTAGTTCCAGTGGGTTTGAAGAGTAAGTTGGCTAGTGACAGAAGACACAATCGAAGGTACTGTGCTAGTTGAATATATGCGCGAAAACAGTGGCGGGGAGCTCCATCCTTTCCGACCAATCAGCAGCGGTTTGAGCAAAAGTTCTCCTGTGCTCCGTTTGTAAAGAGGGTGACGTGTTCCGAGGGAGTTGTGCTCGTGAGATTGACCAACCAGAGAGCACGAAATGTCACCTTGAGGAGCAGCATGGAGGATGTGCACATGGGGTGTGTGAGTGAGTGGATCTCCAATTTTATTATTTTGTCTTCCTGGCTCACTGGTTTCCTGGTTTCCTTATTGTAAACAAACAGAACTGATAAGGGCATTTCCCGTTTTTTGTTTTCAGTCCACCTTTTTGTTCAAGTATTGTGATTATTTAGGAGTGTTGTAGGTACTATGAATAATTCGGTGCATTACATTAAAGTAAACTATTCGTGTTTGTCGGTCGTGGAAAAGTGCAACATTACAGAAACTGGCCCCCCTTGCCATCTCTACCAGGATTCCAGCAGACGTTAAAATTTAAAAATCGTGCAGATTCGTACCGTAAAATTGTGCAGATTCGTACCAGTTTGAACTTCAGAATCCCCGCCTTACCAAAAAGACGGGGTACAAGGTTTAAATAGTCAAGAACAGGAAAATGGTTGAACCAAATTCCACTAGGTACATTAATAAATATGAATTTTCACAAAATTAAAATTACCTACACAGAATAAATAAAAAAGAATGTGAAATGTGTGTAGTGACGAACCGAATTGTATATTTCCTTCAGTGGCGCCGTATATTTCCCTCACTACTGGAATAGAGAATCTCGTCTTGAAGGCCTGCCAAATGTTGGGGCGGAGTCCGGTGGACACAATCATTCTCAATTGGTGAGCTCTGTCCTCAAGACAAGATGGTTGCAGTAAGATATAACGACACATCTCACCAATGAACATGGCAACCTGAAATTTATCAGATTTTGTTAAACAATGATGATTTGGTGCCCAAATACACGAGAGTGACAGGTCATGTCATTCAAAAATTAACAACGAGTATCGTTCCAAAAGCGAGTTTCCCTATTTTCTCGTATGAAAACCAAAAGATGAAGAAAACTGAGGGAGGTATTAACACTTTCCATGCGGGTCCCAAAACGGCGATTTCATCACCAACGCGGATCCCAAACAGGGTGGTCTTCCCGACAGCGTGGGGTGCCTACCGGTAGGCACTTTTTCGCCGCTCTACTGCCATCTGTTTCTTCTTAGTTGAACCAGTTGGTACCTAATTTTTTTCAACAGGATTTCTCCATGTGATTTCGTTTAGTAATACCCGTTCTCCTCTAGGTTGCGTTCCGGGCACAAAACTGGTTGCAATTTCGCCCGAAATTAGTAGTTCATACAACGTATAGAAAGCACTCGAAACGTCAGCTGTTCAGGGGGTGGGATTTTGTTTGCCTAATGGTAGGCAATCAGCGCTGGCGAGAGAATTACTTTTGCCTGCTGGTAGGCAATCCCCGCGGAACGTGTTAATAAGGATTTGAGATGTTTTTCTTTTTCAAGCTCAACAAACTTAGACTTCTCAGTTAACTTAGTTGAATCATTAAAAATTAACTTCCCTCAAATGGGGATCGATCTCCTATCGTTCCAACTAAACTATATTTACACTTCTGAGCCGGAGCTTGATACCACTGAGCTAAGGAAGTGAATGGACAGAAATGCGAAGAGATAGCTGACCACAACTCCTCCCCCCCCCCCGTTAGGAAATCTTAGGAACTCCGTTACCTAGTCAGGGAGGTGAGAGGCAGCGTTGGCCGGTGTTTTCCAACCCAGTGAGAACGCGCTATTTTTGACTGGCTTCCGAGTTTTTTGTTATTGTTCCTTATTGACGGGCGGGGGATCTGCTGACCTCAACGTTTGTCTGAATAGGCGGTGGCTCGACTCGTGTCTTGGGAGGGAGTTATTTTGATGACCTAATCTCAATGAATTATTGTTTCTCTGAGAAATGCTGAGGAGACCATTCGGGTCCTACAGACAGCGCCACATTGTTGAATCATCCAAAATTAACTTCTCTCGACCAGGGATCGATCTCCTATCGTTCCGACTAAACTATATTTACACTTCTGAGTCGGAGCTGGCTACCACTGAGCTAAGGAAGTGAATGGACAGAAATGCGAAGAGGTAGCTGATCACAACAACTTCATATTAAAAATACCTAGTTAATTGGGTAAACTTACCGTGCACTCGTATTTAATGCAGTCTAGGACGTAATTTGATGCAGAAAACTTGGGCGTAATGACACCCACACATCCCCCAACTAAACTCATGGATATTCCGAGAAGACCACCTGCTGTGTGGTACAGTGGAAGAGGGATGTAAACTCGATCACTTGAGTCGATGCCAAGCATTATAGTACTAAACGTACCCATCAGTAAAAATCTGTTTGGAACATAGATGAATGATTAAAATATATTGTTATTGAATAGGTGAGTTAATGGGTAAATTGACATGAACTACGTAACAATTCACAGGTAGATTTGGAAATCGAAAGGAGGTGATGAATAGTTGGGAGTTCTCAACGAGTCTCCAGTAATCCGGAGAGCGAAAATTGCAGATCACATAGCTCTAGCTCTTCAGAACACCTCTCCAGTTTATAGGTACTATTTTATGATTTATTGAAAACATGATGAAAATGTACAGTACCTTGCATGAGGGATGATTGCAGCCTTTGGGAATCCTGTAGTACCTGAAGTGTAAATGTATACGAGATGGTCCGTGTGATCAATTTTTTCAGGTGATTCGAAGACATCCGAAGCAAGCGAGAGAGAGTTTTCCAGATTTGACACTCCCTCTTTCGGCGAGCCACCAAGTTGAAAGTAACACATTGAGCTTACTAAATCGTTCCGTATACTCAAAATGGCTGAAATTGTGAGTGTGTCGACTGAATAAAATACAGTTGAAATTTTTCAAGTTCTCCTAACGAATATGAATAAGAACAAGGACGGAATGTAAAGTAAACAAGTTTAGTATTGGTAAATGGAGAAAAATAGTTGTTAAAGGGAGGGAATAGCTGTCCTGCCAGAGTAATAATAAGTGGAATAAAATTAGAGTAGGAGTTCTAATGATAGGTAGAGCTGTGGTGTCATAGTAATAGTAAATTGAGTATGAGTTGTTAAAGGAGGGAAGAGCTGTAGTTTCAGAGTAATAGTAAGTAGAATAAAATAAAAGTAAAGAGAGGGAAGAGTAGAGTTCTGGTGATAGGAAGAGTTGTGCTGCCCTAGTAATAGTAAATTGAGTAAAAGTAGAGTAAAAAGAGTTGTTAAAAGAGGGTTGAGAGGTGCTGTCAGAGTAATAGTAAATGGAGTAAAATTAGAGTAAAGAGTAGGAGTTCTAATGATAGGAAGAGCTGTGCAGCTATATTGATGGACAATTGAGTAAAAAGAGTTGTTAACGGATGGAAGAGCTGTGGTACCATAGTAATAGTAAACTGAGTAAAGAGTTGTTAAAGGAGAGAAGAGCTGCGCTGTCAGAGTAATAGTACATGGAATGAAATTGGTGTAGAGTTTTTAAAGAGAGGGAAGAGTAGGAGTTCTAATGACAGGAAGATCTGTGCTGCCATATAGGAAATCTGATGTGAGAAAGAGCTGTGTTGCCAATATTGTACCTCTCCCTCCCACCAGGCTTCCATCTCCAAGAGTCACTTGATGAGTGAGTGAAGGACTTGAAGAGTTAAGGGAGGAGTGAGAAGAAGGGCCATCCTGTTGTAGCACTCCTTCCCTACCACTTTTCTAAACCTTTCAGGAGAGGCAGTACTTGTTGAAATGTGGAGTGGAAGAGTTGTTAAATGGAGAGAGAGTGAGAGTTAGAGGGGGGGGGGGGGGACGTCATCTGCAGGAGGAAGTCACGTTTGCTGCCCTAGTACTCATCTCTTCCAATTGGCCTTTCAAGTCTCATCTTGGATTTCTAGATACACACTAAAACCAATTTAAAATTCAAAAGTGGCGGTCTCTTAAAAACAAAAATTTTACCAGGAGCGAGTTCGCTTGTAAAGATGATAGCTCTGCACTGACATGCTTCAATGCAAAATTTCAAGGATTGTCCTCGGAGACTGACATTCACTAAAGAAGATACCACTCCAAGCCTGCTCAATCCTAGCCATAGACAGACATATTCTGGACGACTATTGACAAATATAGCCACTACATCTCCTTTCTTGTAGTTCAATTCCCTGAATGCATTGGCAACTTTACTGGTATAATCGTCAACCTGAAAATCAACCGAGACTGAATCATAACGCGCAGCTTTCATTAACCATAAGTAGGTAATTGGTTACATCACAAGCATAAAAACACAAAAGACACACTTTTGCTTACCATTTTGAATGACCATTCCTCATTTTCAAATATAAAACAAGTTTTATCGGGATGTTTCAATACGTTTCTTTTGAATTCGCTGTACGCTGTGCGGTTCCGTTCTTTGAGATAGTAGGATTTCAGAAGCACTCGCAGAGTGACGAATATTGCCCTGGTTTGTGAAAAAAATCTAGTAGAGGAAACTAATAGGTAGGTCAGATGAAATATTATGTCCAAATCCCCTTGCTAGTAATCGTATAGTAGAAGGGTATTGAAAATAGGCATCCTCTGCGATGCAACATAAACTGTCCATGTTTGATATAATATATCAAACTTAATCTGGTGACTGTAATTACCTAATTAACGTTAATATTATTAACGTTAATTAGGTAATTAAAGTCACCAGATGAAAAAATGTTTAAAAAATGCTTACATCAAGTCCCGAGGGAATGTGGTTGTAAGAATATCGAGCCTCCGCGCATAAGACGATGGAAGTAAAAACAGAAAAGTAAAAAGCACACATTTGAAGGAGAATGAAAATATGAAGTGCCCGAAGAGGAATAGTTTTAAACAAACTTTTGAAATCATAATGAAACTCAATTAGGTGCACATCGAAATAATAAACGTTCACTTAGCTTCCCTAAACGGATTAGACTGCTGACGAAAATGTTCGACCAACGTTGACCCCACTAATTCAACTCTACTTGTTACGACCTGTCACGCGGAATGAATTCATAATTTTGCTGATTTGATGGTGTCTTATTGTGAAGAGAGATACAATCACTAAGCTGGATACCAACAAAGAATATCTGTCCACTTGTAAGCAACACGTAAACAAACAAATTTTTGAAGGATTATCAATACTCGAGTCAAATTTTCGACAGATGGATAACTAAGTAATAAAATCCTGAAATTGACTATGAACACTAGACGACGGCACATAGATAGGTATGTAAGAGATGGTAGGTACAACAAAATCAAATCGTTTATCTAAAGGTAGGTGCCCTCCTAGTAGGTATTACATTAGTTTTAGAAAGGGAGAAGTAATATAATAGGTATCTACTACATTATTTTTACTGTTTTAAGAAATAGACGCTGCAAATTATTACACAATGGTTTATTTTACTGTATAAATCACCAGTCTGCAAGGAACTTGGCTTAAAAAAATTACTACCTACTAGCAATAATATTGCTATCGTAAAGCTGTAAGTGCCTTCATTGCGATAGTTGGTTCTAAGTTGCTACAGAAGTCCAACTGAGTGAGAAGAAACTATATTCGAAAGCTACCAATTTGAATGGAGATGACTTATTCCCTGACAGTAAACAATCTTTTGAGATTCACATTCGTTTTTCTGATTTATTGTAAGAACAATCGATAGGTCCTTGTGGGGAGAGAACGGTTTGTCATGTAGAGTTCTGGGTAGTCTCATTCGATTCTAAAAATTTAATTCTATTTTAAATCGGTGAAAAAAATTCCTTACATTGAGAGTTTTCGAGCTATGGCACTTTAGAAAACTACAAACCCTTTTTTGGCCCCTTAGAAGTGACTGACACTAACCAAAAGCTTCGCAGCACAACTAGACACTGAATGGAGGCTAAATTTAATCAAAATCGGTACATGGTAACTAATAGAGATGGGCGGTATTTAACGTAACAGTTAAAAATAACCTATTACCGGGTTTCGTTAATTCCGCTTGGAACCAATTACCAAAATAACCCTGTAGTTAAATAACGTTTCAGGGAAGGCTGCAAACTGTGTGGAGCCAGAACAATAGCTTGGGTTTTATTATCGAAAAAGAGGGAAAATACACTAACACGTAAATATGTCGGGAATAACTTGATAGTAAACTCAACTTAGGTAGGAAACGAAAACTAGAGTTCAACAGAATGATACTTTGGAATGGAATAACAATATAACATGATAAACAAACGAACGTAGGTCAGGAACGAAAAGAAACAATACTTTGGAATGGTACGTCGGAATGAGCTTGTGAGAAGGTCCCTGGGTTAACCTATTAATAAATAACAGGTTATTGGAACCTATTACCAACTCACAGCAGTAACGGTGGAACCTAATACGCAAATGTAACCGTTTCGCCCATCTCTAGTAACTAAGGAAAGTTACTCGTCAGCTTAACTAGTTGGATGCGGATGACATCTCTATGTCACGAAAATCCTGGGGTTCCTATGGCAGGCTGCATCAAACATGCAAACAGCTCTTGCAAAAAGTTCAAGAATATCTGCTCCTGTTCTTTCGTTCTCAGTTACTGCTCTTTTCTAGCGGTTTTTCTTGATAGATGAACTGTTTATAAGACGAATGGTTCAATCTGGAGCTGAATTGGTGGAGGTTGAAGGTCATGAGCAGTTATCAAAATGACACCTTATCTTTGCGCGCTTCAGAAAAAAAATTTCTTCACCACAGTGGACCAATGCATTTTTTTTCGCCTTTAACTTTTTTTCGTCAACAATCAGTAGCACTGCCTGCTGTTTTCGTTGGTTTTCGCATGTCATGTTGGACAGACTGAAGGGTCTGATCTCTCACGAAACTTTGAAACAGTTTTACCGCTGAAATACTGATTTTTGAACGTTTGAAAGTCTCCTTCAAACTTCGCCTCGTCCACCATGTGTGGACGGCAGGCTGGGGGAAAGACCTCAGTGTCCACCACCGGTGGACACCCGCGTTGAGAGTGTTAACACTTTCCATGTGGGTCACAAAATGGCGATTTCATCACCATTGCAGATCCCAAACAGGGTGGTCTTCCAAACAGCACGGGGTGCCTACTGGTAGGCACTTTTTTGCCGCTCTACTGCCATCTGTTTCTTCTTAGTTGAACCAGTTGGTAATTTTTTCAACAGGATTTCTCCATGTGATTTCGTTTAGTAATACCCGTTCTCCACTAGGTAGCATTCCAGGTACAAAACAGGTTGCAATTTCGCTCGAAGTTAGTAGTTCATACAACGTATAGAAAGTGCTCGAAACGTCAGCTGCTCAGGGGGTGGGATTTTGTTTGCCTACTTGTAGGCAATCCGCACTGGCGAGAGAATTACTTTTGCCTGCTAGTAGGCAATCCGCGTGGAACGTGTTAAGGCGTATGGCAGGACAATTTCGCTTTATTATTTTCAGTAATGAACCTTTGGAATTGAGCAAGAAAACAATTGTTAAACCAAACTGTGATGGTTTACATTTCAAGGTAGGTACATAGAATCCTAAATCGAATAAAATGTTTTCCATCCCGTATACAAATACACCTAATGTTACCTAAGAATGCCAAATTTAAATAGCAGTTGGTGGCGGAAACTCGTCCTCAAGGAGAATAAATAGCGTTGGTCATTGGACTGATCTCATTGAGATCGATTGTCTACCATCCCCACCTGCAATAAGGCAATAGACCAAAATGAATAACAGATAATTCACTTTACCACAATCTTGAAGACAAAGAGCTCGATAAAATAGAGAGAACCCTTCGAAATAAAAGAAACTGATTGATGATTGACAGCGGCCATTCGTTCAGCTCCAAAAATAAGGTTATAGTTGAGTAAGGGTTATCCACATGGAATTTTCGCTTCTCCCACAAGAGTAGGTTGAGATCCAAGAGAAGCACGTTTCCTGTTTTTGTCCGTTGGCCCAGCTGTAACTCTACAGTAATAAACCAGCTAACGCCTGCAGGTTAACTTCAGGTTTAAAGGTACCAACCTATAAGTACTGATAGGCCTAATTTACAACGAAACGGGTCCAGTAGAATGAAGAATTCGTGAGTATTGAAATTAACGTACTTTATTAGGGATTTACACAGTTACATTCTTATCTCGATAACTTTATTAAAAATGCATCAAGTGTATTCAGAAAATTCATGAATTAATTACCTTGATTTTCATCTTAAAAGCTGAGAGCAGCCGACACATGTTACAACACCCACGTTTTACCCAAGTATATCTAAAGACTGGAAACGAGTTTAAAATGTCTCTGAAATTGACTACGAGGACACTAAACCTACCGAATCACATTTTCAGGGTTTCAGGATCGAGAAAGGAAGAAATAAAGGACTCAATCACAGACTAGAAAACAATACTTGCGTGAAATTTTTCAATAAGGTATGAAAAGTGAATGCGATATTATGTTGTACATAAAAACAAAATACGACAGGGAACTTCGGAGGAGTTAAGTCCTTCAATAAAAAATATTATGTCAGGGAACTCCCGAAGTTTTGACTAACATTTACTGGTTTAAGTTTGATCATGGGAACAAGTAAAGATTACCTTGTTTTAACAATTTATTACTTCATGGAAGAAAGAATGTAAAATCAAGTACATGAGGACACTATAAAAAGCCACATTACCAACGAATAACTTTTCATAGTGAACTACCTACTTCAAAAACCCCAAGATGGTGTTTAATTTTTACCCGCCAAAATTCAAAATTACAATCTCACCATCTTACATTATAAGTTTTTTACTGCCCAATAATCTCCCTGCATTCTCAAAGTTGGATAAAATGTTTCTAATGACGAAAAATGAATTTATGTTTTTCACTGGATACATTTTGTCTGTTAACACTCTCAAAGCTGATGTGGTGTATCAGTCGCGAACCACCTAATCTTGCCTGACTGCTCTGTCTTTAGAGGTGTCCCTGTGGGGTTTTTCCATGACTGTAGGGAAGGTTATAGCCAGACACGTAGTGCGTAATTGGATGCTATTGGCTAGAGCCAATTGACGGGGCGGGACTGATCTTTGCAGATGTCGACTTTTGGAGCAGAGTGTATCGTTTTGAAAAATTGGATATTTTAAGCATTACGGACAAACTTTGTAACAAACTCTCGTCATTTGTTGACAGCAAGTTTATTGACTCGGTCTCGTTTATTGAAAAAACAACCAGAATCGTTGTTTTGGTTTGGAAACAATTCTGCAGAGAACGTACCGCGCGCTTCTGCATAATCATTCAGCCATGTGAATGCTCTTTTCTGCATTACATAGTTTCTGCTTTACAGAATACCCCTACTACTACTTTTTGCGCATTACGCACCTATGTGAACCCACCTTCAGACAATAGTTACTTGATACAAACAAAACATTGAACTAGGTATGTCATTACACCATCAATATTCTGTACTAGGCCGTATCTGTAAAGGAAGTGGCAACTCCTGCTAGGCACACTGGTTATCAAAGTAAGTAGTTGCTCGTCCGTCCAATAGAGTGCTGCAGGGTCGCTATGGTGTGTTGCTATGATTTGGTTGCTAAGGATGCAAAATACTGGTTCAATGTTTTTCATCACGATTTTAAATGTAAATCTTCATCTCGATTTCAATTGTGAATTTTCATCTCCAATTTTAATTGTAAATTTAAATCTCGATATTATTTGTAGTCGATACGATCATGGGAAGGTAATTTTAATCAGAGAACTCTACTGGATGTACGAGAAACTACTTTTACCACCTAGCCGGAGCCTAGCAGGAGTTGCAACTTCCTTTACAGATACCGCCTAGTATATTGAGTGGATTTGAGAAATTGTTTTTGCAGTAGTAACTTAGATGGAGTGGCAGGTCTACTGAAAAACTGAGGTCAATTAGACTTTCAACTTTCTTTCTTCCATGAATTACGTAAATTCTAATATCAATATTTCAAGTTTCAAAAGACGAATTCCATTGCGGAAAACTTGAAAAGAAGTACATAGTCAAAAGGTAAGAACGTAACGTACATCAAAAATACTTTCGTTTCCCTGCGTTCGTTAGGGACATGGTGCAATAACAGGACCATTTGGCCAATATTCAGGCGACCTAGTTAGCCTACTAGCGACTACTTGAATCAAAAAAATGCAGGTCAAAATAATAAACTAATAACATTTGGATTTTCTAAACACTAAAACTATATAAATTAAAATATAACTATAATGGGTACCTAAAAAAGTTAAGAACAAAACACTATTAACTGAATTTACTAAGAAACGCATAAATATTATGTAATCGAGAACGATTGAAAGTAAATAAAAAGATGAAGACTATGCGTTAGGGACCTACTGCAGATACCTGATTACTAAATAAGAGATTACAGAGTTTGGTGAGGATTCCTGAGTTGGTCTTTTTAAATCTCACGAAAGTGGAGAAAAAGACTCTTATTTCTATTTTTCGTTTTCAAGGAATGAGTCCGAATGTCATCTCAAGCACTTATGCGGTTTTGAAGGTATATTGTGGAGTCAATGAGCCACCCACACAGTAAGCTGCGGAAAAATACTTTCAGATTCTGAGTGAATACTTCGTAAATAAGAAAAATAAATAAAAAAAAGAAGTTTAAATAAGGAAGCTAAAAATAAGAAAACTCGATGGATAATAATGAATGAAGAATTTTCTGTAGTCTCAAAGTACAGGTGGTTAAGTACTTGGAATATAAGAGGAATAAATTAAAATAATAGAACTAGAACGAAGTCAATGATATTTATCTAAATAAATAACCAACTGCTGTATACAACAGTTTCGATATCTTTCGGTTACAAAGGTTGAACGCAAATACTGGAGGACCATTGTGGAGTATCCCACCGCTTAATACATGAAATCGTTAATATCGTAAGTACAATTAGAGATTGATCAACCGTTACGAGAATGAAAACTTGCTGCAGCTACTTATATTCATGGAACTGAGTCAGTGTATGGAATTAACTGCTACGTACCAGTACAGCAAATATGTCGATCGACCCAACAAAGCACTCTACGTCAACTGATTGGGAATGGGATCCACTGGAATTATCAACCCCTTTGCCTAAGAAGGGAGGCAAAGAAGGAGTTGATACATCCAGTGAACCCCATTCCCAATCAGTTGACGTAGTTTATCAGTATACATAGCAATTAGTCGATGCATGAACTGTAGCATCCTTGCTGAAATCCACAAGCTGCGGATATAAAGACCTCTAATGACGCTGCTCCCTACGACTCTGACAAGTCCAGTAATCTTATTGGTAGCTATTGCTGAATTGCACAGAGAAAGAGTCCGGCCCCTGATCTGTCGGACGCGCGACTGCCGCGCCCCTAACAAGAATATAAAGAACTCTCTGTCAGCTGGCTCACCGTGAGGGGGCTGTTATCGTCGTAAATGTTATCAAACGCCGTTCATACATGTTATTGAAGCACACCAAAGTCGCGAGCTTTTTCTAAGTTTCTAATACATAAGTCTATGTAAGTAATTAAACTCTTGCTTCCGAGTCTTTTTTATGCCCCATTTATTTTAATTGAGGATAAAAATGACAATGGGGTATTCAGTCAATAAAAAAAAAAAAAAAATTTTTCAAAAAAGAATGGGTCAGGAATAACGGTAATTGGGTCTATTTGTCGAGAAAATGTTTAGAATGAATTGGGGAAGCTAACAAAAGTTGAAGGTTTGAATGATGTGACGTATTAAGTTGTTGGCCTTGGTTAGAGACATTCCACCGTAGATCCCGTGTGGTCTCGAATGTCTTGTGTCCTTGGATACTACAAAATAAATTTTAGAACGACCATAACAAGCTATTTGAAAATGCAAATTTTATCATTGACCAGGCGGCAGATTTTGACGGCAAGAGTGTCCTGGCATTCTCGGTAAGGGCGCCGCAGTCACTCAGGGGCCAGACTCTTCTAGGACAGAGCACACAGGGTCTGCCAGCTGTCTGGTTGTAAAGAGCAGCATTATCAGTATCAATCAAGGACTTCATATTCACAAGATCTGGTTACAACATGGACGATTCATGCATCAACTCATTTCCATGTATGTAGGTACTCAGCAGTTAATTCCATACGATTCCTTAGTTCCATGTGCACAGGTAACTGATGGAAGCTTTCATTCTCGTCAAACTTGTGGAGAAAAAAGGGTAGAAAAATAATAGGTATGTTCTTATTCTAGTCTTTTACGCACCAACCACTTAAATTTGGAGAACTAATTTATAAGATTAGGTAAAAATTAAAACAGTCTGGGGATTTTTGATCG
This sequence comes from Apolygus lucorum, assembly GCA_009739505.2. Lineage (NCBI taxonomy): Eukaryota > Metazoa > Arthropoda > Insecta > Hemiptera > Miridae > Apolygus > Apolygus lucorum. The sequence continues at coordinate 57,320,540 of CM019176.2, forward strand.
ATCATTTGCGACTAGAATAAAAATTAATAGGGATTTAAAATCAAGAGTTTACTTACACTTAAGATTATTTTTTTTTTTTTTACAAAAATGATTTCCAAAACTCTAATGATGGGATGAAAATTAGCGCTAACATTAAGCAGAAATGTAGTGTACAGCATAGAATTGTGGGGTGTGACAGTCTTTTAGCGCTTTAATATCTACTAATTCCATAGCTTTCATATTTTTGGGAGACACTAATTCAAATTTGGTGGGAGACATAGACAATAAAGTCAAGTTAGGAACCTACTTCAGATGGAAGCTTCTAAAAATAAATAATAATCGAGTGCGAAAACCAATCCAATAGAAACCGTGTAGATCGTTGACAAAAATCGAATAATTATTGAGAGGATTTGGGAATAGGAGGGATATCGTTGTACCTAAGCCTGACAAAGCATTCAACATCGAGCGATTACAAAGGAAAAAAATCGAAGTTCACAGGAGTTTGGAAGGTGGGAAAGAGATTTCAAGTGTGGTGGACGATCCGAGATGAGATTGGACATATCTTTCTAGGGTCTTCTCGAACTTGTCATAACAACATCAAGGCGATTCACGGGGGTGAAATAACAGTCACAACGTTTTTGTATAGGTAGGCCTTTTTGTTTGTTTCGAAGATGACATGGAAATAGCATTTTATTTGAGAGCTTCTCTGTTTCGTGGGAGGATTTACGTCTGGCATTTTCCTATAAGGTACCAGGGTATCGGGTTACCCAGCGGGTAACTCTCGGATTCAAGCTTTCATGCCATTTAGATACACATTCACTTCGAACTTTTTTTCACTGGGGTGTAGTAGAAGAATATTGGAATAAAAAGTAAAATTTCGCAAGTAGAACTGGAAATGGCATAATGGACAATACAGACAGGTGATAAGTGATATAAATGGGTATCTAGGAAGACCAAATGAAGCTAACCTCCCAATCCCACGATGACAAAGTGGTCATCATAAGTACGACTGTTTTAAACTATTTCCGTGAACTGTTCTGGTCAGAATGGTTCCAGTTTGTGATCTGTTACTTCATCTAATAGAGACTATAACCTGCCAGGTACTTGCCGACTTCTCATGCAAACTTTGAGCTCCCTAGGTTGACATATATGGGCGTAAATCAATGACGCACTAATATCATTAGCAAATAAGGTGAATAGAGAGTATGGTTCATAGGTTCGGGATGCTGTAATGTGAGATAGTATGAATACCACTATAACTCTGGTCTCCATCAGCAACAAAGCAATGACAACAACCATTGTAAAAAGAGTTTCAGGCACTGATGGCTTATACTCTCCCTCTTTCGAGGCCCCTTTATTTTATAAAGAGGATTCCGCTGGTTACACCATGTTAGAGTTAGTAAATCTTCCGCTTAGATCCGCGAATTTTTTAATCCTTTTCCAGGAAATTTCGCGTAAAGATGCGCGTTCCACAATATGGTGACCAAATGCTTCCGTTCTGGATCTCCAGAAGTGGTCGCATCTGCATAGAAAGGGTTCAGCAGAGTCATAAGGCCACGTTAGAATGCCTATCATTAACCTGATGGTATTTTGACTTTTGGAAGTCCGCCATAAGGCTTGTTTGTGATCATACGAGGTGATAAGCGTGCTGGTCTGTCTATATTCATCAGTTTCTTTGGATCAGAGTATGTTAAGGTCTTGGGATTCCCATTTTTTGACCTTTTCATAGCACGCATTTTTTGAGATGCCAATTACTGGAGAAGGTCCTGTGAATTCCTTCTTTGAAACCTCTTTTGCCAAAGATGACTATTGGAATAAAAAGTAAAATACCTATCGCAAGTAGAACTGGAAATGGCATAATGGTCAATACAGACAAGTGATAAGTGATATAAATGGGTGTCTAGGAAGACCAAATGAAGCTAACCTCCCAATCCCACGATGACAAAGTGGTCATCATAAGTACGACTGTTTTGAACTATTTCCGTGAACTGTTCTGGTTAGTTTGTGATCTGTTACTTTATCTAATAGAGACCTGCCAGTTACTTGCTGACTTCTCTTGCAAACTTTGAGCTGTGGGCGTAAATCAAAGATGAACTAATATCGTTAGCAAATTATAAAACAAGGTGAATAGAGAGAGTATGGTTCATAGGTTTGGGATGCTGTAGGTACTGTGATGAAGAGATAGCACTGTACTGTAAGATAGTATGATTCCCACAATGACTCTGGTCTCCTTCAGCAACAAAGCAATAACAACAACATGGAACAAAAAGGCTGTAGAACCAGTGCTGACTCGTGTCCCGACCCTTTGGAGAAACCCTTATCAGAAATCGATGAGATATTGATAAGAGACTTGCTCTATTGGAAAGAATCGAAGTAAATGTGTAGATGTGTGACATTTCTGAAAGTGCTCGCTGAAAACTAAGTTATAGAAATTAATTTCAACTAAAGATTAAAGAATCAACATTATTCGTGATAATGGATACCTATGGCTTTCGAACAACAATCAAAAATGTCTAAATATTGTAACACAATTTCAGCTTTTCTCGCACGATACCTGGTACCTCGGGCTCATGGACCTCCCAGTTGGAGGTAGGGCGGTTGTTAGAGTAAGGTGTACCTTGGAAATTGGGATCATGATCAGATTCTATCCAATCTGATACAATCCAAGATGAAGAGATCACATTCCAAAGAATAATTCTTTTCGGAAGTGCCTATTTTCAAACGGATCAAAAATGTTATAGATTGGTTCTTATAATTTTACGGGTTCGTATATCATATTGAGGTCTTAACTGAAGTTCTGCCTGTCGCTACATCACATCAAAACAATCAGTAAGTACATTCGACATCAATGACTTCTTTTTTTAGAAAAAAATAAATAAAATTGGACAGAGATGACGTAATATTTGCATTGATTGAAACCTCAAAGCAAAGGGGGTTAAGATTTATATCTTCACCTTGCCATCGAGAATCGAGGAGTAGACTTCAGGAGTTAGAGGTACGTAAGTTGGGCCTTGCCGAATGTATAGCTTGTCTTTGATTTCGTTCGGATCGAAACCTTGGGTTTGAAGGGTAACCTTTTTCATTTTGAAGGTCCCAGTGAGCTCGATGGAATTGAGGATCCTGAGGAATACGGGTCGAGCGTAGAACGGTAGAGACTTGTCTAGGGCCAAAGCGAAGGTTTCGAAGTCCAACTCTTCTTTGGGGTCTACCAAGGCTGCCATGCCGGCTTTTCCGTCAAGGTCAGCAACCTGTAGGATAGTTACAAGTTTTCATGATTTTCGATTAGTATTAACAATCTGGTATTTTATTGTTATCGAATAAGGAAGGTACATAGGAATATTAAAACATAATAGTTTGCTGCTACAATACTTGCCTTGACACCGTACACAGTACAGTCTCTGAGACCTGCCACTGTAGCAACCACAGCTTCTACTTCGCTGGTGGACACATTTTCACCTTTCCATCTGAATAACAGAAAATGTGAGAGCCATTAAATGCACCGAAAAACAGGGAAAGAAAACAAGTTGGATGTAATCCATGAAGTGCAAAACTTCTGTGAGGGTCACAGTTGAACTGTGCTCTGTGACCTCCAAATCACTGTTCCATCCACAGCGTTCCATTGCAGTTCTAATGCGATGTACTCTGGATGTCTTACAACGTTTGCACTGTTTTTGATCTAACAAATAAATTTCGAGGAATTCTTCCATCTCTATTGTGCCTACATCCTCCACAAAAGTAGGAGAACTGGGAGGACTAAGAGGATTATGCCTCCTGAAAAATTCACCCGCAAACATAAGTTCTGGTTTGAGAGAGAGGCTTCCACCATTATGCTTCATGATGAAGAAGTTACACGTGTGCTCAAATATTGTTTTTTGACGCAAATCAAGGTGAGTAAACCTCTTTTGCAAAACATGGACAATAAGCGGCTCAAACTGGAGCGTATTAACCCTACAGATAGGAAGAAGAGTCAGTTCGAAGGTGAACCAGACCCTACAGATAGGAAGAAGAGTCAGTTCGAAGGTGAACCGGACCCTACAGATAGGAAGAAGAGTCAGTTCGAAGGTGAACTGGACACTACAGATAGGAAGAAGAGTCAGTTCAAAGGTGAACCAGACCCTACAGATAGAAAGAAGAGTCAGTTCGAAGGTGAACCGGACCCTACAGATAGAAAGAAGAGTCAGTTCGAAGGTGAACTGGACACTACAGATAGGAAGAAGAGTAAGTTCAAAGGTGAACCAGACCCTACAGATAGAAAGAAGAGTCAGTTCGAAGGTGAACCGGACCCTACAGATAGAAAGAAGAGTCAGTTCGAAGGTGAACTGGACACTACAGATAGGAAGAAGAGTCAGTTCAAAGGTGAACCAGACCCTACAGATAGGAAGAAGAGTCAGTTCGAAGGTGAACCGGACCCTACAGATAGAAAGAAGAGTCAGTTCGAAGGTGAACTGGACACTACAGATAGAAAGAAGAGTCAGTTCAAAGGTGAACCAGACCCTACAGATAGAAAGAAGAGTCAGTTCGAAGGTGAACTGGACACTACAGATAGGAAGAAGAGTAAGTTCAAAGGTGAACCAGACCCTACAGATAGAAAGAAGAGTCAGTTCGAAGGTGAACCGGACCCTACAGATAGAAAGAAGAGTCAGTTCGAAGGTGAACTGGACACTACAGAGAGGAAGAAGAGTCAGTTCAAAGGTGAACCAGACCCTACAGATAGAAAGAAGAGTCAGTTCGAAGGTGAACTGGATACTACAGATAGGAAGAAGAGTAAGTTCAAAGGTGAACCAGACCCTACAGATAGAAAGAAGAGTCAGTTCGAAGGTGAACTGGACACTAGAGATAGGAAGAAGAGTAAGTTCAAAGGTGAACCGGACCCTACAGATAGAAAGAAGAGTCAGTTCGAAGGTGAACTGGACACTACAGATAGGAAGAAGAGTAAGTTCAAAGGTGAACCAGACCCTACAGATAGAAAGAAGAGTCAGTTCGAAGGTGAACTGGACACTAGAGATAGGAAGAAGAGTAAGTTCAAAGGTGAACCGGACCCTACAGATAGAAAGAAGAGTCAGTTCGAAGGTGAACTGGACACTACAGATAGGAAGAAGAGTCAGTTCAAAGGTGAACCAGACCCTACAGATAGAAAGAAGAGTCAGTTCGAAGGTGAACTGGACACTACAGATAGGAAGAAGAGTAAGTTCAAAGGTGAACCAGACCCTACAGATAGAAAGAAGAGTCAGTTCGAAGGTGAACCGGACCCTACAGATAGAAAGAAGAGTCAGTTCAAAGGTGAACCGGACCCTACAGATAGAAAGAAGAGTCAGTTCGAAGGTGAACTGGACACTACAGATAGGAAGAAGAGTCAGTTCAAAGGTGAACCAGACCCTACAGATAGAAAGAAGAGTCAGTTCGAAGGTGAACCAGACCCTACAGATAGGAAGAAGAGTCAGTTCGAAGGTGAACCGGACCCTACAGATAGGAAGAAGAGTCAGTTCGAAGGTGAACCGGACCCTACGGATAGGAAGAAGAGTCAGTTCGAAGGTGAACTGGACCCTACAGATAGAAAGAAGAGTCAGTTCACTCAGAATGGACCTATTCAATAGGAATACTCCACGTTTATAAAGTATGCCCTACAAAAAGGAATAGGAGAACTCGTGCGCAAGTGTGCACAACTTTCAAAAGCATGATTATTTGTTTGATTTTGTGGAGAGTTTTGGCATTGTGCTCACTATTTTCTTAACACGTTGGACGCGGATCGCGTCTATGTCACGCAAATCCCGGGGTCCCTGTGGCTGGCCGCGTCTATGTCACGCAAACACCTCTTGCAAAACAGGTTCAAGAATATCTGCTCCTGTTCTTTCGTTCTCAGTTTCCGCTCTTTTCTAGCTTTTTTCTCGATAGATGAACTGTTTATGAGTCGAACGGTTCAATCCGGAGCTGAATTGGTCGAGGTTGAAGGTAATTGAGCAGTTATCAATGTGACACCTTATTTTTGTGCGCTCCTCCGGTAATTTCGCGATGTTTTTACATTTTTCATTCATTTTTACGGAATGATTCACTCTTTTTAAGGTTGATCAACATTGTTTAATTGTTGGTAGTGTCAATAATCAGCTCAATCCACTCACAAGTTTCATACTTTTAGTTTGTTATCGTAAAAAAGACCCAGTGGTTCGACTCCGATTTTTTTTTTGTGTTTGACTCGGTTTTTTCTGTTTTGAATCTTTGCCAGACAACTCTACAAAGCTCCCAAAAAAGAGAAGACTCGTTCTCTTTCTAGGTATGGAATAACTAGGTATTATATTGTCGTACATGATTGATTCCGACCTATTTCTATGCATCATCAACCTATCTCCCTTGCAAAGGCCGCCAGAAATCGACGTTGGAATGGATGTTCACCTTGGACTGCTGAGGAGGTTGATAACATGAAGAAAAAACTTCCCAGGTAGTTGGATATTACGAAACTATCAAGAGAGAGGCGAGGAATAAAATATAACACTGCCAAAAGCAATATACAGTCGGAACTACAATCTCTTGATACTGCAAATTACAATTAAAACGTCTAAACCAATGAGGAATTTCACCGATTTCTGTTTGCATTTTTCCTGAATGGTTAATGGTGTGGGATAGATGAAAATCGGGCTGATTTCGGAAAATAAGTCTCCTGTTATTTTTGGGAGAAAATCAAAATTTTTAATTTCAAAACTAACCGGGAAAACGGACGTGCAGCGGGAACGCTCGCCGATTGGGCTGTTCGGATTGCCGACTCCTCCCAGTGATGCCCATTGGGACGACGAAATCGTGTTTTCTAAGAGAAAAGTTATCAAACAAAAACAGAGGAAACCTAATTTTCCCCATCTCGCTTTTTATATTTTTTTCTTCAGTTTTTCGATTTCGAACTTTACTGTTTCATGAAATTTTGCATCTGGGGACTATGGATTTCTCGATCTCAGCGCTTCAAGCGGCCATAAATGAACTATTCCAGCATGACGTCATTTTCCCGCTTTTTTTAAACATTCGTATTTTCTACACTGTTTTGTTTATTCGTAAATTAGGAAGTTCGGGCTGAACGTTTGCCTTAGGGGGTTTTTAGAGGTGCTGAATCCGATTTTGGGGTCAAAAATAGGAAATTCCGACTTGGTGAAATTCCTCATTGCATGAGCAATTCCAGTACACAGCGAGCGGACAACGAATATGCTAGTGATACCAAAAGAGACGAGTAACGGTCATACCTGAAGGTATCGCCACTTCGATCCTTGAAGTAAATGTAACCTAGTTCATCCATAACCATCACGTCACCTGAAAATCAGGACAGCTCAAATATTATATAGAATAAGTATAAAGATTATACAATAATAATGTATAGTAATAATAATAATGATATAAGCACAAAAATACACAGCGAAGGTAAGTATAAAATAAAGAAGGAACTTTGGTAACTTATTCACTATAACTAAAGTATTAAGGCCTAATTCGCGAATAATTAGTCAGAAAAACCTACCAGACACGAAAGCAGAATCGCCTTTTTTGAAGACATCTTGTATAACTTTCTTTTTGGTCTCTGCCTTATTCACGTAGCCATGGAACTGTCGACTGGGATCGTTGTTTTTAATCAAACCGACGAACATACCAGGTTCATCTACAGGGAGAAAGGTAATGAACCGGTTAAAACAATAAACGGATAAGAAACTTACTGCTGAATCAACGAAACCGAATAAAACATCGCTCTAACCGAGAAATCTGTTACCTGGATCACAACGAATGCACAAGCCATCAGGACCTCTAACAGGTTCGTCAGTTTCAGGGTTAATCCGAATGATAGCCATGGGAAACAGGGATCGAGGTAGAAACTGAGGTAAACATCCAACAGCTCCAATTTTATTATCGAGATTAGCTGAAAAATTAGTTTTCAAGTTTGAAACAACGAATTTAGTATTTTTCAAGGTTAGGCCAGTTCACTAGTAATTTATTGTCAATGTAAGTTTGATGGGAAACAGAACTCAAACTTCGAGAACTTACCTATGTTGACGTTTCCTTCAGTCGCTCCATAAACTTCGGTAACACAGGGGATTTCAAATCTACGGACAAATGCCCCCCAGATGGCCGGCCGAAGGCCATTTCCAATCATGAATTTGAGGTTATGTTCGGTATCCGTAGGTTTAGGAGCAACAGCAAGCATATAGCGGCACATTTCTCCAATGTACTGGCCAATCTGTGGAGTAGCAACAAGATTTGCAATAAGACGACAATATACTTATCAATCAATGTGTGATTTGTCTATTTCTAGGATATTCTAAGAGTCAAATCCACCACTCTTGTGATATGCCACAAGAACTCTGCAGTATGTAAATACAGATTTCTAAGCCTAAGTTGTGTAAAGAAAAAATCAGGGGGTACATAAGAACTTACTGTGCATTTGTATTTGATACAGTCTGTAATGTAGGAAGAGGCCGAAAATTTGACCCTAAGAACAGTCTTGATTCCTTCAAGAAGAGCTGGACCAGCTCCGAGTCCACCTCCAGCAGTGTGGTAGAGAGGAAGAGGGTTGTAAATTATATCGGATTGTTGTACATTCATCAAGGACATCGTTGCCATGGCAGCCAGGATATACCTTAAACACCACATAATTTCAAGAAAAACTCATTTCCGACACAAAATTTAATAAAAAGATTGGCACTTATTCCTGAATATTAAGTGAAATAGAAAGGTTTTTAGATTGCGAAATATTTTTACAATATTTATTAATCATCGAAGCGCAAAATGAAATAAAGTTTTCTGGAAGGCAACCTGAAATGAAGGGAAAATAACAACGATCTAAAATACGAGAAAAATTGGTAAAGTAAATTCCGATATATCCTGATTTGATGATACCTTAGGACAAGGTGACATCCAGAGGTCAAAAATATTAGTTCACTCGAAGATCCGCAACGAGCACTAGCAGCTCAATCAGATCTCTATTGGATTCAAAAATTATGCGATTAATTTCTACTCCAAATACATAACTCGAATCTCCAAGAACATCGTAAAGCAGACCACTCTGAAGACGGATTTGTTGAAGATATAGGAAATATTCTAACAATCTCGGTTAAAGGGTAAACTAATTTCCTAATATGCCTATCTAATAAAAAACAATTACTCAAAAAACAAAATAATACCCATGACTAGCATGGTATTTTGCACAATCATCTAAAATTGGAACAGGAGAAAAACAGAAGAGATCAAACAGCAAACAATTTCTTGAACTCGATAGTCTTCTCTTTTCTTCAAAGATGGCGCTCAATTTGACCAGCAGACTTTCTGCCATGATGAACCCCATTAGGCTCCTCGGCGGGAGGTTATCCAAATTCAGGCGAGACTAGGGATTGAAACTCTTACTGATAAAAAATTATATCTCTTCTTTTTATCATGCTTTCAGAGCTGGTAATGAGAACACGATGTACACTGGCTCGAGCACAGCTTCACACACCAATATAATTTCTTGTGACATTAGACAATGGGGTATTTCGGTGGGTCGGAAATTCAGGTGAAATTTAATAATTGAGACGATTTCGGTTTTTTATTCATCTAAACTAATCACAAAACAATGAAACTATCGAAAAACATCGAAATAAATGGGCAACACGAGTCAAACTAATGGCGAGAGCCCTAAACCCGGAAAGTACGGCGTGAGGGATGAGAGACAACTGATCACCTGATGACGAACGGAGTGACAAATGCCGATGTAGCTCCGAACGAACAAAGAGTGACAACGTGACAAGTAGTGACAACGTGACAAGTAGCGCCAACCGCCCATGAAGTGACAAACAGCACCGACCGCACAAGAAGTGACAGCCAGCGCCAACCACTCTGGAGTGACGAGTAGTGCCAACGGCACTGTAGTGACAATGCACACAGTGACAATGCACACAGTGACAATGCACACAGTGACAATTCAAGAAGCTCCAAAGGGGTCAAAGTGAAATAATTTTAAATAGTGATTCGGAGCATGGAGGAAGGGAGCGTTATTTTACCTGCTGTCACTGCAAGTCAGTTGGCAATAGGGTCAGTTCCATAACAGGTGACAAATGGAACGGTGACTCTCTGGTAATAGGTGACTTTAATCAGTGACGCGATTTCCTACCCACCTCTATCTGACATCTAAAATCAAAACCTGTTTTGCTTCCTGATAGATAAATTCTCAATTCACGACTAATTGGAAGGAAATGTTGACGTCCATTGACTGGTCCTACTGGTGAATTGTGAATTAAATTTTTCTAAATTTTAGCAAATTTTGCTAAATTCTTAAATCAATTTTGAAGATTGAAATGCGACGTCCATGAAGATCTGTTTCAATCGAATTACAGCATGAAAACATTTTAAATTTGGCGATAAAAAATTGAGCTGAGACGCCCTATTGAGTCAAACCTCTGACTGTTGTATGTGCAGCTCATCCACCCCAATGACGACTAACCATTTGTGAAACTGCCCTCAACTCGACGACATAAGGTTAAATCTACACCCTGGCGAGACCACCTGGTCGAACATCGCAAAGTTATATTGGGCACAACCATCTTGACTGTCGGCGTAGAGTAAAAAAAAAATGTTCCTCTCAAAGGTCGATAGTCAAATTCAAAATTGTTCAAAATTGGCACGGAAACATACACCAACTGTCCCAACCAATTTGAAAGACTATAGCAAAGAAGTAAAAGAATTTCAAAATTACATTCGTACATCCAGGATATCGCACTCTGATTTCTTCCATATATGACCTTAATTTATCGAGGGAGCAAAAATGTTTCCACTCTTGGAACTACAAGCAAAAACGACCGGCATTCTCCGTCCACACGAAAATAATATTTACAGTGTCAGATTACGTCTGAGATTTTAGGAGAACTTTGAACGAGGCAACCTTGCAAATGCAGATAAACATAGAGAAATGTTTCACGGAACATACTCGTACTACCAAAATAAGAGCCGTTGTTTATTCCCTTGAACAGAAAGTCTACACTGATGTAAATTGGGAACTAAGATACACTCATATGAATGATGAGTAGGAAACAATAATGTTTCCACTCTTGGAACTGCAAGGAAAAACAACCGGTAATCTCCGTCGACACGAAAATAATATTTACAGTGTTAGATTACGACTGAGATTTTAGAAGAACTTTGAACGAGGCAACCTTGCAAATGCAGATAAACAGAGAGAAATGTTTCACGGAAGATACTACCAAGATAAGAGCCGTTGTTTATTCCCTTGAACAGAAAGTCTACACTGAGCTAAATTGGGAACTAAGATACACGCGTATGAATAATGATTAGGAAAAAGGTTTTGTAACATAGGTGAACTCCTACAAAACTGTTGAGCGAAGTCAAAGTTGTCAAATTTCGAATATAAAAATTATACAATGAAATCTTTTTCTTGAACAATCGAAGTTTTAATTTTGCGTTTCATAACTGCCTGAGCAACTTTGGTTCTGCGCCTTTCTGTCAATATCAAACCTTGTGGCAGAACTAAACGAAGTCATTGTCGGATTTTGATAATATTTTCAAAGTTATAGCGGGTTAACCTCGAGATGGTCCCCAGTAAATTTCATCAACTTAGGACAAACAGTTTGCACGTTTACGTAGACTTCTAGCCGGCACCTGTCGTTGTGCAATCAAATTCAACAACGATCGTAATCATGAACCGACATGTTTGACAACTTGTAAAGTGTTCACTCAATCAATCGACATCGCTAAAGAATATCTCGTTTATGATGGAAGAAGACGCCTTAGAATTTTAGACGTGGTTTTTCGTTTTTTAGCATGGAACAAGCTTTAGCCATCACCCAACTGGGCAAAAACGTGACGAAACCGTAGAACGAAAGTAGCACGAGATTTTGTGATGATTTTCAATTACAACCGACCCGTTTCTAGGGAAATGTATCGCCGTTAGTTTTCATCCCACGAAAATCGTTCGTCACTCGTTGAAAATTCCTCTATTTATGTGTAAATTATATACTGCCAAAACAGCTGTAAATATGGAGGAAGCTGAGATATACTTCTGATTTAAAAGAACTGTAAATAACATTCGCGGTAAAAACCAACATCGAATTAGTGGATTATATTGATGTTGTTGGTTGGCTCGGTTTTTAGGACGCCCCACAGTAAAACTTGGGCGTCCTTATGCGATCGATCTGGGGTAAAGGGGGACAACGCTCGACAGAAAAAAGAATAACCACACAGTAATCCGTTTTAGACCATTCTGAATCAGAATCCGCGATAAAAACCATAGGTGTATGTCTGTGTGTGTAAAAAAATCTTGTGTCGTCAGCACAGGCCTTAGTTCTCAATCGATTTTCCTGGTTCTTTTTTTGTTCGACGCGGGGAACTATCTAGTTGTGCACTACGTCGCCGGAATTTCAAAATTTGCCTTTTAAGGGGGGGAAAGGGGGGTTACTGCTCAGAAAACGTGCGTTTGCGGGCATAATCTTGTAAACTCTGCCCAGGCCTCAATTTCCAACCATTTTGCGTGTTTCTTTTTTTGTTTGACTCAAATAACTTCCGAGTTGTACATGATTTCACCAGAGTATCAAAATTCGCAAGGGGAAAGGGAGTGGGGGGATAATTTTCACAAGATATCCGATTTTTCAATATTTTGGTTCCTTTACTGCTTACTAATTGTACCCAAGCTTTGAAATTGAGGAAAAATTCTCATTATACCTCCGGATTTTCATGAATTATTCTCTGTACCTACCACCTTAGAACTAATAGTGGTGCCACCATGGTGCCAGGACACCATAAACCGCATATTTCGTGGGTTTTTTTGTGTTTCACCTTGAATACGGATGTGAACCTCGACAGACTTCATACTAAAACTAATAGATGAAAGTTCAATGTTACAACGTATTTCCGCTTTGGTGCAAGATTGGCACCATTGGTGGTGGTGGTGAGGGGGGGGGGGAGTGATTCGAAAAGGAAACAGCAGACAAACAAAACACGACTAAAGCATGTTCCATGTTTCTTGAATTTTCGCTGAAGGCTCTAAGCAGTAACCATCCAGGGGTCCCGGCGAGGGCCGAGTTGTCAAAAATAAATATTCACCAATCTTGGAGCCTGTTTTGAAATAGGCCTGTTTTGTTGGATTTGTTAAAAAATGGTCAAGGCAACAAAATAATGTAAGGGTAGTAAAGTAAGAGTTCCTTTCTCGTGACATTTTGCACCTTTTGATATAAAAAAAAACATCCCCACTGCGTATTGGCTCTGCCAATAAAAAAACTAACCATCACCAAATCATGGCGTCTACTAGTGTTAATTTATTTTATCGTGAAAAATTGTGGATTAATGGAGGGTGCGCCTGATTTTTTTAAAATTCTTAATCGAAAGTAGAGCTTTTTCTGAGAATTTTGACACTAGCCGTTCTCTTTTTGGATGAGTACATCTTTTTCTATTATTTTTCAAAGTTTCGAATGTTTATGACGTCACACGCCCCCGCCACCTGGGCGAGACCTCCCAGCCCACTGTGACGTCATAAACGTTCGAAACTTTGAAAAATCATAAAAGAAGGTCTTCTCACGCTAGAAGGTAGCGGCTGGTATCAAAATTCTCAGAATGAGGTCTACTTTAGATTAAAAATAACAATAAACAGTTTTTCCGACCCATGGGCACACACCATTCTTGACCTACGAAAGTAGGCAATACAATGAAAATAACAAATAATACATAAATATTAGACACTTACCTAGAGTGAGGAAGAATAGCAGCTTTCGGAAGACCGGTGGTTCCCGACGTAAATATGTAAAGAAGTTTATCAGTATACATTATGGGGTCGTTAGGCTCTGGGCAGTCGGTGGACGCGCGCTCTAGTAGGCTATCAAAGTCTTTGACCTTGTCAACAGTAATTTCTCCTCCACTTTGATACATGTCGATGTCCTCGAGCGCTTCCAGAATAACTAATAACCAACCGCAAAATATTATAATCAAGTATTCAGAAAAAGCTAATAGTTCGAGAGGAATGTATCAAGAGTTTCTTGTATGGAGAAAGAAGGGAAATTTGTAAGCTACGCCACCGTAACAGGAGAAAATTTGAGTTGAGGGAGGGGAAAAATAAGATAAAAATCTGAAGAGTTCAAATAAAAGAGAAGAAACTGATGAAGTCTTAGTCTTAATTTTACTTTTAAATTCTATTCTTGTCCATCAATAGGCGGAATTATTGATTATGAAAGTTTCCTGTAGATCTATGTCAAATCCTTAGACTAAGTATGTAAAGTTCGCATAATAGTGCCTTACAATCTTTCATATCATCCGAAAATATGATGGCTTTGCATTCCGCCGACTTGATACAGTGCTTCAGAGACATCCCCCTCAAATTGGTGTTGATCAGTGCCGTGACGATTCCAAGTTTTGCGAGACCCAGCCAAGTGCAGATGAACTCCGGTCGGTTCGACATCATTAGTCCGACAACGTCGGATTTTTTGAAGCCATCCCCATTAAAAATGTTGGCCACTCTGTTACTGTACTCTTCAACCTGAAAAGTTGTCAAGGATTCAAAAAACAACTGAACTAATCAGATGCTCTTCTTCATTTATACGTATTTAAATCCCGTATTATTACACTTAAGTTGGGCATAACTTCAGGGTTCGATTTAACAAGGCATTTCCAACAAAAAATGTCTCGTAGCAATTTTCTTTTAACCCACTCACAATCCTTTTTTTTCACTACGAAGTTTTTTTTTCTCGCGTTTTCGACCTTGCGGAACTGATATGGTCATAACTCCCTTAATTCTAATGCAAATTCAAATCTGACTAAACCGTTAGAAAGAGCGTTAAATTCCCAAGCTACCCAGTGCAAAACCAAAATCTTTCGGCAATAAAATAGTTTCAAAAAATTAAGTCAAAAAGCGAACTTAATTTTTTTTTTCAAACTTCACTTTCTTTGACCAAATTTTTAAATCTGAATCTCTGCCCATTTCGGAAAAAAAACGTGCTCAAATTCTCAGCTTTCCAACGGTCTATCAAGTTTTTTTTAAATTCACATTGTTTGAATGCCATAAAACGTGTGTTTTACTAGAAAATCGAGTGTTTTACGCGGTGTATGGTCCCCCTCGATCTCAAGATGGCTTGACGATTTTGGTACCATTTTCTATGTAATTTTTTACGCTTATTCCAATGATGATACTTTTGAATAATTCTGACTGCAAGAAAGTGGATTTTTCGAAGAAACCCTTCGTTTTTCGTACGTAAAACACGCATTATTCGTAAACATGGTAGTGAGCATAAAGTAACACTTTCTAATCAAAAAACGCTGCAAATCATTGCTCAAAGGTTTATTATTTTCTGTATAGATCACCCTTCTGTATATGTAGATCACTGGTTCTCCATCAATAGCACCTACTACCATCTGTATTCTCCCTTGACCTTCCCTCTCAAATTTCAGCTTCCTGCTTTCAATAGGATTGAAAATGGCTTCGGAGCTCACTCAGCTGATCAGTGATCTGAAGAGTGAAGAAGATCTTCTCGAATGCTGGAGACGCCTGGAAGAGCACTTCCATTCAATAGGAGTAAAAATGGCTTTGGAGCTCACTCAGCTGATCAGTGATCTGAAGAGTGAAGAAGATCTCCTCGAATGCTTGAGACGCCTGGAAGAGCACTTCCATTCAATAGGATTGAAAATGGCTTTGGAGCTCACTCAGCTGATCAGTGAACTGAGGAGTGAAGAAGATCTCCTCGAATGCTGGAGACGCCTGGAAGAGCACTTCCATTCAATAGGATTGAAAATGGCTTCGGAGCTCACTCAGCTGATCAGTGATCTGAAGAGTGAAGAAGATCTTCTCGAATGCTGGAGACGCCTGGAAGAGCACTTCCATTCAATAGGAGTAAAAATGGCTTTGGAGCTCACTCAGCTGATCAGTGATCTGAAGAGTGAAGAAGATCTCCTCGAATGCTTGAGACGCCTGGAAGAGCACTTCCATTCAATAGGATTGAAAATGGCTTTGGAGCTCACTCAGCTGATCAGTGAACTGAGGAGTGAAGAAGATCTCCTCGAATGCTGGAGACGCCTGGAAGAGCACTTCCATTCAATAGGATTGAAAATGGCTTCGGAGCTCACTCAGCTGATCAGTGATCTGAAGAGTGAAGAAGATCTCCTCGAATGCTGGAGACGCCTGGAAGAGCACTTCCATTCAATAGGATTGTAAATGGCTTCGGAGCTCACTCAGCTGATCAGTGATCTGAAGAGTGAAGAAGCCTTTGAGCAATGATTTGCATTTTTTACCCACCAACATTTTTTTTACCTACCAACTTTTTTTCACCTACCAGCTAGGTACTACCTACCACACCATACTGGCTTCACACCTTCACAATCAAGTTTATTAGAAAGAACTAAACGCTTCACACTAGATTCGAAAAATAGAAAGCTTCATAATATGAATATTCCATATTATGGAAATTTGATTACTGGTTACGCAGAAGGCAAAACTATACAAATCGAAGAAATGAACAGCGATCGCATTTTATTCTGATAAAATTTGAATGGAGATTAGACCTCTTTTGCGATTCACACTCATGATTCTGTTTTACCGAAGGAAAACCTTCAAGTACTCGTAGGGACCGAACGGTTTGTCCTACAGAGCTCCGGTTGGTCTCAAAAATGTTAAAAAATTCAATACTATTTAAAATTGGTGAAAAAACGATACCTTTATTTCGAGAGTTTTCGAGCTAGGGCACTCTTGAAAATTTCAACCCTTAATTTTCACCCCTTAGAAGTGACCTACATCAATCAAAAGCTTCGCGGCACAACTAGACCCCAAATGGAGCCCATATACCAAATTTGAACCAAATCGGTCCAGTGTTACTAAGAAAAGTGCCGCGTACGGCGTACGGCGGACGGACGGAAATTTTTTGTATTCGATTTTCGTATTCTACGGACCTTGAAACGTAAAACATCAAATTTTGAGGGGGGGTTACAATTTTTTTTTTTCTTTCTCGATTCCAAAGGCTTATTATTGAAAATAATAAACCAAAACACTAATCAGCAAGAAAGTAGATGTTGTTTACATAGGAAATGATACCAAACTCGTCAAGTCATCCTGAGATCGAGAGTGAGGACACACCGCGTAAAACACTCGATTTTCTAGTAAAACACACGTTTTATGGTATTCAAACTTGACTTACTCTTACAATGTGAATTAAAAAAAAACTTGATAGACCGTTGGAAAGCTGACAACTTGAGCATGTTTTTTTTTCCGAAGAGCGCCCAACGAAATGGGCAGTGATTCAGAGAGAAAACTTGGGTAAAAAAAGTCAAGTTTCAAAAAGTTTTCAAAGTTTGATTTTTAACTTGATTTTTCGAAACTAATTTATTGCTGAAAGATTTTGGTTTTGCACTGGGTAGCTTAGGAATTTAACGCTGTTTCGAACAGTTAAGTCAGATTTGAATTTGCGTTAGAATTAAGGGAGTTATGACCATATCAGTTCCGCAAGGTCGAAAACGCGAAAAAAAACTTCGAAGTGAAAAAAAAGGAATTTTGAGTAGGTTAAAAGAAAATGAGGAATTTCACCAAATTCTATTTGCATTTTTCCTGAATAGTTAATGTTGTGGGATAGATGAAAATCGGGTTGATTTCGGAAAATAAGTCTCCAATCAAAATTTATGATTTCAAGAAAAAAACCGGGTAAATGGACCTCTTCAACGTGAAGCGGGAACGCTCGCTGATTGGCTGTTTGGATCGCCGTCTCCTCCCAGTGTTGCCAAAATCGTGTTATCTAAGAGGAAAGTTATCAAACAAAAACAGGGGAAACCTAATTTTCCCCATCTTCCTATTTTCTATGTTTTTTCTTCAGTTTTTCAAATTCGAACTTTACTGGTTTTGTGAAATGTTGCATCTGAGGACTATAGATTTCACGATCTCAGCGCTTCAAGCGGCCATAAATGAACTATTCCAGGATGACGTCATCCTCCCGGTGTTTTTTAAACGTTCATATTCTCTGCACTGTTTTGTTTATCCGTAAATTAGGAAGTACGGGCTGAAAGTTTGTCATAGGGGGTTTTTGAGGTGCTGAAACCGATTTTGGGGTCAAAAATAGGAAATTTCGACATGGTGTAATTCCTCATTGCTAAAAGACATTTTTTGTTGGAAATACCTAGTAGAATCGAACCCTGAAGTTATGCCCATCTTAAAGGTAGACAGCCTGTACGTTTGGCGCTAAACCAAGTGGTAGCAAGTGCCGAGAGATATGGAAATTAGTGTGCAGCTGCACTTGTAGATGACTTCGTATCCTTCAGGAGCAATAAGCGCAAGCGGACTCTCCATCTCACTGGAATATAGATAAATAGATACAAAGTGCTAATTGGAAACAGCTAATTTCTATCTTTTGCTTCCGACTCAAGCGGAAACTTTGTTAGTTCTTTTCAAGGATTTAAAAAAAGTCTTCTGATGCAGAAATGTTCATTCGCGTTTAACAGTTCGTAACTTCCTCAATAATTTTGGTTTCTTGTCTGCTTGTATGCCCGCAAATCATTTTAATGGGGAAAACTATACGAAGTTACTGTCCGATTTTGATGAAATTTTCTGGAATTGAGTGGGTTGGGATGTAGAATGTTTCCTATGAAATGCATCGCCTCATGATAGCAGCTCTCTTTGTCTATCTGATACCAGGAAATCTTTGTAACAACCATAACTTCTGAAGTAAAGTAAACAACCATCTCAAGATGAATTTTCGTCCAACTGCCATTTGCGGACGCCATCGGCTGTCCAAGGGGGAAGATCAGAATAATTCTGAACCAATGAGCAATTTCACCGAATTCTGTTTGCATTTTTCCTGAATAGTTAATAGTGTGGGATAGATGAAAATCGGGCTGATTTCGGAAAATAAGTCTCCTGTTATTTTTGGGAGACAATAAAAATTTTTGATTTCAAAACTAACCGGGAAAACGGACGTGAAGCGGGAATGCTCGCTGATTGGGCTGTTCGGATCGCCACCTCCTCCCAGTGTTGCCCATTGGGACGACGAAATCGTGTTTTCTAAGAGAAAAGTTATCAAACAAAAACAGGGGAAACCTAATTTTCCCCATCTTGCTTTTTCTATTTTTTTTCTTCAGTTTTTCGATTTCGAATTTTACTGTTTCGTGAAATTTTGCATCTGGGGACTATGGATTTCTCGATCTCAGCGCTTCAAGCGGCCATAAATGAACTATTCCAGGATGACGTCATTTTCCCGGTTTTTTTAAACATTCGTATTTTCTACACTGTTTTGTTTATTCGTAAATTAGGAAGTTAGGGCTGAAAGTTTGCCATAGGGGGTTTTTCGAGGTGCTGAATCCGATTTTGGGGTCAAAAATAGGAAATTCCGACATGGTGAAATTCCTCATTATAGTCTCACATGTTCAAGTCTCACGAACTACCCAACCCGAAAAATGATCAAGACCTGTGATATCACCCTTGAGCGGTCACCAATCCAGGTAATCTCCCGGGCCAACTGGCCCTAATTTAACCAGCTAGCGGCCGTTGGTAACTTCTACAGTTTCCAACCAAATTCTATGAAATTTTCAGGGGTTGTGCTCATCTGGTTTGTTGGTGGTCTATCAAATTTATCAACATCACGCATCATTGACACCCACTGCGCACGCGCCAACGTGAAATCCTTAATAAGCTGGTTCATGGTTCATCGTCTTCTGATGTCAATTGGTGGGTGGTTGGAGATTGAAGTTTTGATTTTCTATTACATTACAATTCGTAAAAAAAAAAATTCTTTTTTTCTTAACAATCGTGTTATGGAAACGTTTGCAGAAGTTTTTCGGGTACTTTCGCATTATACGGGCGCCACTACATTTTTAGGATTTTTGGTACCGGAAATCAATTTAAAAAAAACACATATTTATACAAAACACACTTTAATAAACTTACGTACGAAATCACACAAAATCAAGTGGAGCGGTTTTGGCGTTCTGCCTCCCAGAAGGCACCGATGTCTGCGAGGATGGTGTTGAAAGCGTCACCGCCGCTAGCCGCCACACCCGACCGCCACATGTACTCCACCTGACATTTGCCTGCTCGGAAGGAGTTTGGCGGGCGAAAGTATGACTCATCGGGTATAGTTTGATTTGTTACGAAACAAGGAAAGTCCTAGGAACATAATTACGATAACCTAACCGCCGCAGCGCGCTGTATATAAGTGGCGCCCGTATAATGCGAAAGTACCGTTTTTCGTCTTTGTTCAAGAGTTGGATAGAGAGACCGATCAGCAAGAAAAACAGTTTTCAGTTACTGTTTAGTTACTATTCACCTAGTCTAGCCAATGAACGATTATAAGTGCAAGGAGGGAGGCGGAAAATTTTACATCAGGGATGTATTTGAGATAGTTGGGAGGTAAATATCCTAGAAGCACAAGAGTCTACGATTTTGGAGGAAATTTCCGCATCGTTCTCATTGCCTTCTCAATTGGGAATAGTGGTGTCTTAACCGTGCCCCGATATCAGTGAAATGCCTGCCCTGAATCGATAGCTACCAGGCGATAGGCAACGTGAGAACTACAATCCTGCGAGATGGCAATCCTATGAGAGCAAAACCCGGTAAAACTGCGAATCCCTATATATATTCACGTTCATGAGCAAGTAAAGATATCTTTACGCCCACTTGAATGAGAGAGCGGACATGCTAATCTATGTAAAAGACCAAGCGGCTTCCAAATTGGTATTATGAAACAAAATGTTAACCTACTTATATTAGAAGAGTGAGTTGGCGAACAAAAAAACTTCGTTTCAAATTAAAAGAGCCTCATTGGCACCTCAACCAGGGGCGGCTGCTGATAGGAGCATAGGCGCATGTGCACCCCCAGCCAATTAAAAAAGAAAAAAAATCAAAGTTAGTTTTTCTGGGTTTGAAGAGTAAGTTGGCTAGTGACAGAAGACACGATCGTAGGTACTGTGCTAGTTGAATCTACGCACGAAAACAGTGGCGGGGAGCTCCCTCTTTTCTGACCAATCAGCGACGGTTCGCGCAAATCCAGTTTTATGCGCCATTATTGACTAGGGTCACGTGATTAGATAGAGGTGTGCTCGTGAGATTGACCAACCAGAGAGCACAAAATGTGACCTTGAGGAGCAGCACGGAGGTTGTGCACTTGGGGTGTGTGAGTGAGTGAATTTCCGATTTTATTATTTTGTCTTCCTGGCTCACTGGTTTCCCAGTTTCCTTATCGTAAACAAACAGAACTGATAAGGGCATTTCCCGTTTTTCGTTTTCAGTCCACCGTTTTTTTCAAAGTATTGTGATTATTTAGGAGTGTTGTAGGTACTATGAATAATTCGGTGCATTACATTCACGTAAACTATTCGTGTTTGTCGGTCGTGGAAAAGGGCAACATTCCAGAAACTGGCCCTTGCTGTCTCTACCTGAACTCCAGCAGACGTTAAAATTTAAAAATTGTGCAGATTCGTACCGTAAGTTTAATGTCAAAAAATATTCGACTTCTTATAATATTATTATAAGAAGGTAGATTGGCTTTGCAGGTGTGAAGTGACTAACTGATAATTTTGCTTTGTTTGCCTACTTTGTTCTACCAACCGAAATGAGGCTTGAGTGATATCGGCATAAGTGATCTCCCATTTAGCCAAAAAAAAAAAAAAAAAAACGCATTGGCTGTCTCCCATAAAAACGCTCTGGTAGATTTGCGTATGTTGGGTCGTCAAAATATAATGCAGCTCGACAGTGCATATCATCTTAATCTGATGCAAAAAACCAAAACGGTTAACAAAAAAAAAAATAGGTACATTCTGTCTCGAATCATCGTTAATTTTTCTTCCGAGTTGGACGATGTTTTGAATCGTGACGGGCAAATACACATTTCAGCTTTGCAATAAGATGGATGCATTTCTTGGGTTTAGACCTTTGATGATTAAGTATTTCAGAATTTCTGTTAACCACTAGAGAACATTATTTTTCGTGTCTATTGCACCTACGTATTTAGTACCGTTTGCAATTTTAAGATGGAAAAGTTTCCATGATTTACGCCATTTACATATCGTTCAAATTTCTATTTGGCAGAGAAAAGCACCTATTCTGTCCCTTCTCCATAGCTTCTCCTGATCTCCGTGCACCCCCTGAGTTCAGGGCAGGAGCCGCCACTGACCTCACACAAAAATTAATACCCATGTACCTAATAACTGTTATTTCAGTTTTCAATGCCACCAACTTACATCTTGACGGGTCCAAACGCTTTCACCAAACAAATATATTGGTCTATCCGGGTCGAGCGCGAGTTGCTGTCGGAAAATTGACACTACGTTCATGTTGCTCTTCTCATGGCGTTTGGTTCTCGTGACGATTCTTCCTATCCGGTAAACGAACCTGTAAAAATGAGAAGTCAATCAATGAGCTTGTTGTGGAACAACACTCTCAATGAATATACGAATACCTTAATTAATAACAATAACGAATAAGTTAATTGCGATATCACGTTTGGTATCAACTACCTTCAAAGTATCAACGTGAATTTTCTATAAATAGTTTGGATAACTGCCATAATGGTAAAAGGTCTTCGATAATATTTAGGGCAGGGAAACTTCTAACGAGAATAACATGAAGTAACCGCTCTTTCATTATGGTTTCATAAAATAGTATACAGTTTTCAGTCTCACCTGATGTCACGAGGAAGAGTGCGCAGAATAATGAAAATTCGTCGTCTTTTCCAAACCACCAAGAGCGGTACAGTGGTCAGAAACACCCACTTAAAACCGATAAAGTAAATAAGAACACCAATTAAAACTGGAATTGAAGCCGGGAGGATTAATGAGTTCAAATTCATGATAATTTCTCGGACGAAAGCGAATTTTGCAAAGAATAATCACGCGCACATAACTTCAGTTCCGACTCGAGTAGGTGGAAAAGTGTTTACAGAGTGTAGATGTTGCCCGATGTTCAATTTTTGGAGCAGTGAGACAGGATTGGAATTGATAAAACTAGTGAAAACAGGGGAGCCCAGAAATGGAAAAACGTGAACAGAGAGGGGAAAAGCCCGAATATGAACTGATAACCGAAACCACCGAAAATCTTATCAAAGGAAGCTAGGTTGGCAAAGGCAGAGAAGACTTTCAACTACAATCTGAAGTCATGGGTGGTTTACATGGACCTATATCCCATGGACCGGCCCTCGACCCGTTTCACCACCCATCGCAGTGAAGCTTGAAGAGTGGGGAGCGATGACGGTAAAGAGGGGGTTGAGAAGAGACCTGGGGGCGTGGCCTAAAAGGAGCAGTGGTGGGGGGTCATCTTCCACAACAACAGATCACAGAGTACCGGCATGGAAGAAGGTAGACTATCTTCTTCCATGGTACCGGAGACAACAGGACCTGTACTTTGTACCTGGTACACCAGGAGCGAGCGTCGAGGTCAGCAAGAACAGCGGTAGGCGCACTCGTCGACTTGTTCCAAACCACAGAGTACTGGAAACTAGTTAGTTCCAAACTAGCTGAAATACCCAACTGTTGTGGCCCCCCCACTCCTTCAACACTTTGGTTAAGAGTCTAGAGGTCTGCTGTTCAAATCCAAGTGGGAGGCCAAATAATTGTACCTGTAATATCATCATTTCCCAAACTATATTCCTGTTTTTTGTTCATTATAACTGGAGAAATATTAATTTGTCCGCGTAGCACACCTGTCAAGTCAGTTATTTCTCCTCTAGACATCGAGTTGGCTCAGCTCTCTCTCTTCACCTTTTGCTTCCGAGTCTACCAAGGTAGCGGAAGCTTTGTTTTCACTTTTCAAGAATGAAAAAAAAGTTCTCCAAATTCAAAATTTTCACTCGCGTTTTGCGTTTTAGACCTTTCTGAACAATTTTGGTTCTGTGTCTGTGTGTCTGTCTGTCTGTGTGTCTGTCATGAATTCCTTGTAACGGGCATATTTTATCTGTGTCCCACTCTCAGGAAAATTGAAATAAGTGACTGATTTGCTAATAATTTCCAAGTTAAATTTTTCTTCCGTAGTACTTCATTATTCAAAATTGAAAAGAAAGTGAATGTTTACCATCAAAATAGTAAATAGGTGCTCATCTTTCCAATACACATAACTACCTACTTACCACATAATATGTGGTAATATGTGGTAAGTAAGATACCTATTATCTTACTGCACGACTGAGCTTCACCAAAATCTACAATTGAACCCGTTTTTTTTTTAAAGTGGCTATGTGACATTTTCGGTCATTTTCACTTTTTTTTTATTTTTTGGGTCTCCATACTTGGTTGCATCGATTGCAATTAAAAGGAACCTCGTATCATTGACGCTTCCCATAGAAAAAACAGGTTGAAATTTCCGATGTCTTTTGAAAGGGGCTAAAGGGAGCTGAAGGGAGGGGGTTATTGCTTCCGAGTCTACCAAGGTAGCGGAAGCCTTGTTTTCACTTTTCAAGGACGAAAAAAAAAGTTCTCCAAAATCAAAATTTTCACTCGCGTTTTTCGTTTTAGAACTTTCTGAACAATTTTGGTTCCGTGTCTGTGTGTCTGTCTGTCTGTGTGTCTATCCGTCTGTCATCAATTCCTTGTAACGCGCATAACTATACGAAGTTATTGTCCGATTTCGATGAAATTTTCAGGGATTGTGCGAGTTGGTGTGTAGACGGTCCCCTATGAAAATCATCATCCTCGGACTGATACAAGCGACTGCTCATGCGCAAACGTGAATTCCTTGTAACGAACATAACTTCCAGAATCTCAATCCGATTTCAATGAAATTTTCAGGGATGTTACAGATTAGTATTTAGATGGTCCCCTATGAAAATCATAGAGAATTGTTTTTCATAGAGGGATTTATTCATAGAGGGATGGTCTCCTGTGAGAATCTCAAATCTTATTCATGACAAGGCCTCAATAGCTCACAGGAAAGAGTCTTAATTTGAGCTCCAAGGGTCGCGGGTTCGAATCCCAGGCGAGGCTAAGAATTTTTTTGATCCAATCACATACATCTACTCACTTAATTTTTCATCCGAATTTGATGACATTTTCTAGGATTGTCCAGATTAGCGTGTAGATGGTCCCCTGTGAGGTTAGTGGAAGGTACTTAGAGATTGGTGTTTTCAGATTAACTACTGTGCATCGGATCATCTATATAATCGGGTTATGGATGCGAGGAAGCTATGTGCCACACCCACTTGGCAGACTTTTTTGTTTCTTGGCCGATTCCTAGGCTTTGTTATTTAAAATAACTAATCGAAATCACTTCCTTTTGAATCTCCACCTCGCCCTAACTAGAACAACAATTCCAAGTGGGTGTGGCACGTAGCTTCCTCGTACCCATAACCCGACTGTATAGACGACCAGATGCATAGTAATTTCTCTCAAAACATCAATCTCTAAGTAACTTCCACTACCCTCATAGGGGACCGTCTACACGTCAACCCGCACAATATCTGAATATTGTTGGGAAATGTAGAAGTTATGGCTGTTTCAAGGATTTCACGTTTGCGTATGCGCATAAGATACCCTCAGTTTGGGGGCCATGATTTTCATAGGGGACCATTATCATCCCAACTCGCATAATTTCTGAAAATGTTATCCAAATCAGATGGGAAATATAGAAGTTATGGCCGTGGCAAGGATTTCACGTTTGCGCATGTGCAGCGGCTACTATCAGTCCGGGGGTAATGATTTTCATTGGGGACCATCTACACCCCACCCGCACAATCCCTGAAAATTTCATCAAAATCGGATGAGAAATGAAGAAGTTATGGCTGTGGATAGGATTTCATGACAGAAAGACAGACAGACACGGAACCAAAATTATTCAGAAAGGTCTGAAACGTAAAACGCGAGTGAAAATTTTGATTTTGGAGAACTTTTTTTCTCATCCTTGAAAAGTGAAAACAAAGCTTCCGCTACCTTGGTAGACTCTTAAGCAATATTTTACAGTCGAATTTAGCGGAGAAATTTGTGTTTGAACGCTAAAAAACGTGAATTGTTTTCAACGAAATCGACGTTTAGAGGAGGATTCGGGATTTGATGGAGGGTGGGAGGAGCTGTCCCCTTCCCTTCGTCGCAGCTTCACCAAAATCTACAATTTTATGAAGGTAATCTGTTAATTGATATTATACCAACATCTAGGTTATGTGTCAGGTGCCCATATTTTCCCTTTAGATATCGTTACCTATTTAAATAGCAATTTTCCTAACTCGTATATTCTCAACATCAAACCATAAATTCACTAGGTAGGTACAATCGATTTTTAAAAACATCCATTTGGTCCAGTCGAGCGAATTAATTACCTAATTCAGCAGGAAATATTGGTAACCATTCTAAAAATAGATCGTACGAAGTTCACTCTTGTTTACTTCACTGGTAATCTATCACTAGTGTTAGATAGAATTATTGAAGCAAAGTTCAGTCGATTGTTATTCAGTCAACTAGGCGACTTGTTATCTGTCTTTCTTCAGATAATTGGCTTTTCTGAGAGTTGTTGTGGCACCATTGCCAATAAATCCTGTTTTCCATCGAAAACAAGTGGAAGACAGATTCCTACTTGGTTCCCCAAATCCCTTCAACACAATATTCACAGTAATAAATTTAATTGTTTCATGTCTCGATCTTAATATTAATTCTTCTAATTATTCAACTGATCGTAGTGTACACATATTGAATAGGTCATATTCTTTATTTTTGTGGTGTGATTGTTGGGTTGGGGGAGGAGTGGTTTGTCATCATGCCTGATAATGATTCCGATGGTGGGGCTGCTGCCAAATTCTGAGTGCTTCTGCAGTTGATTATACGGCGAATCTGTACTGATTCTCAATGTTTGTTCAATCAAATGCAGAACCTCTATGAACTTTCCGAGAAACTCAATACCTACGGATTGTTATCGAAATATGGATTGTTGTCGAAATATTTTCAAATTGCTAGCAGGTAGATAGATACCACGACAACCGACTGTTGGGTTGCTATTATTTTGAAAAACGCTACAAATTATTACACAATGGTTTATTATTTTTTATTTATCTATATTGATCACTTGTCTGCAAAGCCACCAACCATCCAACATGAAGAAAAACATCGATCGCATTTCGGTCAGCTAAAATTTGAACGGAGATTAGGCCTCTTTTGCGATTCACACTCGTGTTTCTGATTTATCGTAACTAAAACCTTTAAATTCTCGTAGGGAGCGAACGGTTTGTCTTACAGGGCTCAAAAAATCCTGTCCTACAGGTCCTGTCCTACAGGTCTCAAAAAAATTCTAAAAATTCTATAGGAACTAAAATTGAAGGAAAAACAATACCCTTATATCAAAATGTTTTGAGTTAGGGCGTTTTCAAAATTTAAAAATTCATTTTGGAACCTTTAGAAGTGACCTACAAAATCTTCGGGGCACAACTAGACCCCAAATGAAGCCTACATACCAAATTTCATCAAAATCGATCAATGTGGCAAAAATGTTGCGTACGGCGTACGGACGGCCAAATTTTTATTCGATTTTTCGATTCTACGTAGCTTGAGACGTAAACCATCAAATTTTGAGGGGGTGTTATAAAAAAAATTTTCTTGGTCGATTCCAAAGGTTGAAAATAATTGAAAATAATAAACCAAATATGTTGTCATTTAAAACTCCGACTTCTGAGACGGAAACTGGACTCAACAGTTTTCTCGAATCATAATATGAACCCGCTGCAGGTTTCCAACAACTTGTGTGATCATGCCAACTTCATGCTGACTCATTTAGCCTTGAAAAAACTGGATCCTGAGACGGTTCGGCAATTTGAAATTTCATCTAGGGCCTCCGAATTTCCTACCTTTGTGAGTTGTTTTAAACTGAACCCGTTTTTGGTATGTTATTTTCAATAATGAACCTTTGGAATCGACCAAGAAAAAATGTATTATAACACCCCCTCAAAATTTGATGGTTTACGTTTCAAGGTAGGTACGCAGAATCCAAAAATCGAATTTGGCCGTCCGTCCGCCGTACGCCGCACTTTCCCCACTTAGCATTGACCGATTTTGATGAAATTTGGTATGTAGGCTCCATTTGGGGTCTAGTTGTGCCCCGAAGATTTTTGTTGAAGTAGGTCACTTCTAAGGGTTCAAAAATGAATTTTGAAATTTTGAAAACGCCCTAACTAAAAAAATTTTGATATAAAGGTATTGTTTTTCCTTCAATTTAAGATTCTATAGAATTTTTAGAATTATTTGAGAACACCCGGAGCTCTGTAGGACAAACCGATCGCTCACTACGAGAATTTAAGGTTTGGACGTCCGATAAATCAGAAACACGTGTGAATAACCCTTCAGGCTCTCCCTCGAAACCGACCTACGTTTGGTAATAAACAATTCTACCATTATTAGCCAAATATGTAGCGGCTTACAAATTGGTGGCAGCGGTGGGATCCTCCTACTATCACTGCTATTCAATTCTTCGAGCTAAACCAGCAGCTTACACACACAAAATATTATTGAACAAAACCAGTGGAGTAGCTAAATTAAACTGAATGTCTATACATTTCGCACTGGAAGTTCTCAAGGGGCGCTTTTGGGTACAAGGGACCCAAGGCGCTTATCAAGTGCCCCTTGGTTATGAACTTTTTCCTTTGTTTCTCTAAATTCCGTAAGGACTTATAGTGCTCTCTTTCAGTAATGGACGGAGATATCGAAATGTCAGTAGTACCAACGTGTAGATCTTGGTTTTGTGGTTCCAACAGTGTAATTTCAAAAAATGAGGTACAAGGGACGCTTTTTGTGAAAAGCCCCTGATGAACTCGCAGTGCGATTTTTAAAATAATTGACACAATTTTTCCTTGGTAGGTACATATGGAAATAGTTGTGTCAGAACATGCAAGTTTGGTTGTAACTATGTAAGATTCAACAGTATTTAACTACCTTATCCAACGCTCGCTTCTGTTGTACTGAGAAGATGACCCCCCACCACTGCTCCCTTTAGGCCACGCCCCCAGGTCTCTTCTCAACTCCCTCTTTACCGCCTTCAAGGTCATCGCTCCCCACTTTTCAGGCTTCCTGCGATCAGCTGGAGGGCCGGTCCATGAGATACTAGGTCCATGGTGGATAATGAAGTAAAACATCCATGCTGAGCTGCAGCCATGGAAGTACGAATTAATTCCATGTGTAGTACATAATCATGGAACAAGTATATACTTCAATGGATGCTTGTGGATCTATGGAGAATTAAACCATGGAAGAAGTGTTGAGCGTTAGGAAGTAGGCATAAAAACTACATGGAAAATAGCAAGCTAGGACATTTTATAAGAATAATACAAAAATTAAAAAAAAATACATACAAAAAAAAAAAAAAAATGAATACAAATTTTTGAAGCAAGGTTTTCTGGCACTCTCCCTCCACCACATGGACTTGCTATCCCCATGGATGCTATCCATAATATGTCCATGCTCCACCATAACCTCTATGACATCCACCCCTGTACGATTTTTAATCTTTACTTCCATATGGCAACGTTACGGAAAGTAAACCCGAAGAAGAAGTGTATTTACATTTCCTGTATGGCAGTATCGCTATCTCATTTCATAATTTTGCTAATACAGAACTATTTATATTTAATAATAATTATTATTAAATAATAATTATTGTTGATATAAATAACATTTATTGTTGAGTAATTGATATTATTGTACTGTTAATGTTTTATGCCGTACCTTCCCAGGTATATATAATCTCTCTAATGTTAATCTGTTCTAAAATTTGAAGTTGTAATCCGTTATAAGTGGTCCCCTCACGATTGTCCTGTGTAGGTATTCTGGGTAGTGAACCACCTTCATATTTATTTTACATGCCTACCTTTTAATTTATTTCCAATTTATTCTTTTTCATGTCAAATTTTGATCTATCTTCTTGCGTATGAATTATACTTAAGTACTCCTTTTACCTTCACTTATTGTGATTGACCAATGAATGTGCTCCCAGGTTCTAGAAATATGTCAGTGAAAACCGCGAAACTGAGCGATACAGCAGTGCTTGAAGATGAAAATTCGACCGACTGCTCTGGTGAAACTGTAGATGAAGAAGTCGAGTTTGGTAAGTGGACCTTGGTGGCTTTGGTACCTTTGTTTAAAGATGGGGAAAGAACTACTAACATTTTTCAGTTCAGACTTTGTGATGTCGAAGATGGTGGCGGTTCTCATTGCCATCTCCGTTTAAAGAATTCCAAAGCACCATGATTCCCAGGTCAGAACCCTTCCTCAGTGATTGACAGTTGCCGAATATGCCTTCCAGTTGACAACGAACATTTTGTGCAATTATTGCAACCTCAACCTCCCCTTGTCATTGCAATCCCTATTCGTAAATGGTGTTATCTTTCATCAAGGAGAAGGGTGGTAGTTAATAGTATAAGCTGGGTACTTAACAAACTGGATAACAGTTGTAGGAGATTAATCCCGCCGCTGCCACCAAATTTGAAAGCTTCTAGGTGTTTTCTTCAGGACTTTTTATTGAATTAACGGTTTAATGAAGGGCCTTACGTTGGACACTGTTTAAACAAGATGGTTAAAATGTTTTTGCTGAAAAGTTAAGAAAGACAAGTATCTCTAGGGTAGCGTGATGTACTTGCCTGGTTGCGTGATGAGACAGTCTTCAGAGATGCTGGTCGTCGAAAGTTTGTATTTAAAGCCAGAAGGGCGTTTGTACAGATAATATTCAAATATATTAATTATATCACCTGTTCGGTGTTACTGCGTGTTTCATGACACAACACGTGTTAGGTATGTCTTCTGATATGCCACGTGTCGTTTTTTCTATACCTTTATCAACCTTTTTGCGAGCAGGAATTTAGGTGTAACTCGAAGGAGAAAACAGTTTACAATAAACATTCAACAGTTTAGTGAATCAAAATCAAGAATGGTAAATGGTAAGGTTGCAGAATGACATCAAATGGCAAGTATTTAGGAGGTCAAGTTCAAACAAAATAGTTAAAAGGGGGTTTCCAATGTATCAATTATAAATCGTCTCCAGATGTCACGAAGTCTTACTGGAGTATGGATTTAGAGGGATGGCTGATGTAGTTCGCGGGCAAGCAGCAATCTCAACAACTACAAAAGCGGGAATTGACCGGTTGTCACCTCGGATGACTTACAGAGTGATCAAGAACCACTCACTCTTGGTAGGGCTTCTATCACTTTCAGAGGGGACAAGCTGGGTCGAATGCTTCAGGAGAACTGGAGGCATGGAAGAAGGTAGGAGGAAAGCTCAGTCAACGTTAAAAAACATGACGAAAAATCGCCCCCGCTTTCAGCGCAACCTCTAGGTGGCGAAAGGAAAACATAGTCCCCCAATAGTATACCGCTCAGTCACTAGAGCGCAGCTTCGTCACTCCTGCTCATTCCCGCAGGTTTTTAAAAATTGCACCTCATCAATATTACTTGTGGAGTACGGTTTTGGACGCTTGGACGCTCTGTCCTCTATAACCATCATAATAGTTATAGAAATAAGAAACCTGGAGAAGAGGAGGAACGGTAGGTATGTACATACCTACCATAAAATGAAAAACAAAAATAAGAAACCACTGATTGGCACAAAATATGACAACTGTAATTTCTGTTCAAGATCAAAAACGCAATAATTTCAGTATAACAACACGTTTTTCAATTTAACAACTAACTAAATTCCTACAAAAAATTATATCCAGGGACTGTAGTTACACTACAATATCATCATCTATCATCTCTTATCACTGCATTTCTGCTGAGGCGTACCTACTGATGGTCTCAAGTTATCGGAATTGACATCTTTCAACATACTTCATGTTTTGAATGAGTGAAAAGCAAACTAGAGACGAACCACTGTAGATGAACAGATAGACAAGAAAATTAAACTTCAAGAGACAAACCACTATCAAACTGAAGGATGAGAAAACATACGTTAGCAACGAGAAACATATCGGAAAAATACGTTGGAGTAACCGTTATCAGGGCTGGGGGGAGGGAAGCGTTATGAGCTCTATAACCGCGAATAGTACTTCTTAACTCTGTTCGCCACCTAAAGAGAACTCTACTGTTGCGATACAGGAAAAAGGCGCACACAAGAGCCCATTGAAGTGAACTTTCCTCCTATCTTCTTCCATGACTGGAGGCCTGTTGGTGTTGGCTTCCGAATAAGATGGTGGCTGCTAGTCTCCTCCCACCCCTCTGACATCATAGGGCCTCGCCCCTTCCTGTCCTTGAGTAGATACTATGGTACATAGATACTTCGGTGTTGGGTGGTTCTCTGGGTATACATTACCTTTGCTGGGTCAACATGAAATGCTTTGTGTTGAACCCCTTTGGGGATGCCTCAGGTGGAGTTTGGCGTCCGAGAGTATGGAGACCCGTGCCTCTTTTGAGCTGGCCCAGACCTCAGAACTCTGCAATCATCGCCGCAGGTGGCTATGAGAGTCCTGTGTCTTGGGGTCCAGGAAGGGGAGTCTCTGGCATTACTTCATTACCCCTTCACTGTGAGGTGGAATCAGTGAGCCTGGGGCTCACAATAGGAATGTGCATTTTCTGAGGGTAGCATAAAACTTCAATCCAATCCACATAATTATCGTCTTATTATTGAGATGCCCTAGAATTACCAAGTTTCAGCTCCTTGGTCCCTCCGAGTATTAGACCTCAAGAAATCATACAATTATCTATGACATTATTTATATTTTCCCAGAAAAGTGCGCACATCGTGTAACTCCTGGAAAGCTCAAAGCAAAATGCCCGTTTTGTCTTGAAAAATTTCAAGATTACCCGAGCAGAAACCACCATCTGAAGAACAACTGCAGTCGAAGAATGAAAAGTGGAAACAAGGCCAAAGAAAAAAAGCCCTCGGTAGAGTATGGTCGGTAACAGTTTCATTATTCTTAGCTAAGGCAAGAATACAATAGCTAATGGAATACTAGTTATGTGGTAGGGTACTCACATAACTATTTGTAAATGTAACTATTTTTCACGTTTCAGAATTATATATTGAAGAAGACTCAGAACCGACTTGCCAAGTTTGTCGGAAATCGTTTCGCACTTTCGCCAGCAGGAACCGACATATGATATCCACACATAATAGCATAAAAAATGAACATCTTTCACCACGATTTGGTAAATTCCTACTTTCTATGTGCTTCAATTTTGTAACTGATAACTAGGCAGTTAAAACATTATTGATTTGATCGGGTTGAAGTGTTGAATCATCTCGTATATGATCTTGCTGTAGGATGACTTGAAGAAGCATTTTTTTGTTTTATTTCCAGTGATCGACGTTGAAGAGGAGTATTCGAGAAAAGTCGAAACTCGTGGTCGAAAGAAGCGTCCAAACGCCAAGAGCCGATGTGGCCTTCTTAGACGTAAGACAGTAAATACGTCGAAGGATGCCGAGTCGGCAGGAAAGTCATCAAATGAGTCTACTGATTGGATTCTGCATGAAACTGTACGTTGCCAGGAGGAGGGTTGTAGCGTGACGTTTCCTTTCGTACAAGATTTGAGGAACCATCTGGTGATGGAACACTGTTACCAACCGCTTTTCGATCTGAACCTCGAGTTTTCTTCACTTCAAGGTGAGGCTGTTTAGGACCTTTCATACTTCCAGAGTTTTAATATAACAGGGTAAATTCTCGATTTGGGTAGCTACCTGTATTATCTTCGATATTAAGGCCGTTTTTTAAGCGATACTCAGTTAAATCCAGTCCTTGCCATTTTCTTGCTATAAAGATTTTGTTCCGAGTCTAACAAGGTAGCGGAAGCTTTGTTTTCACTTTTTTAGGTTGAAAAAAAAATTTCTCCGAAATCGAAATTTCCACTCGCGTTTTACGTTTCAGACCTTTCTGAACAATTTTGGTTCCATGTCTGTCTTGAAATCCTTGTAGCGGGCATAACTATACGAAGTTATTGTCCGATTTCGATGAAATTTTCAGGGATTCTGCGGGTTGGCTTGTAGACGGTCCCTTAAGAAAATCATCATCTCCGGACTGATAGTAGCCACTGCGCATGCGCGAACGTGAATTCCTTGTAACGGCCATAACTTCTACATTTTCCATCCGATTTCGATGAAGTTTTCAGGGATTATGCGGATTAGGTTGTAGATGGTCCCTAAAGAAAATCAAGGCCTTAAAATTGACATTAGCCTCTTCGCATGCGCAAACGTAAAATCCTTGTAACAGCCATAACACTTACATATTTCATCCGAATTTGATGAAATTTTCTAGGATTGTTCTGGTTGGCGTGTAGACAGTCCCCTATGAAAATCATTTCCCCCAGACGAATAGTAGGTAGTTGAAAAAATTTTTTGTGCATGCGTAAACGTGAATTCTTTGTAACAGCCATAACTTCTACATTTTCCATCCGATTTCGACGAAATTTCTCTGGATTGTTCAAATTAGAGTGTAAATGGTCCCCTATGAGGGTAGTGGAAGGTACTTGGAGATTGATGTTAACTACTACGCATCGGATCATCTATACAACCGGGTTATGGATACAAGGAAGCTATGTGCCACACCCACTTGGCAGACGTTTTTACATCGTTAGGGTACCGCCAGTCGTTTTTCGAAGCGAGCAGCTTTTCCGCTGTATCTAAAGAATCGATGAACCTATGTGGATGGAATTTTTTCACAAAAATCGTAGTGTTTATTAAGACACGAACTTTTTGTTTAGATAATAAGTACGTTTCCATAGGGAAAAATGAGACCTGGCAATTTAGCGTTTTTGTTTACTACATAACCTTTTTTTAAATACTTGAGCAATTGAGCTGGAATTCAAATAATACTTCACTGCAATTGACTTTACTATACCATTTCTGATATCTAGAGATCTTTGTCAAAGGATTTGGGATTACGACCCTGCCACTGTCATTATGAATCTGCTTGTTTTTAGAATTCGAAGACTGGAAGAAAAAGGTAGAGGAAGAATCAGAAACCAAGTGGGTTAAACACCACACAAAGACGTTCGAGTTGTACCGTGTGATCATTTATGATTGCATCCACATGATAAGAGTTCGCAGCCAAGGTATACATCAACATTATTCTAGAATCGTATGCATCCAGTTTATTGATTGGGGGAATTTTAGGTTAGGCCTGTTCCAACAGGAGGTTGCAGTCGGACTGCAGTCCACAGCCTTCAAAATCGCCGTCGAAAGTCAGTCGACAATAGCTTCGTTCTTAGTGCAATCCGGGACAGTTCTAGAACAGTAAGGCTTTACGCGTTCGCAGTGCACGAATTCCGAGTTCTGGAACTGTGTTCGCTGTTCGCAGTGATTTTCGGACACAGCTCCGGACTAGTTCCGAACATGGTTCTGGCGTTCCGAATTTTTTCTCGAACTCGGTTTCAGAACTCCAGACACCTACAAAGGAGCTCTCTGGTGAGGGTTTCAAGAAACTTTAATAAGAGTCGGCTACGAGGCTCATCAGGGATTTTATGAATTCAGTGTCTCTGATTACTTAATAATGATTACCTACTTACGAATCGACCGCCCAGTCAATTTGTACATTGCAAACGCGGAGTATCAACGAATTTTTATATGTTGTTAGGATCTAATGACTGGTAGTTTATCCCCAAATGTGCAACGTTAAAACCCTCTGTTACTGACGAAATGCGCTGAAAACCTTATAATTGTTTGGCTTTTTAAAACTGTAATATTATTTGAACTAAGTATTATGATTTCAATATTTATGCCTAGTAACTTTTTGATGTAGGTTAAATTTGCTACAGTTTGATCAACCTTAGTTCTGTAGTTAAAATGAATAACGGAGATACAACAATTCAAAATAAATAATTTATTCCATAAAGTGAAATTTTCGTGTTAAGGCCTAGGTTTACATTAATGCACTTGCAATTACTCATTACTAAATTTTACTTACTTTACTCATTTTAGAAAAAAGTAAACATTACTTTTTTACTACTCATTACTCATTTTAGTAAAAATCAAAATAAAATAGGCCAAAAGGGACAATAAAAGAAAAAAGGCTTTTCCGTTCAACTTTCAGCTGATCAATTGTTTATTTCATCGAAATGAGATTCATGTCACTCAGTTGTGCTTCACTTACAACCAAACAACCAAATAACAATGCTTTGCTGGTTTAATAATTTAATTTTAATAATTTAATATAACCTTTTTGTTTCGAAATGAACTTCACAATGAAGCTGTGATCGTTGCAAGCGTGTGATCTATTAAAGAAAAATAATAAACCACTATGTAATAATTTGCAGCGTTTATCACAGTAAAGGAGGTTAGACGATAAAAGATTAGGTACAGCAGTTCCAAATCATTGAAGTGTTCGCAGTGTAGAAAATCCGAGAACACGGTTCGAAATTCTGGGCGGCCATTTTTCGGAACTCCTCCAGTTCCGGACAAGTTCTACAACTGCACTACGAACGAACCCAATGCGACGGCGCTGTAGAACCACGTTTATCATCCAAGTTATTTAAAGTTACACAAACTGCAGTAGCTCTTGGTACTCTTGAGTTTCTTCAATTCTTGGGACATCAAGAAAAAATTTAATCCATATCCACAATTAAAAAACTAAAAGAGAAAATAAAACGTCATTCGTGTGTGAATGGTGAATGAGCGAATTCGACTAAAAAACACAAAAAAACCATATTTTTTGAAAATTTGACCCCTTAATTAAATTGTATATTATATTCCTACAGTTATACTCCAAAATAGATTTCAGTGTAGAAAATGTTCGGCATTTTTGAAAAAGAATTGAACTACGAAAAAACACAGGGAGATTGGGTATTTTGGTGAGTCAAAGTGAACGGTGGGTGATCCGTTTTAGAAACAGGGTGTCCTGCGACCTGGAATACTCAGGGAATTTTACTCTACTGGAAAACTCAGGGAATTTAATTTTGCACATCACATCTGCCCCAATTTAGTTTTTTCACTCTCTCAACTTCTCAGATTTGTATCTTAGTCTTCTAATCACTTTGATATGGGATTCGTTCTTTTCATAATTCTGGTATTCCAATATCAGGAACCAGCATCAAAAGTTGTATTTTCAGATCTAGGCAAAATCCCCATTATATGTACCTATTACCGTGTAGGAAGACCCCCTTCAAAAACTGCTTGATGTTGATGCTGAATCCCTCAACGAATTACGAATGAGTGATCTAAAGAGGTTGTTCTTTGTTTCTAGGTGTAACTGATTCACATTGTACGTCTCAGATAATCCTCAAAGCCCCCAAAGGAAATGCGGGACGGTTAAAAGTGACGTACTTTCCTGGTCACTACGGGCACGATCATTTGGCCTTACGTTTGAAATGGGAGAAATTTGGAAGAGAGTCCGAAACCAGCCAATCCAAAGTCAGTGAGCGCAAAGTCAGAGGGCGCAAAACCAGTCCCAGAAAAATAAAACGAGATTGTTCAGGTTTGTACGGGATTTGTTGTAGCACTCATAAACATGACAGGACATTGAGGGTTGTCCCCACTGTGCGGTTTCCTATTATTTTTATCCGTGCATCTTTAGAATAGCTGTTGAATTTCAAACACATTTTATAACCCCAATTTTCATGATCAATTTTGGTTTCTTTTACTGATAATTGTTTTTTTATTGTAGAAGAGGATAGCTCCGAAAGAACGTGCGACATTTGTGAAAAAACATTTTTGAATACAACAGGCCTAGACAAACATGTAAAGAGATTTCACGATGGATCAAAATATGTCACCAATGATAAGGGACCCATAGAGTGTCTTGAACCGGATTGTGGCAAGAAATTCAGAGTTCGAAGATTTCTTAGAGCGCATTTGCTGTACGATCATAATATTGAAATGCAAATCAAAGCTGAAGCACTTCGGTTCTCCACAAAGGAAGGTTTGTTTTGTTTCTTTATTTTGTATGACGTGGTACCTGTAGGAGTATTTTTTACATAATCGCACTAATATTTAGTATATTTCATGCACAATTACGTAAATGATTGACAAGTATTTGGTATCGCTAGACAAAACAACTCCACATTAAACTCTAATAGACATTTGTGTAAAACAAGGAAATAATATCGAGAACCATGTTAAAATAACTTCGACTGTCAAACGACCATTAATAGATGGTTCTAGTTCATAGTTCTTCCTCTAGAGATCTTCTCCCTCTGTTCGGAGAAGCAGTCCTTTACTGGAATAGGAAACTACGTAGATCAATGAAAAAGCTGCGATCTTTGCAGATGGGTGAACTATATCGAAACAGAACTATTAAATGATTTGAACGAGAAATATAGAGCGTAGAGATAACTTGGTAATAGAACGATGGAGGTAATGGATGAGGCATTGGGACCACGGACGGTTTTTTTTGCCGCAGCCATCTTGTTCCGCCCTGTGCATTCATGTTCTATGTTGTTCTTAATTATGATCGTCCTTGCTCTATTAGTTCATTAATTCTTATAGACTTAATACTGGCCCATTAGTTCTGAATGCAATGACCCATTGATTGTACAACAAGATCTAGTTTGGTTCATTCTTAGCTTGATCCCCTAGTGGCAGAAGCCAGAACTAGAGGGAACTACTTTGTTAATAAAGGGACTACTTTCTCTTTGGGCGGGAAGATCCAAAAAAAAAAAAAAAAATAGAAAATTGCCCATCAATGAGTTATTTTACTACGATACGATAATTGTCCATTCCAACTCATCGAAATCTGATAAGACCTAGAATTTATGCTCATTTCGTGGGTACAAGGAGTCTGACTCGCACCGAAAAGAAAAGTAGAACTTACCATCCCCACTTCTTGATGATACTACCTACTACGAAGTAGACTCGTGTGTAGTACTTGAATTTGACTTCTACAGGGTGTTTCACGAAAAGGTTACACCCCCCTTTCATTTTCGCAAAATAGAGCGTAAAAAATTCCGACCAACGCAATTCTTCGTGATTTTTTGTGAAGATCTCAGGAAAAATACTTGTGCGCAAAAAAGTTGCGCGCAATCGACACTAACTTCATTTTTTCAAATGGATCCTCCCCTTTTTTATTACAGATTCGGATTCTACGTCAAATTTCTTGAAAAATTCTTACCCGAATCGATGTGTTTTATCGCGCAACCTGGCTTTTTAAACGCTATAAGTTGCGCAACTCCAAAATTGCGCAAAAATTAGGTTTTGGAGAACCCTTAGTGTGGCACATGTTTTTTCATCATTTTTTGACGCTGAATCACAGGGTGTCATCCGTTTTGAGGAAGACCAAGATTTCAAGAGGAAAAATTAACATTTCTTTCGCGAAAACATCAGTTTTGTGGTCGAAATCATGTTTATTTTTTATCTTCTCACCTCCTTTTGAACCACGGGCTTGGGGCCGTCTACGATGGAGTTAAAAATAAAAACTGGCAGCACGATCGTGTTTGAACTGAATAAAATTGCCTAAACACTCATAACGATTTAAAAAGAGCGATTTTTTCATTAATAACAACCGAATTTTTGGCCGCCATTCAGAAAAATTCCAGTCAAATTGAAAAACGGATGACAGTATGTGATTTAGCGTAAAAAATTATGAAAAAACATGTGCCATACTTAGGGTTCTCCAAAACCTAATTTTTGTGCAATTGTGGAGTTACGCAACTTAGAGCGTTCAAAAAGCCAGGTTGCGCGCGATAAAACAAATCGATTCGGGTATGAATTTTTCATGAAATTTGACGTAGAATCCGAATCTGTAATAAAAAAGGGGGGTTACGTTTGAAAAATGAAGTTAGGGTCAATTGCGCACGATTGTGCGCAACTTTTTTGCGCAAAAGTATTTTTCCTGAGATCCTCACAAAAAATCATGAAGAATTGCGTTGGTCGGAATTTTTTACGCTGTATTTTGCGAAAATGAAGGGGGGTGTAACCTTTTCGTGAAACACCCTGTATTACCTACTCCAGTACCCTTTCAAACATTTAGTTTTTATTTTATTTGTCATTTCAACTTGCATGTACCTGTTTTTCATTCTTAGAATTTGATGAATGGAAGAATAAAATCGAAGAAGAAACTCAATCGTATTATAGAATTCGCCAACAATTTACCAATAAGACTTACAAAAAAACTATCCAGTACCTATGTTGCCGATCAGGAAAAATGGTTAACACAGATAATCGAAAACGTCCTCTAAAGATACAAGGTCAGTATTTACGTGATGATTATTAATTTATAATGATTTCTGAGTGTTATTCTATATGAAACTTCTGTAGACTGACAGA
The DNA here is from genome assembly GCA_009739505.2 of Apolygus lucorum. NCBI lineage: Eukaryota > Metazoa > Arthropoda > Insecta > Hemiptera > Miridae > Apolygus > Apolygus lucorum. Next base: position 57,360,558 of record CM019176.2, read on the forward strand.
ACTTTTTCCGCCATGTTCTTCAAAGAGAAGTGTGGCATTCATCCTGCTCATCACCTACCTTATCTATGGTTTCTTATTGCAATTATCTAGATGCTCATTCACAGCTAAAGCGCTGACCAAAGTAAGGGGTGGGGGAAGCCGAAAACTGTTGGATGTTTGGGGTGGATCAAGTGGGATTGATGCTGGAACCAACCATAATATTCTGGTGTGGTTGAGTAGGAAATCCAGTCGACAAAGATCGAGTATGTGAGGGAGTGTGACTAACTTCACCTCTCTTGATCCCAATGTGTCTTCCAATGGAGGACACAACGTTATTGTGTTTCTCTGACATTTATGTGTGGTCCATCGATGAAAACTAAGTGGGGAATATATTAGGCATTCTCATGCACTAACCAGACCAACATTGGGGTCGATGCAATAATCAGACTGGCAATGGGGGCACTCTCATACACTGACCAGACTAGCAGCGGGGGTCTCACCTGAACTAATCAGACCAGCTGTAGGGCACTCTCGTGCAGTAATCAGACGAGCAGTGGGGGTTCTTTCATGCATTAACCAGCCCAGCAGTGAGGATCTCTCCTGAACTAATCAGACCAGCAGTAGGGCACTCTCGTGCAGTAATCAGACGAGCAGTTGGGGTTCTCTTATGCATTAGCCAGCCCAGCAGTGAGGGTCTCTCCTGAACTAATCAGACCAGCAGTAGGGCACTCTTGCAGTTATCAGACGAGCAGTGGGGGTTCTCTCATGCATTAACCAGCCCAGCAGTGAGGATCTCGCCTGAACTAATCAGACCAGCAGTAGGGCACTCTCTTGCAGTTATCAGACGAGCAGTGGGGGTTCTCTCATGCATTAACCAGCCCAGCAGTGAGGATCTCGCCTGAACTAATCAGACCAGCAGTAGGGCACTCTCTTGCAGTTATCAGACGAGCAGTGGGGGTTCTCTCATGCATTAACCAGCCCAGCAGTGAGGATCGCACCTGAACTAATCAGACCAGCAGTAGGGCACTCTCTTGCAGTTATCAGACGAGCAGTGAAGGTTCTCTCATGCATTAACCAGCCCAGCAGTGAGGATCTCACCTGAACTAATCAGACCAGCAGTAGGGCACTCTCTTGCAGTAATCAGACGAGCAGTGGGGGTTCTCTCATGCATTAGCCAGCCCAGCAGTGAGGATCTCACCTGAACTAATCAGACCAGCAGTAGGGCACTCTCTTGCAGTAATCAGACGAGCAGTGGGGGTTCTCTCATGCATTAGCCAGCCCAGCAGTGAGGATCTCACCTGAACTAATCAGACCAGCAGTAGGGCACTCTCTTGCAGTAATCAGACGAGCAGTGGGGGTTCTCTCATGCATTAACCAGCCCAGCAGTGAGGATCTCACCTGAACTAATCAGACCAGCAGTGGGGCACTCTCTTGCAGTAATCAGACGAGCAGTGGGGGTTCTCTCATGCATTAGCCAGCCCAGCAGTGAGGATCTCACCTGAACTAATCAGACCAGCAGTAGGGCACTCTCTTGCTGTTATCAGACGAGCAGTGGGGGTTCTCTCATGCATTAGCCAGCCCAGCAGTGAGGATCTCACCTGAACTAATCAGACCAGCAGTAGGGCACTCTCTTGCAGTAATCAGGCGAGCAGTGGGGGTTCTCTCATGCATTAGCCAGCCCAGCAGTGAGGATCTCACCTGAACTAATCAGACCAGCAGTAGGGCACTCTCGTGCAGTAATCAGACGACCAGTGCGGATTTCATGTGCATTTACCAGACCAGCAGTGGGACACTTTTGTGCAATAATCCGACCAGCAGTGGGGTTCTCCTTCGCCCATGAACGTAAAAGTAACAACAATATCAGGTTGGATTGTTGTCCGACTGCCATTCCTTGTGCCACGGGCGTCATCAGCTGTCTTCCAAAGGGAAGATCAGAATTTCTTCTGATGATTTCGCTCATGGCTTCCCATTGCCTCACCTCCATGGGTTGTGACGGGAGGGAGGGGGGGATGAGAGCCCCAGACGCTGAAAAACGCACATTACCGGCGATGAGCGGTGAACCCACGACTCCCACAGAAGTCGGTCCAAAGTCCACCGCCAAACAACGACCACCCTCTAACGTTGTTTAATACACACAGAGTTTGGATTAGTCTAATAAAAATTTAGTTGAACTGAAAAACTAATTAGTTTGTAGTTTCGAAAGTGAAACTTTAGTTTTATTTAGTTTCAACTGTTGAAACTAAAACTAATTTAGTTCCAAAAGTTAGTTTCGAAGTTGCGAATAAAAATTAAAGCAGTTTCATCTTGTATTCGTAGTTTGGGACTTAAAAATTAAACTAATTTTTTTCTAGCGTTTTTTTAAAACTAATTTGAATGGGATATGTTCGGAAGTAAAATTAATAATCTCATGACTGAATCGTAAAATTAATAATCTCATGACTGAAAACATTGGTACTTGTAAATTGAAAAACTGGTACATAGATTCTAACGGGACCAATCCTTACAAAAATTAAATTAAGTAGGATGAAATAAATTATAGAAATTTGTACGGCAATGACTTACTATTTTGCAGCAGACCGATTTTGAGTTTATAATACATCTTTTCATTAGGTATGTCGTTTTCCATTGTCTCACGACTCTTCAGTTCTGTATTCCATTCTTCAAACAATTTGTCAAGTATTCGTTTTTTCCTCCAGACGTAATGAATGACTCATCACCCTCAATTATTCGTTACGTTTCTGAAAACGTTTGATGTTCAAGTCAAAATGGTGGGGAGGGGAGCAAACTTGAATGTTTTCTTCTACGACCCTGAAAAAAGAAATTGTTCGCACCCAGCACCCATATTTCGTTGAAACACACATCCCCTTCAAATCAGTAAAAAACGCGAGGAAAAAAAACATTTAGTTTCAGTTTTAGTTCCGAAACTATTTCAGTTTTTATTCGCAACTTCGAAACTAACTTTTGGAACTGTTGGAACTAAAGGCTTTGGCACTACATCCGCGACGCCTCGCGGCCGACCGTCCAGATAAGTGCTTGAAAGATCTATCTGCAAACCTCGGCGTCTGGAACCAGACCTACTGGCAGGAGGTGGAACATTTACCTAATGAAGCCTAGTGTTCTGAAGAGGTCCCTAAGGGGAGCTAGAGGTTCGGCTTCTTCATAGGGCAAACCGTTTCCTCGGAGGAACTGGGCTGTAGGTAAGACAAGAAATGAAAAGTCGGTTAGACGAGGTATGAATGCATGTAGGAAGACCTTTGAGTGCGGCTTATATACTCAAGTTATTATGGTGAGGGGAGAGTGGAAAAGAGGTGACGTCAGATGACGTGTTCTTTCCCTTCCTCACCTCGTCTGTGTTGGTGATGACTCATGCCACTCTGGGTTTTCCTATCTGTCACTTTATTGGAGAACTACTGAACATAGATTTAGGCCCGTATGCAAGAACGCTCCTTTAATAAAAGGCCTCCTTAAAGGAGCTATAAGGAATCCTTTTATTCAAGTTGGTATGCAGAGAGCTCCCTTTACTACTGATAACAGCTCCCTTTAAGGAGCCTTCCTTTTACCTAAAAGGGATCCTTAAAGGGGGCCTTTTACGTTCCTTTCGCGAATTTCTAATGCAGAGATCTTCCTTTAAGCCTTCGTAATCTGCCGTACGGCAAATCGATCACGAATTATAAGGAAGCCTTTTAATTTAAAGGCATGTTCCTAAAGTTGTAAGGCTGGTCGCGAGGTACCTTATAGCTCCCTTTTAGCTTCAAGGATCTGGTTTTGTGAATATTGGTTTGTGAATTCGATTTTTGTGAATATTGTTAAGTGAATTCGGAAAAATTCGAATTATTATTGTTATGAGGAATTCTATTATAATACCTATTTAAATTTTGAAAATGGTCACAACTCGTCTACAATCAGTAGTATTCCACTATTCTTCAGGAAAATGCCTTTCACTGTAATTAAAAGATCGGTAGATATGTTGGTGTTAGGAAATACGAGGTACCTAGGTATTTCATTAAGATAGATAGGTAGTTCAAAGAGATACCTTTCGAATTAAATTTTCGAATTAATTACCCTAAAAAGTAGGTACCGGTAAAATCCTTCCTAAAAAGGCTGATCGCAAGGTACCTACCTACCTTCCTTTTAGCTTCAAGGAACAAGTTGGGAAATTCGCTCATAATGATTGCAGCATGTGCTGTATGTACTTCACAACATAGGTAGAGAAGACAAAATTCCTGATATTGAATCAGCAGCCACTGACCTTCGAGGTGAAATCACCGTACCAGCACATGCGCCTTTTAATCGAAGAGGTGCAGCAATCAGAGCTGCCTTCTTCCAAAGGCACTTTATATAACTGAGTTAATTTTTGTATAATATTTGTATGAATTTTTATGATTGTATTTTTGTATTGACTTCAGGTTTGATAAATGATAAATTCATTTCACCAGTTAAAACCTTATTTTATTAATAAAACTTTTAACACATAGTTAATCTCAGGTATAAAATATATAATTTGCTAATTTTCATTCCAGCCCATCTTTCAAAATAGCGATCTTCTTTTTTTTTTGTTTTCACATTATCCCAGCACTTCATGAGTTGGGCTACGGTTCTCTGAACAAAAGGAATTTTTCACAATGAGGAACGCATTTCTCTCGTGATGAGCGGTATCCTACGTTATAAAATACGAGTAGTATTCATTCATTCTACCTATACCATGGGCGCACAGAACACGAGTCCCAAGTATCCAACTTATGTTATTTTTGAAAAGCTCTCGTATCACTCTGATAGAACGGAAAAAACGAACACATGTCGTGTTTCCAAAATTTAGAACCCACTTGTAATAATCATTTTATGGCTTACCTTGGTATGAGCTGGTTCACTGTTGAATTTCATTGCGATCTCTTCCCATGCAGTTTTTTTCTCACAATTGGAGACTGCATCCGATTGCTTGTTCTCCACAATGTTTTTCTTTTCCAACACCAATGTCATCAAGTACCTACTCGGTTTCCCCCCTGTCAAACCGTTTCCTTTTCGCACTCATTTTTTTAATTTTACGATGAAAACAAGAAGCAGAAACAGCGAACAGCACAAGCACGAACAGCGAAATGAGAAGACAATAATGCGTATTTCGAAACAACTGATAAGGAGAAAGGTAGTCTGCAAGAAGCTCTAGTAGCTAACTGTTCCTTAAACGATCCTTTAATCGGAAAGGTTCCCTTTCCGGATAAGGGTGATCTCTGCATACCGTTTTTAAAAGGGACTTCCTTTTAGCTTCCTTCTAGCTTCCTAAGGAAGTTAAAAGGAAGGAACGGTCCTTTTACTAAAGGAAGGTTCTTGCATACGGGCCTTATAGCATTACAGGAATTAAATTAGTTTTAGTTTCAACAGTCAAACTAGTTTTCAAAAGTCGAACTGAAACTAATAGTTTCAGTTTTTAGTTCCAGTTCGGACCTAATTTAGTTTTCGTTTTTAGTTTCAGAACTAATTTTTGCCCAACTGTGAATACACATATCAGAATGAGAAAACTTCATCAACGAATCAGATTCCAGATGGCATACTGCACTTGCGTGCATGAAGTATAAGCAAGTGCACGTTTTAGGGACCAATATTTCAATTCATTCTTTTGAGAATGAAACGACCAAAGAAGCAAAAAATTCATCATCATCATAGTTTTTTCTTCGCGTTTTAATATTATACGACGACATACTGTTTCAGGTTCTCGCAGAAGCAACATTAATTGTACGTCTGAAATTAGATTGAGATACTTGGATCAGGGGTTTCAAGTTGAGTACTTCAAAGATCATTATGCCCACGATAATTCTCTTGCGCACTTACCTGTACCAAAGAAAGTGAAAGAAGAAATCAAAGGTGAGGAACTATAAATATAATTTATCGGTATATTGCATTTGTTTTTTATTTACTAAGGTTGTGAAGTTCGAAAAATTAATGTTGAATATTTTTGTTTTAGAGAAGCTCATGGCAGGACAGGATGTTGGATCAATACTTAGAGAATTGAGAAATTCTGCAAGCAGTCAGGTTTCTAGGAAGCACGTTCTACGAAAAAAAGATGTGTACAATATTCAACAGAGTATTGGAGTAAAAAATTCTCGTTTTCCAGATTCCTCCAAAACTAACGAAATTACCGACATCGATACTTGGGTCAAGAATACAATAGCCAGTTATGAAGGGGGTAATTATTTTCTACAAGCCAGCGGGCGAATGCTTTGAAGAGCTGAACGAGGCCGATCTAGTCGTCGTGATTATGACGCCTTTCCAGCGGCAAATGGCGTTGAAATTCGGTAATGACAGGATCTGCGTGGACTCCACTTACGACGAGTTGGCGCCTGAAAAAGTGTGCGAGCTCACTACGATTCTGGCGGTGAACGAGTTTGAAGAAGCCATTCCCCTCGCTTTCTGCCTAAGTTCGAAAGTGAACATGAATATTTTGAAATTATTCTTCACTTCTGTGAGGGATGTTATTGGTACCATTGCATGCCACACCTTCGTGGGTATAGAGGCGCCACAATTTTACGATGCTTGGCGTCAAATCATGGGAACGCCACAATGCCACGTGATGTGTGCTTGGCACATAGATTCAGCTTGGAAATTGAAGCTGGGAAGGCTTTCGGACAGAGACAAGAGGTTTTGGATTTACGACCGTCTGAAGGCTTGTCAATTACAAGTTGATATAAATGAGTTCTCAGAAATGTTTCAATCTCTAATTTATGAGTTGTATCAGAATGAAGATACTAAATATATTTACACTTATATCAATGAATACTATAATAATCGACCTGAGCTGTGGGCAAACGCCCACAGAATCGGTATAAAGATTAATACTAACTTGTATCTTGACAACTTTCATCGCAGTATCAGACGTAGCTTCTTGAAAGGAAGAGATAAACCTAAGGTTGACAAATGCATAACAGCAATCAATGATTACATATTGGATCGCGAATACGACCAACTCGCTGAATACTGCCGGAGAAAAGTTTTGATGAAAATAAATGATATATCTAGCTGTCACGTTGCTGGCATGGCTTTGGTACCCGCTGTTTGCACAATCATCGACGCAAGTTGTTGGGCCGTTTCTTCCTCCTCTCAGGATCTAATTTACGTGGTGAACAAAGTCGAAAAGCACAAGTGCGATTCGTCGTGTGTTATATACTGCCAACAATGCACAGCGTGTTTGAAAGGTTATACTTGTTCTTGCGACGACAACGCCATTAGCGGAAACATTTGTAAACATCTTCACGCCGTTGCAGGTTACCAGATGGATTCTAGGGAAGCCATTCAGTACATTAAGATAGACGGAAACGACGATGTAGTGATAGCTCCTGATGACGTGATAGCCGAAGGTGATCGTGAGGTGATAATTGGTCAGGTAGAAGAAAGTCCAGGGAAGCAAGAACAAGTATGGATAGCTCATGATGGCGCTGTAACTGTAGATGATCGTGAAGTGGTAATTGGCCAAGTTAAAGAATGTCAAGAGACGCATGGAGAAATGAGGACAAAAGATACTCAGTGCGAGCAAATTTTAGACAAATATAGTCCAATTATTGATGATGATTATGAAATTATTATCAACGATAGTCGAGTCAAAGAACATCAAATAATCGGAAATGACGAACGAATACTTATGAATGATGATGATATAATTATCAATGATGATTATGATGAAATTGTTAGCGATGCCGAGCAAGATGGACTCTTGTTTGACAATGATGATGTAATTATTGACACTGAAGACGAATTTAATGACAATGACGAAGCAATTATTGAAAGCGAAGGTCATGATAGTGTTGATATGGAAGTTGAACAGTTTGACGAAAACGGACAAAATCAAGATATTTATCTGATGGTCGATGAAGGAGATCAAATCGCCAGACAATGTGATGATGTCGAAACAGATTTTACTCCATCAGAAAACAGTGAAGTCACCAGATTGGATGGAGAGGATCTTAATTCCAAGAGTGACCTCGTATCGACTGCCCTACAGTTGATGGGTGACCTTGCAGGTGAGCACCTCAGAATATTGCATAATATTAATCTAATGAAACTTTTTCCATATACTACGTTTGTTTTACTAAACTTTAGGGTAAAAAAGGCGTTATTTGCTTGAATTTTTTTTCAATATTCTTTATTGCACCAAGTATAACTTATTAACAATGTTATTTTGAAAATATGGACATATATTCAAAATTTAGATACATCACTGAGTTTTATTGATTATGGTGGATGTTTCACTTCACTGCTTCACAAGTAAGCTAGGTCAAGTGGTTTGGTACGCTTCAATCTTCTGATATCACTTGTATCAAGGAGTTGGACAGCTTCCTCGTTGATGTGACATCTTAGCCGCTGTAGGTGACTCACGGCTTGTCGCTTCATAGCATCGTTTATTGTTTCGATCCGATGCTCATGATGGAGACGTTCGTTTCGAAAGTACCATGGTGCATTGACCACCGTTCTTAGCACATTGTTCTGGAATCTTTGGATGATGTTTCGATTTGACTAAGCCGTACTGCCCCAAAGCTGAGCTCCATATGTCCAGACTGGTTTAAGGACTTGGTTGTACAATGTAAGCTTGTTCTGGATTGACAACTTCGACCGTCTCCCCATTAGCCAATGCATTTTTCTGAATTTTAGAAGGAGTTCTTCCTTCTTTTTTTTTGACATGGGCTTTCCATCGAAGTTTGGCGTCTAGTGCTTGAAATGTGTTCAATCTTTTGACCAAGAAATGTCATGTAAGCAAGCCTTTAGTAGTGGACAGCAATCACAAAGATGGGCATTCACGGTCCGATTTGTTGTCCAACCTTCGAAGTCCGGTCTCAAATCGGAACTTGAATGGGCTTGTAGGGCCAAAGTCGTCCAACTTTTCACAATATTTTGTTGACAGTTGGAGCATTTCGCACGTCTTAACCTTTGCAAAGAAGCCAGAGTGTCCGTGTCTATCGTTTTTTTCTTTTAATATTCTCCTTTTTTTTAAATGTATAATAAGGTAGGTACAATGAACAGAGAACGAACACCTGAATCCATTGAAATTACAGAGAGAGTGCCTGTTTGTTGTACTCGCACTGTATGCCAACAAAAATGCGTCGAAATCAGCACAACATCAGCTGGTCAATACACGAAGCGACTGCTAACTCAGCTTCAGTTCGTAAAAAAATGACTCTCCCCTCCATGTTCACTCGATCAACAAATAATTTCTTCTCCCAACACTTATTGGTTTATTATTTCCAATAATGAACCTTTGAAATCGACCAAGAAAAACAAATTTTTAACCTCCCCTGAAATATTAGTTGGTTTACGTTTCAAGGTACGTAGAATCCGAAAATCGAATTAAAAAATTTGCCGTCCACGGTACTTTCCTTAGTTCCCTTGGACTGATTATGATAAAATTTGCTATATGGGCTCCACTTGGTTTCTAGTTGTACAGCGAAGCGTTTGGCTGATGCGTCACTTCTAAGGAGTGACAATTAATGGTTGAAATTTTCAATAGGGTCCTAGCTCGAAAACTCTAGAACTATCGTTTTTCACTAGATTTAAATATTATTGAATTTAAAAACTTTTTAGAGACCACGCTATAGGAAGTAAAGTAAAGTAAACAACCATTCAGGTTGGATTTTCATCCGACTGCCATTCCTGGCGTCGCGGACGTCATCAGCTGTCTTCCTAAGGGAAGATCAGAAATGTTATTTGCGTTTTTTTGTCAGTTTGAAATCGGTTTTTCACAAGGACAGTCCGTTCGCTCCCTACGAGAATTTAAGGGTTGGTGAATCCCAAGAGGCCTAATCTCCGTTCATATAAATATGAAATTTCAGCTGACAAAAATGCGATCCCTTCGTTTCTTCGAGTTGTACTCAGTTTTGCGTCCTTAGTAACCATTCATTTCCTTAGCAGCCAGTAATCAAATTTCTAGATGAAGGAATTCTTAATTTCTTCGAATGGAGTGTGAAGCTTATATCGATACCTTAAAGCAGAAAGGGGCTATGTCCAAAAACGGAGTTTTGAGAATAACGCAAAAGAAGTTATCACCAGTGCACAATTCCTGAAATAATGGCTGATCACACCAAACTCTTTTAACTTCTTCAAGAAATTTTCGACCTATAATCGTCAAGAAGGTTAATAATAGTTTTGTTAAATTTGAGTTTTTCTGAAGTTGAAAAAAAATTAAAAAGTGGAAGATGGATGGACATTTCCCTTTTGTGCTTTAAGGTATCGATATTTCATCTAAGTAAACTCGATTATGAGGCGTTTTTTCTCCTCTTTTCAAATTGATGAGGCTAACAAGAACAATGCTGCCATTTCGACGGTTAAGCCATATCATGATTTTTGCTTTTTTGAGGTAGCACGTATTCAGACATGTTTTGATCCAGCCGGACACGTTGCAGCTAGTAGTTTCCACGTCAAATTGCCAGGAAGTTTTAGCCCCCATTCCTTCTCGATCTGTGTTGGAGGTCTGGCGGTACCTTGGAGTTGATTTCATGGGGGTTGCCACCATTACCGCCAGTCGTGTGGACCTTGGTAGGGCGCTAGCCCGCATCACCAAGGCTCCATTGAAGCCACAGCAGAGGCTGCGCCTCCTCCGCACGTACTTACTGCCGAAGCTAACCTACGGGTTAGTCTTCAGTAGGCTTACGGCGGGGAGGCTGCAGGAATTAGATCGAGAAGTCCGCTCTGCTGTGCGCTCTTGGCTGAGGTTCCCACCTGGTGTCCCAAGTGCCTATATCCATGCACCGGTCAAATCCGGTGGGCTTGGCATTGTGGCTCTCTCTGCATGTATCCCTTCTCTGCGCCGACAGCGCCTGTTAGCCCTTCAGGGGTCGAGCTGGGAGGTCGCCTGTGTTGCTGCTGGTCTTGATTTTGTCAGGCAGCAGTTAGCATGGTGCGACCAAGCAACACCATCTGCTCCAAAACCCAGTTCGTCTGCTGAGTTCGCTGCTGCCCTGCATGAGTCAGTAGATGGTAAAGAACTCCGACAGTGCTCCGAAAGCCTTATCTCATCCCAATGGATGGATTGGGCTTCGGAGGGCATTGGGGCCCGCGACTACCAGAACTTCCACGCCGTCCGCGTGGCAACACTGCCAGCAGCTGTACGGTGTTCAAGGGGTAGTCGTGGGATGACAGATACCCTTTGCCGTGCCTGTCGGAGTGGAAATGAACACCTGTATCATGTAGTGCAGCAGTGTCCACGAACTCATGGGGGCCGCATCCTACATCATGATGCGGTCGCCAAGCAGATAGCAGGTGCCTTGTCATCCAGCGGCTGGGATGTTGAAAGGGAGAGATTATACCACATGCCAGGTGACCAGGGCAAGAAGCCTGACATTGTTGCCGTCAAGCCCGACAGGTCTTGCATTATCCTGGATGTCCAGGTTGTTAATGGCAGCATGGACATGGAGCAGACCTGGCGGGCTAAGATAAGAAAGTATGATAGAGATGATTTACGGCAAGCAGTGTCAGAGCTAAAAGGGGTGGCACCCAACAACATCAGGGTGATGGCTGCGACCTTGTCGTGGCGCGGAGTGTGGTGCGGGAAAAGTGCCACGGAGTTGCGCGAGTTGGGCATCTCAGTAGGTGTACTCCGTGGTGTCACCCGCCGCGTACTGCTCGGCTCATATTTAAACTGGTGGTCATTTTATAGAGGCACTTCCCTTCATCCCTCTCTCCCACCCCCACCTTCCTCATCATCCCTCATCCCTAGGGCCGGCGTCGGGTGAGTCCTGGGCGTCCTCCCCATTATATTTGATTTATTTATTTATTTCGTTTTATGGCGTGCCCCCTCCGTCACAAAAGACATTTTGTCTTTGAGGGGATTAAAAAAAAAAAAAAAAATACTAAATAAAATAAAAAAATTGTCTGGTTGGATCAAAATACGTTTGAATACCTACCTACCTCAAACGTATTGATAAGTCTTGATACGGCTTAACCGTCGATTTTCCTCTTCCTCACATTTCGCATGAACTACGCTCGGTAAATTTTTTGTGGCGTACTCGCACTGGTCGCAAGACCTGGACTGATGTTGGAGTCGGATAACATGTCAGGGCTTGAATGGTGCAAACGATCCAATGAGAAATTTCACCAAATTCTGTTTGCATTTTTCGTGAATAGTTAATGGTGTGGGATAGATGAAAATCGGGCTGATTTCGGGAAATAAGTCTCCTGTTATTTTTGGGAGACAATCAAAATTTTTGATTTCAAAACTAACCGGGAAAACGGACGTGAAGCGGGAATGCTCGCTGATTGGGCTGTTCTCCTCCCAGTGTTGCCCATTGGGACGACGAAATCGTGTTTTCTAAGAGAAAAGTTATCAAACAAAAACAGGGGAAACCTAATTTTCCCCATCTTGCTTTTTCTATTTTTTCTTCAGTTTTTCGATTTCAAACTTTACTGTTTGGTGAAATTTTGCATCTAGGGACTATAGATTTCTCGATCTCAGCGCTTCAAGCGGCCATAAATGAACTATTCCAGGATGACGTCATTTTCCCAGTTCGTATTTTCTACACCGTTTTGTTTATTCGTAAATTAGGAAGTTCGGGCTAAAAGTTTGCCTTAGGAGGTTTTTCGAGGTGCTGAATCCGATTTTGGGGTCAAAACAGGAAATTCCGACATGGTGAAATTCCTCATTACCAGTCCTAGTAAGTTGGATAATAACTTCCCAGCTCGAGCTGATGGAAGCAGTGCAAAGTCCTCATTAATGTCTATATTGTGCGATTTCTACGTGCGATATATCTTGTATCATACATGGTCTAATTTATGACTATATTTTCTTTACAGGTTTTGAAGATGTCGTACCTGAAAGTGTTAGTGATCAAGTTAAAAAACACATAGAGATAGCTCGAAAACTCTTGCAAAAATCCATGGCAGCGTCCACAAGTAAGGCTTGCTCGTGAATGGAACCTACTCGTTCCCACTCGTTTTTTTTTTTTTTTTTAAATGTTAAAATGTACATACGCTTGTAATTAGTACTTCCACCATGATCTCACGTTACTAGACTATATTAATTTATTTTATACGGTTTATTTATTCACGTTTTAAATTTGTTTATATCGACGAATAAACTTTTTCGACTGATTAACGGTTACCAGCTGCCTTCATCACCTTCTACCGTTACTGGATCTGGACTGACTGGTGACCATTTTCGCAAATTGGTCTCCCATCTAATCACGCCCCTGCTTTTATATTGACTTACAAAAATTGAAGCGATTCAATACCATGTTATTGACTAAGTATCAGAAAATGGTAGGAACATGATCGTGAATCGCTTGAAATTCTGTTCATCTAAGTTTTTATTCTCGATGAACTAGTGTAGATACTTAGTTGCGTATGAAAATCATGGTCTCCCAAAATGAAAAGGTAGTGCAAGGTATTCGGAGATTGATGTTTTGAGATTAACTACGATGCATCGATCATCTATAGGTACAATAAGGTTATGGATACGAGGAAGCTATGTGCCACTCCCACTTGGCACTTTTTGGGACGTCCCACAGTAAGACTTGGGCGTCCTTATGCGATCGATCTGGGGTGAAGGAGGACAACACTCAACAGAAGAAAAAATAACCACACAGTAATCCGTTTTAGACCATTCTGAATCCAAATCCGCAAAAAAACCATAGGTGAATGTCTGTGTGTGTGTGACAAAATCTTGTGTCGTCTGCCCAGGCCTTAGTTCTCAACCGATTTTCGTGGTTCTTTTTTTGTTCGACGCGGAAACCTATCTAGTTGTGCACTACGGCGCCGGAATTTCGAATTTTAAAGGGGAGGAGGGGGGGTTAATGCTCAAAAAACGTGCGTTTGCGGGCATAATCCTGTAAAATTTGCCCAGGCCTCAATTTCCAACCGTTTTTGAGTGTTTCTTTTGTTCGAATCATAAATCTTCCAAATTGCACACTATTTCACCAGAGTATCAAAATTCACAAGGGAAGGGGATAAGATTGAGAAAATATCCGATTTTTCAATATTTCGGTTCTTATATAGCTTACTAATTGTATCTAAGCTTTGAAATTGAGGAAAAATTCTCATTATACCGACGGATTTTCATGAATTATTTTCTGTCCCACCATGGTGCCAGGACACCATAAACTGCGTATTTTATCGGTGTTTTAAAGTTTTTTTTTTCACCTTGAATACGGAATTGAATTTCAACGGACTACCTACCAAAACAAATAGATGAAAGTTCAACGTTACGAAGTATTGCCGCTTTGGTGCCAGACTGGCACCATTGGCCGGGGGGGGGGGGGGGGTGAAATCGAATTCGCATGTTGGGTGTCGTAGATCATGGTTTTTCAAATACTCTTCAAATTTGAGGCTCCCATGCCGCTAGAAATGTTATAGTGGATGAGAGTGAGGGGGAGGATCACTATTTCTTGCCTATAATTCTTAATAAATTACATCGAGTGAACAGTTTTTTTCGCTTACAAACTGGTATTAATTGACCCAATGCTTATCCAATGGGACGTCCCCTGGAATGCATGCATTACTAAACAATATGTTTTTACCTCGGGTACCTCGGGACTGGCAAACTCATGCTGCACAATGGAATACTATCTCCAGAAGATGTTCCTAATGAAATTTCAGGCTGATTACATGGCTTTTTTTTAGGGTATTGCAATAGCTTAATTTTTTAAAAAGCAATTCAGAACTCCAGAACTCCTCTGGTTTAAATGGACACCACTCTGTACGGCAGGAACAAGATAGCTGTGAGTCCTACAAACAACGATATAAATTACTTATCTTTAGAGAGAAATTACGTATCAGCGGTACACGACGTGAAAACAGATCTATAATTCAACTTGTGATGAACTATCACCAACTGTTTCTAAAAATATACCAAAATTTCATTTCAACAATGTTTAGAAATTTTTTCGATTTTTTAATGCGTTTTTGAGGAAGCAAATCGGGTCAATCGGCAGATATTTTCATACGAATAACGAAAGAAGGAATACTTTATTTAAATAGGCAATAAGAACAATTTTTTATAAATGTACGAATGCATCTTCATTATTAAGTTGTAACAAAAAAGTTAGATTTTTGGTAGGTGGGAACTATTTATGGTGTAGGTACGTCAGTATATCTATTACACCTATACACGCTCGTTCTTGGTCATACATCACAGGAAAATGTCAGCAGCTGAGTGCCCAAGCCATGCACGTACACGGAAATGTTTTCATCGCAATCTCGTCTCCAAACCAGAGTGCCGTGAACGTCAGGGATGCACAAATTATATCTGGAGAGTACAGATGCTTTCAACTCGTTATCAGCCCAAGTCCAAGAGAAAATAGTCAACGACCGGTCGAGACCAGCTGTAAACAACCAGTTTTCGGCCATTTTCACTCCAGAAATCTGGCACGTGTGCGCAGTTTCGTTCTTCCAGTGATACTTCATGTCCAGTTTTTCGTTGTTCAATGCGAAAACAATTATATTTACTAAGGCGTCGTCACCAGCGCAAGAAACGACGAAATGGTCTCTCGTCAATTTATAATCACAACTATTGATACCCGAGTTGCTCACTGAATAACTCTTTTCAGACTGGTTAGTAGTGCTATTTGAACTGGTACAATGTAAAACGAGCAAACCACTAGTGCAAGCACTGACTAGAAAGGGGGTATCCCATTCAACACGAATGAGCTTCAATAAACAATGTCTTCGATCAACATCTTCTAGGTGATTAATGATGTTAGTACTGATTTCGTAGTTGAATAACCTCAACATGCCATCAGAGCAAGCTGCAGCTATCGTCAGGATTTCACTTGAATTTTGATATAACTCCAAATCCATTATTCTCATTTCTGCGCTATCGTGAGTTACCTCTTGATTCTTGTCAGGCGGCGCAATTACACAATGAGATCGCAGTTCAATGATCTCTAATAGGGAGTTTTTCTCAGACTGAAAAAACTTCCACAGTACTAACTGACCTCGACCACCTCCAGAGGCGACGTAAACAGTATCTTGGAAGTTACTTCGAAAGCAAACAACGGCGCGAATGCTGGAGAGGTGACTTTGAAGCACACTGATCTGTGTTTCAGAATTATTGCCAACAGAAACCAGTCGTAGTGTTGTATCTTCACCACCGAGTATGACCAGTTGATTTTGGTGAGGTTGAGCCAGAGGGACCAATGCTGCTGCATTTATTGCTTTTGGGTGGCTTCCGTGAACCACAGTGTGACTGATAACGTTTTTTGCGGGCACACAACAATAAAATATCGATTTGCCTTTAATGTATGTCATAGAAATAGTATTGTCATTAGTGTTGATGAAACAATCCCAAGACCTGTGTCCCCCACCGCAGTCTATCTTCAATATTGGACGTCTTTCTTGGATGCTCCAAATGACAAAAAACACATCATGGAAGCATATCAACAGCCTATGGAGCAGTTTAGTTTCAATTATTGCAGCAGCCCAATCGAGTTTCAGCTTCAAACAACGTACCAGTACAAGTTCTTCGTTCTCTATAACGAATTCTCTGTACTTCCCATCCCTTCCAGTCGAGTAGACTTTTCCATCGATCAATTTAACATCAGTCACCCCATTGTGACCATGTATTCTTTTAGAGCAGAAAATGGGATTCCCACCTCCATATTTGGAGTACAAAAACAAGGAGCCGATTCTGTCCCCACAAACGATGTACTGTTCGTTGGCTGTGCAAGATGTGATCCAGCGCTCTTTGGAGAACGGCAAAATAAATGTCTGAGATTTCTCCAAAGAGCACGAGTCTACTGATAAATTCCACATCGAGAAAATACCATCAGCTTCGCAAATGACCAAGGTTTCGTCAGATAACCAAACCATACTAAATATCCTCCCATTACAAACTTTCATATCTTGTAATTTAGAAATTGAATTCGAAGCTGTGCGACAAATCAAAATACATCCGCAGATACTTCCAAAGGCTACGAATGTTCGATTTGGGCTGATAGAATGAATGCAGTAGCTACTGAATCGGGAATCAGTCATAACTAACTGCCAAGACCCCATCGTGTGTAGCAGAATGGCTCCTTGGCTGTTGACCATGAACGGGGATCCGTTTTCTGTGAGACCGACGCACCTAGGGATACTTTCGGCCTTGGAACTATCGAATTTTAGGATATGAGGCACTGGAGCTCTGGCGATAGGCCACAGACTGATCCCACCATCACTGCCACCGGTGGCTATCAACTCGTGAGTTTCTGACACAGCTAGACTCCAAATTTCTCCATTCTGATGCCCGCTCCATTGATTGTCAAGGATACCGTCATTGTTCCACAAACAAATTTTGGAGTCTTCACCGACACTTACGATTTTGCCGTTAAATAAAAAATTGTTCCGCCAAACGCGAGCTGAGTGTCCGTACAAGGAAAATTTGAGAGATATTGAGCAGTTCTTCCAATCCAACATGTTGGGACCATCGGACTCCACATCCCAAACTCTGACCGTACGATCATCAGAAGTTGAACAGATTCTACGGGTTAGCTCACAAAACGTTATGGAAAATATAACACCTTTATGACCTTCAAGTTCGTGAATAACATTTACCGAGGTGCTGTCCCAATCATTGGTCCAAATCATTATAGTGGAGAACACTGTACCAGCAAGCACAGTGATATCATCCCAGGTATTACCCAACAGTTTTCCAGAATACAAGATGCAGCGTTCTGAGCAATAAGAGGTGGAAGACAGCGTGTATGCATTCAGTAGCAGATCGTAGGATATCACAGAGTTGTTAGCAGTCAACACAGCAATGCTGGCTTCACCATTCAGCCAAATGCAGTCCAAAACCCAATCTTGTACCGCCAATGTGTACAAAAGACGGATCCGAGACTTGCTAGGAGCAATTTTGTACCACAAAAAGCATATAGATTTACCTCATAAACGACTAGATATTTGCCATTTCCTTCAATTCCATAAATGTTCTGACCTTCACATGCTTTGAAAGATAATAAACTAACCCAATCAGATGTGCCTTTTGAGAAAACATGCAGAGTGTCGCCGATTCCAGAAAAGAGGAATTGGTCTATAAATTTCAGACACGTCACGTGAGTCTTCAAATTTGATGAGTGAATGAGGGCACTGCTGGAGTTTTGAGTCCCTGGATGAGACGCTGTCGACAAACTAATAGTAGGGTCGAGATCAACAACTTCGAAGAGGATGAGCAGCACGGATGTGAGAGAATCCTCCAACAGAAAGAATATTTCTCGTAGATCTTTCTCTTCAATATTGCAGATCAATGAAAGACCTTTCTGCCAATCCACGACTGGGGTGGTTGGAAATACGCCATACTTCCGAATCCTGGAGTATTCGACTTTGAATACTATTTCTGCAGAAGTCCACGAAAGTTCTTGTTCGTTGATTGTCAAATTCCCTTCTCCCAAATCCTGTCCATCTAATATTGTAGACACGTTGCTGGTACGAAAGGTTGGAGCCTCCATGGAAAAGCGAGGTAGAATGTAGTATTATAGGATTCGTACATGTAAGGCACCTGTATCTAAACTATCTGCATAACCATGGCACTACCACGCACAGCTGACGCAGATAATTATTCAGTTCTGTTTTATCGTTTACGTCTCTCCAGTACAGTAAAAAAACTAATTCTTACTTCGGTATTTGTTAAAGAAGACATGCCATGTTATACTGAGTCCTTGAGTGTCATAAATCCACAAAATGACCTTGGAAAGTTAGTAATGGACGACGTGGTCTCGATAGTGGTAGTGTGGTTGAATTCTTGGCTTGTGGCGCTGTTCCCTCGTGAAGGGGTGCAGCAAGGCGGTGATGAAATGCTCTGCATATGACGTGATTCCCGCAGCAGGCAGTTCAGTAGATACGTGGTGCAGGCACCTGTAACGTCATGGGTCGGCTTTTAGGAGATATTTAGTTACAATTTATTGTTGGGAGTGCATAACACAATCCTCCTAAGGTAGCCTGATAAAGGGAAGTATCATGGAAGAAGGTAGGAGGAAAGCTTAGTCAACGTTAAAAACGTGACGAAAAATCCCCCCCCCCCCCTTTCAGCACAACCTCTAGGTGGCAAAAGGAAAACATAGTCCCCCCAATAGTATACCGCTCAGTCGCTAGAGTGCAGCTTTGTCACTCTTGCTCATTCCACAGTTTTTTAAAAATTGCTCCTCATCAATATTACTTGTGGAGTACGATTTTGGACGCTATTTCCTCTATAACTATCATATAGTTATAGAAAAAAGATACCAGGAGAAAAGGAGTAATGTACATATCTACCATAAAATGAAAAACAAAAATATTGTGCCAGAAAACCACTGATTGGCACAAAATATGGCGAGTGTAATTTATTTTCAAGATCAAAAACACAACAACTTTTTCAATATAAACAACTAACTAAATTACAACAAAACATAATGTCCAGGGACTGTAGTTACACTACAATATCATCATCTATCATCTGCAGCACTCTTATCACTGAATTTCTATCGAGGCGTACCTACTGGTGGTCTCAAGTGATCGGAATTGACATCTTCCAACAATACTTCATGTTTTGAATAAATGAAAAGCAAACTAGAGACGAACCACTGTAGATGAACAGAAATACGAGAAAATTAAACTTCAAGAGACGAACCACTATCAAACTGAAGGACGAGAAAACGTACGTTAGCAACGAGAAACATCGGAAAAATTGAAGAGAGAGATTGAGTATTGAGTATATATTGAGTATATTGAGAATTGGAGAGATTGAAGTGAGCTTTCCTCCTGTATTCTCCCATGGAAGTATCGTGGAATTTGTCAAAAGAACCTTTCTAGGATTTGTCTGTGAGCGGAATTCCTGATAGACCAAGATGTCCATACTTCCATAATAAATATATTAAGGTAGTTTAGTTGGAGTCAATTGCCCTAGGAATAGAGAGCTTCGAGGCAAAATCCCTGATCTCGTGAACAGGACTGCCTGAACTACCCCTTTCGTGTTCCATCTACCATTCTATTCTGTTCCAACACCCATTTTTCAACCCTAATAATCCTCTCCTAGGATTCTTCGACTGTTTGGGTCTGGTTACCTGGTTCCATCACGTCTTTTTTCATATTGTAGGCAAATTTCAAAGTATACCAAGCATGGATTTCTCAGGCATTTTGTTGATACCGTTGCTGCTTCAAGTCTGATTGCTTTGAAAGTAGGTACCTACGTTCAATTCTGCATGCCAAAAATGCGTTGAAGTGAAGAGTGGATAGAGGTGGGGGACCGAGATACGATGGAGTCAAGCTATTGTACGCTGTCATTACCCTCGATTACCTGAGAATTTTAAAAAAATCTACGCCAGAGAGCGGGAACTGGAGCCCTTTGACCCCTTGCAGCCCAGCCGTTTCATGACCTAACAAGATTTTTGCTGTTTTGAGTTAGCTAGGAATTCAAATGTATTTTGATCCAGCCGGACATATATTTTGATTTGTTTTGCTAATAAATAATTGCTAATAAAACCGCATGGCGATCTGACGTAGAAACTACTAGTTCCTGCATGGAACAACTACGAGTGTCTGGCTGGATCTGAATGTATAGCTATCTCAAAACTGATAAAATTTTGATAGGTTAAACATGATAACTGACGAGTTGTGGGGTTCGTAACTCTTTACTACAAGGTTTGTTCGTCTAACGATTCCGAACCAGTTCTGGACAGAACGCGATTCTGGAAAGTGGAAGGGATAAAATCAGTTCGGAATCGTTGTTATCCTAACGCCTTTGGAACTCGTTCGGAATCGATAGCCTGCATTGTAACCTCCTTCCATTTGTTGTTGTTATTAATAATCCGTATTCGCAGTTCAGAATTCTCTCGTTTTCCCAATACAATAAATATTGTATTCTCTATTCTGCATTTTCAACTCTTCTTCAACAAACTCTAGTTGTATTAGGGAAGTCAATGTTTTTAAAGAACTTTGTTAAGAGAGAGAAAATCATTAATTTATTGAACATTTTAGGAGTATAAAAGTTGGACAACGACTCCATTAGCTGGTTTTCTAAGTAGTTAGGTATGTTTAATAAAGTTTAACCTTCTGTCCGGACCGTTGTCCCTCGTTGCAATGAGGACCCCCGTCCGTGGGGCACCGACTCGCTTTTTTTCATGGTTGTTATTGAAATATGACAGGATTTCGTTGTAAATACCACAAACTAACATAAAACATCATTATTGCAACGTCTTTCTTCGTGTATAACATCAAATGAATTGGTTTTTATCACAATTTATCGATATAAAAAATAAGATTACACATTATTTTTATTTTTCACTTCCAGGATTTCATCCAGCTTAGGTATCACATCATTTTGACTACTCAGATAAAAAATTCAGTCTCAATTCACGCTCAAAATGACGTGTTCTACGTAGAATTGGAGGAAACATTCCAATTCAAAACCTCTAGAATCATTAGGAGTCTACTAGGTAGGTACCAAGAACATAAAAACTAGGAATAAAAAGTTTTCACATTTTTAGGGAACATTTTCCAAGCAGCCTTTTGTATTCTTTTCAGTCTTCTATCTCTGACAGGAGGGTACTGAGGATATGAGCCCACACAGAGGAAAGGGGTAGGCTCAGGGTGGGGAAAAGCCCCACCCACCCGTCCCAGGGACGTGGGTCCGGACAGAAGGTTAAAGTAGGTATGTTGTATTTTTTGAAGTTCTTGAAGCCTCCATTTAGATTTAACGGGATTTTTGAGGTTTAACACTTTCCGTGCGGATGATGTAATAACCATCATGCCGAGTTTCGCGTATGATGGTTTATACCATCACAGCTCTAAGCATATCTCCGAGCTGTTCATCGTTCTGCTACCTAGTTGATGACTTAAGAACCTCTTTCGGATTTTTTTGTGCTTAGTAGGTCCTCCTGTCGCCACCAGAGTGCGCCGTTTTCACTTCTGGGGATTCTGTTATCTTTAAGATTTGTGGGTTTGCACTACCGAATTCCTGACAAAAAGGCCTCCCGCCACAGGCGAAAACGAGTTTTCTGAGTCCGCACGGAAAGTGTTGAGATTGAATGATTCAAAATTATTGTTGTACCTACTAATCTCTCTCTCCTTAAAAAAAATCCCCCTGACTACGATTTAATAAACAAAAAATTGATGATAAGCGAAACGATAAGACTATCTGATAAGCGTAATACCTAGTGCGCATGTGCGGAACTGTTGGTTCTCAGAACTGGTAGAACTGATTCTGGACGGTTCCGGATGCCTAACCAAACAGCGGACTGACAGTTCCGAACCAGTTCTGGGCCTAACCGAACGCCCCAAAGGAGGTCGGAACTGTCTCGAACCGTTCGGAATCGTTAGCCGAACAAACCTACAGTAATGAACTTCATGGGTGTGCTCCACAGCAACGTTTTCTCAGGGTTGTTTGTTCAGAACGAAAGTAACTTTAACGAGTTCGGTACAGCCAAACAGATTCGGCCCATCTAGAATAAGCAACACCCAGAAATACTTAGACGTAGGTAGGTATTTCTAGTTCTGGGCTTTCTTTTATCTTGAAGCCTCTTTTGTCTTGACCAAGTGCATCATGGCTCTAAGGTCAGAACTATAACACCCATCAGGAATTATTATACACTACCTAATCGGATTTTAGGATAATTTTCATACAAACATAATTATATTCCAGCAGTTTGCTCGACTCCAAGCCACCGGGGAATCATGAATAATTCCTGATTGAGACACCAGGTCTCGAGAGTCCAAGGTATCCTGCTTCCTCCATCATTCAAAGAGGCAATCATAATTTATTGCATTCGTAAATAATAAGACTCACCTGTCGAAAATCAGTATCTAAATGCCCACTTAAACCAAAGAACAGCTTGTGGAAATTTGGCACTTCTCACTTGTTTTTTAGAGCAATATAAGGTACAAGAATTCACCAAAATGAAATTCATTCAAAATCAATGAAGTACTTAGCAAAGCATTATCAAAGTACTTACTCAAAAAGGCATTACCCAAAGCACGCGTCTTGTCAAAATAAACATGGACTACCATGATAAAAGTGATAACTTATCATGATCATGTGACCATGGAACCATCAACCTCACTTCCATGAAGGATAGATGGAACACCATGGACCTGGTACCCACCATGGACCTAGTACCCACCATGGATACTACTAACTTGTTTCATGGTGGTAGATGTAATTTCACCTCCATGCTGGGCCATGCACCTAGTATACATGGATGCTAGATCCATGTGCAGGGCCGACTTCGGTGAAAAACATTATTGAAGCCTGAAAAATTTTCGTTTATGTTCAATGAAACATTTTTTTGGAAATACGATTTAATGAGATCTATTAGGGCTCAGTTTGAACAAAAAAGTAATAATAAAAGAACCCTCCAGTTTTCGCTCCCATTTTGTTACGTTGGTAGTGTTTTGCTCTTCGTGACGTCACATCACGATCACTCAACCTTGTTTCTTCTACTTTACTACATGCAATTTTCTAAAACGTGTTGAACTGAGTGCAAATGAATATCTCGAAAGATTCTCTCTGTTATGATTTGTTCTAGTTGCGGTGAAAGTAATTCGTGCTTTGCGATAATTTCCCATCTTATGGACATTGAGTGACGGCTCGTGTGTTTAGGTCAGCCTACCCTTGAAGCTCGGGAAGTTTTCGTGCCTAGATTCATCGAATAAGAATGGCGTCCGATCCACACACAAAATACCGAATGCAGGTCTTCAAAAACAAAGGGAAAGACCAAGATGTGAGTATTATTTCTATTTAGCTCTGAATTAATTGTGTTGGAATGCGAGTTTTTCTTCAGTTGGTCCAAAGGGGATGGGAACCTCGTCGAAGAAGTTGAATGGCCCTTGTCATGTAAGTTCATTGTCTGCTTCATGAATCATCCTTCTCGTATTTATGACGAAACAAATTGGCTAGCAAAAGTCTTCCGGCTTAATGATTGAATTTTCTTTTAACTTGTACCCAAGCTGTGAACTATATCATGTACTTAGTCCTCAATTTACGTAGGCACAGGTGGTTGATGGTAGGACCTACGTTCTTATAAAGTGGTGAGGTCAGGTAGTTTCACCATCCTTCGGCGCCTCGCAGTTACTTTTGCCCTCACGTGTGATTTGATGAAATTCTCCCGATAATTAGTAAATTCTGCCTTTCCATTGATCTAGAGAGAAAAATGCATCGAGATCATAATCAACGCAGTTAGTAATTTTCAAGGACAATGTGGAATCGGACCCTAACTTCAAAGCGGCAGGACTGTACCTACCTTTTCCATAGTCGATTTTCTCCAAAATGGCTCTGTTGTGTTCTTGAATTTTTTAAAACAATTTCATTGCGGGTCGGAGGCTACAGGAAAAACCCCGAAAAGCTGGGCAAAAGTGGTCGAACGAGAATTGGGTAAATTTGGTATCGTATAATCCTAAGTCAAATTTGATGTAAACTACAGGGTGATTCAAGAGATTAGGACGAATTTCACAAAACCATAACTCGGTTATTTTACAAGATAGAAAGTTTTTACTGGTCTTAGAATGTTACTGAGATATGGAAATTAAATAATGTACATCACTTTTTAAAAATCACGTCGAGCAAATGGTGTCCATCGGCCTGGATGCATTTCTCCAACCTTTCGTGAAAGTTCCTCATCACCTCAGTCAAGGTTTCCACAGAAAAGTTATTAATTTCTGTGGCGATGGCCTCTTTCAAATCATTCAGGGATCGTGGCTTATCTCTGTACACTCTTTCCTTAACCCAGATAACCCTGAATTTT
Source organism: Apolygus lucorum (assembly GCA_009739505.2). Lineage (NCBI taxonomy): Eukaryota > Metazoa > Arthropoda > Insecta > Hemiptera > Miridae > Apolygus > Apolygus lucorum. Next base: position 57,385,193 of record CM019176.2, read on the forward strand.
TTTTGACTAATTTTTTGAATTTTTTGGCACTCTTGCAATTTTTTCCCATTTTAATGAGGTCATAAATGTGCATCCTTCCAGAAGGACGTCAGTAGAATAAGGAAGCAATCTCTCTCGCATATTCCTTATTCTTATGAGATAACAAATGAGACTCAAGATTGAAAATACACTTTTTATTCAATCAAAACTGGATATAAAACTATGTATCGTTTAAAATTGACAAAATTTATTTTGTGTGGAACGATATAAAACGAAAAATGTAGAAATATGTCACATTTCAAGCATCCGGTTGTCGACTTCGTCTTGGAAAATCCTCAGTGCAGCTGCTTCCCTTCTTCCTATCTTTTCGTCTACTCCCGTATCTCCAACGTAGTGTCCTTTCTTATCGAATCTAAAAAAAGATAAATAAATTTAATAATAAATGATCATTGAAAATGATTGAAAGGCTGCAAACTGTACAATGCATGTGTCCAAGTTTTTGATTTTCATTCACCGACAGTCAATCTTGGCTGTTTTTATCAACAACAAAAAAAACAAAAAAACAAATCGAAATACTCAAGGGATGACAACTTTTGTTTGGGACCACGCATTGGTGACTACTCTCTAAGTGCAGTTGAAAGAGACTGGTTTTTTGTCCACTTGTACAATTTTTGGGCGGTTTTGGTTTACGGACTCGATGTTTCCCCCTCTTCTTGTTGGAAATATTTTCATTGGAAGTTGATGGTTGGGGATCATCATCGCTTTCATCATCTTTATCATGAGAAGGAATGCTATTCAAAATTTCAGGAGAAAATTATCAATAACAGGGCTCTCGTCCGGTGAGGTCATGAAGGACGTTTGTTGGAGGTAATAAAGATATATCGACAGGGGCGTTGGGTGACCTCTGAAAGTGGTGGGGCACCAAACCAGAAAATACACGACTTGACCCTAGGATCACACATACCTACATACTTTTGCGTCAAACAGAGGACCCAGGGGGGACCATCACATCTCAACTTCATTCCAGTTAATGATGAAAAAAAAAAAAAAAAAATCATTTCTGGGACTCGAAAAGATAAAAATGTTAATTTGTTACTAAAATATTAAATATTCAATTTTTTTTTTTCAAACGAAAAGCACATAATTTCTTAATCATAAAGATGAGATCATAAAAAAAGTGTCTTAACAAATTCTACATATTAGTTGAAATGTCTATAAGGCTTTTCGAGGACCATGTTCCCTTTGATGACTTTTAATTGTCTTTTGCAACGCCTACGTAGCATATTTATATGAAAAGTTGTGGAACTGAAGAGCACCAGGCTGCCTATTGTATTTTCCCATACCGAAATGTTGAACAGAAACGAAAAAATACGATAAGTAGGTAGGTAAGTCTAATCAGTGGTCAACTCCATCAGATCGTATTACAACAAACACCAAGACGACTTGAAATGCAGGGAAAATGGAATGGAAAACCGAAAATGATAAGAGGACCAGGAACGTAAACTGTCATTGTTTCTGGACACTTTAGGGAACACAGTAGGTAAAGAGCTCCAGAGAGACTAGTCATTTCGGAGAAAAACCCCTGAAGATAACAACTTCAACAATATTTTAAAACTTCGTTTCAACTTACAATAGTTTTAACTTACTTTCATGCCTGTGACAAAATCTCTGTGTAGCAAACGCCATCCACAACAATGATAACACTCCAAAAATCATAATTTTGCTGTCAATCAGCAAAATTGTATCATGTCAAGATGTTACCACCCTCCTGTTTATCAGATAAACTTTATCTCTTGTCGGTTGTTTCCAGTACTGTTCTATGTTATGTACTGTGTAAACACACAAAATACCTAATCGTGCAGTCTGGGCAACATACTGTGAAAATCTGTAAAAGTGGGGAGTATCCATTCAATTTTTAATCCCATCTATAACTGATATCTGAAGTACTCCATGCGTTTACATCCTATGAGGAGTCCATAGGACGAAACGAACTTGCTGAATGAACTTTCATGGCAACCAGAACAGAGTATCCATCCATCTAGTTGAATCAAAACAAGTCATCATCAGAAAGAATAAAAAATCGATCTTGTCTTCCAGGGCAGGGGCCGAGAAAGGGAGGGGATAAACTAAAATAACACTACTGCGCATGTGCGGACGGAGAAAAACTAAAAATAAACAACACGTTGGCATGACGACTCCGGGGTCTAGTAGGGTCTAGCCCCAGATCTTGGGAATTCAGGAGTGGAGAATCGATTGTTTGATACAAATCGATTGTTGGATACCTATCGATTCCATCTTACATCTTCTTCTCTCTCGTAGCAGGCCATGGAGACAGCCTTGGGCATGGACCTAGTTGTAGGAATTGAAGCTAGCTCCATGGCCTCGGGTTTTACCATGGATATTTGACATAATAACTGCATGTCAGTGTAGAATTATTTTTTACTTGTAAAAGCTCCATGCTTCCATGGATCATGAGTGAGTTTTGAGGAAAAAACTTTCTGCTAGGGATTTTTTTCTACTTTGTGGAGAACACTTTTTGAAGGGAGTTTTTTCAACTTTGGGGTAAAAATCTAGGTTACAATGAGAGAAATTTTGCCGGGGCTAGACCCAAAGTGGCCTTATGGACGCCACGCCCCTGTATATCGACTTCCCCTTGACTTATTGCATCATCATTTCCCTCCGAAAAATCCAATAATATTGGATATGTAACATATTATGTTATTTGATGTAAAGGAAGCAACTTCTTGCAGAAAAAGCGAGAAATCCAAAAAAATCAACAAATGAAAAAATATAGGGACGGAACGATTTTGAATGTGTATTCTACTGACTTCCTTCCAGAAGGATCATCATGAAAAGTGGTAAAATGGAGACGAAAATGGCAAAATTACATCAATAACATGTCATACCCTTAGTAGAGAGTAAGAACAATGGAATATCAACGTCGAAATAAAAATAAAAAATGAATAGGTACTTACCCATCAACTATGAATTCTGGGTGACCGCTCATGATTGAAGCTGCTAAGGAAAAACTGCACTGAGTACCTGTTGGTCGCATACTGAAGACAAAATCGGTCCCTATCCCTCCGTTAGGATGTAAACAACAGTTCAAAGCTAGACTAGACCACAGCGGTATCATAATAGAGGAGAGAAAATTCAGAAAGTCGACCTAAGTCCCTCATCCTTCCAGAAGGACGTCAGGGCTAACTGGGTTAAGATATTCCCACAAAAAGAGTCACAGGGAGGTCGGTAGAGCGGGGGGGGGGGGGGGGGGCAAGGAACGTCGCCTTGTCGGGAAATCAAGCGGCCAAGAAGATGGTGTGACTGCTACAGCTAACACCGGTCGTTATGTAGCCATGCTCAACGATTTTTTCTTACCACAACTTCGACGTCTTCGTGTGCCAATAACTAACGTATGGTTTCAGCAGGATGGTGCAACTTGCCACACCTCTAGCATCACTATGGACTTGCTTCGTAGAAAATTTCTTGGCCGCTTGATTTCCCGACGAGGCGACGTTCCTTGCCCCCCCCCCCCCCCGCTCTCCCGACCTCCCTGTGACTTTTTTTTTTGTGGGGATATCTTAAGGAAAGAGTGTACAGAGATAAGCCACGAACCCTGAATGATTTGAAAGAGGCCATCACCACAGAAATTAATAACTTTTCTGTGGAAACCTTGACTGAGGTGATGAGGAACTTTCACGAAAGGTTGGAGAAATGCATCCAGGCCGATGGACACCATTTGCTCGATGTGATTTTTAAAAAGTGATGTACATTGTTTAATTTCCATATCTCAGTAACATTTTAAGACCAATAAAAACTTTCTATCTTGTAAAATAACCGAGTTATGGTTTTGTGAAATTCGTCCTTATCTCTTGAATCACCCTTTATTTTGGATGAGGTTATTTGGGTCATTTCAAAATTTGGGGTTATTTTGTCCTCGAACTTTTCCATAAATTATTGTTGAAGTTTTTATGTTTTTTCTCCCGTAAACGTCCTTTGTTTTGGCCACTGAGGCAGATCCTGAAGTGGGCGCACACTTTATCAAGTACCTGGTTTCAATTTATAGAATTTTGAATTTTTTCCATAATTTCGACTTTGTAGGGAGAGAGAAAACCAAGTGTGAGTTGAACTCATGAAACCTTTTTATTCCTTCAAAATACGAGAATCTTAGTTAAGGAGTCTCTTACTTATCGCAATCACAGTCCGAAGCTATAATCTAGGTACATCAGAATTATCAGATTCTTCAAGTCTTTCAATCAGTCTAATCTTTCGTAAAATGTGGGTTAATGAAAAGTCAGAATTATATGACCCAGCGGTGTAAATAGTTCAGGTAACTCTTAAAAATGTAAACGGCTTTGAAAAAAAAACTTCTCTCCCTGCAATTCCATCTCTCTTCCTACAAACCAGCCTCTTCCCAGAAGTTGTAGGGAGAGAGATTTGTGAGGTTATCACTCTCTACTGGCCTCACCATTATTGATTCTGAACGTTAGAAAAAATACATAACACTATGGCATTCATAATTGTAATTTGAGTTTAATTAAACTTAGTTGAACACTTACCCTGATGAGTGAGGTGGTTGTAGGGAGAGAGAAAGTATTTACCTACTCTCAAAGCGTCAACACTTCACAACATAACCCACACAACTGGGAGCTTGGAAATTCAACAAACTTCAGTAGCTTCGGAAGCCATCTTGCAGCAGTGTTCACTTTTGTTTTTCATGACACAAAATAATCGTTTTCCAGGAGTGGGCGGGCATTTCAAAAAAATTGTAGGGAGAGAGAATAAAACCTTGTGACAGCATCAAAACATAGCAAAAACCCTTCCAATTCATGGAATTTTCGTTCGTTTCTAATTTATTCCTGAAGAGGAGAGTATCCTGGACCAATAACGTTTTTTACTTAAATTAAAATATGAATATAGAGTTCTCCAAAAATTTTCAAAGTTCCCAACCTACCCTCTGTGACAGGTGTAGGGAGAGAGAATTGGGATCATTAATGATTTTTAATTATCTGAGTTGATTGATTAGTGAAATTCATTCTATGTGATCTTTGTAGACACCAACCTGCTGTATCTCCCTGAAAAAATTCTGAATTTCCAAGACAAATAGAGTGTTCACAAAAGCTGCGTGACAAGAAATAACCCCAAATTTTGAAATGACCCATTTACTTATCTCAGAACTTCCTAGTTCTTCTCGATTTTAGCTTGGTATTGCAATATTGAAAGAAATTTCTCCTACAAATCCATCAATTGTCGAAATTACGTTGAGCCATGGAAAAATGATTAGCTTTTCGTTAAGTTTTCGAGTTAGAAAACCGTTCCGCTGGTGGGTGGTATAGAAGAGTGCTAGCTCACATATCAGGAATGGTTCATTGCTTTTACTACCTAAATTTGGCCCTTTGCAACCCAAAAACTCCTCATCCGCGATCTGATTAACCTGGAAAACTCGTGATATTTTGGGATTCAGCTTCCGCAGCAACTCCAGCGGCCTGAACTTGTTGGAATTCAGATTTGATTGTAATTTTATCGTCATCTTGCCATCTTTTTCATGTTTCCAGCACGTTTTCTGTACTCCAAGGTGTGCTATTATTGGAATATTTTTGTTTGATTTAGGAGATGCGAAGGAGGAGAAATGAAGTCACCGTGGAACTCAGGAAAAACAAGCGCGAGGAAACTCTTTTGAAAAGACGTAATGTGCCAACCGTCGATTCGACTGGTAAGTAGGAAGATTTTTCCGACAGGTCTTGTATTCAGGATGTCCTAGTTGTTAACGCCAGCTTGGACATAGAGGACAAGGTTCTGGTGGGCCAAGTAATAAAATGAGACTTGATACAGAAAATCCTATGCAGATTGAAAGTTGGTTGTCTTGTTTTAGTTCTGTATCTTGCTTTAACTGGAATTGTGTAACTTGTACAATCAAGATGACAATAATTTCAACATTTCTCGCCATCAAAATCTCAGTGGCCTCATATACATTATGTTACATGACAACAAGAAACATCGCTATTGCGAAGACACTTGATGCATTATCATGTTATTCCCAGATGACGACGAAGATAAGAAGTTGGAGGCCATCAATCTCCAGCAACTTGTTGTTGACGCTGGGAGTATGAACCCCGAGGTGCAGCTTCAAGCTGTTCAAACTGCTCGCAAACTTCTTTCTTCGGACCGAAACCCTCCAATCAACGATTTGATATCCAGCGGTATTTTGCCCATCCTTGTGGGTTGTTTGGAGAAATCAGACACGTAAGTTTTATACATCAAATTCTACTTCTACCGAGTGTCAAGTCCAAATCAGCTTGTTTTTTATGTTGTAATGAGCTTTTGTTATCATTAATCTACTTATATTTCAGGCCTACTCTTCAATTCGAAGCTGCATGGGCTCTCACTAACATCGCGTCAGGGACTTCACTTCAGACTCAAGCTGTTGTCGGTGCTGGAGCAGTCCCCCTGTTCCTACAATTGTTGTTCTCAGAGCATCAGACTGTGTGCGAGCAGGCTGTTTGGGCCTTAGGTAAGAACTCAAATCACTCCTAAGTACAATTATCACACGATGGTAGTGGTTTCTAGGGAACCAACTTGCTTGGAAGGAGTTGCATAGCATTGAAGTATTGTACTCCTCAATTTCATTAATACTTTGATGGTTAGAAGTGCTGACTTCTGGGATCTAGTTCAACTACACTGGCGACCAAAAAAACCGGCACAGCAAATTGAAGACGAGCCGTTCGGTGTGGTGGGGTGAGTAGAGGACTTAAAGCACGTACTCTGGAGTGAAGATTCACATCAGTAGCCATCTGCGTATCTTTTCAACGCTGACATCGACACCCCGAGCAGTACGCAGCCGGTGAGAGGTCTCAAAACCTGTCTAAGGGTTTGCATCATAATAAAACGGTCGTCAGCGGGATCCGTCGCCCTTGGACGCCCTGATCCCGGCCTTCTGGTGTAGCTACCAGTTTCACAGTACCTAACTCTCAACTGCCTGTCGAACCGTTGTTTCGGGCAGCCCAAGGGCCCCGGCTGCATAACGTTGGCTCTGGCCGTCCTCTATCAACGCAAGAAGTCTTGCGACCACAAACGCATCTAAAACCATTTAAACGGCGGGTAAACTTTATTTTAAAAACAATAAAAAATTTATGAAAAACTTGATTGAAAAGGAGCAAGTACGAGCAAATTTATTTTTAAGGCACAATGACAAGAAAGGCTTGCGTTGACCGCACTGAAGGCAGACTATCGAAAAGTCATCTTTCGTCCTTTAGGCTTCTATCGTGAATTCAAGAGAGCATTACAGGAAAAAAAAAACTGGATAGTTGAGGGAAAACATGGATGGACCTTGGCTCGTAATCTCTGTGAACCTTATTATTGACCTTACGATTGGCTCAAACCCAACTGTTAGCGATTTGAACTTGATTCTTTGGAAACAAGTCAACTGCGCCGGTTTTTTTTGGTCTCCAGTGTATATTAGTGATGCAATGATCTTGTTTAAAATTCCTTCATCTTATACTCTTTTTGCCCAAAATCAGGCAACATCATTGGAGATGGTCCCAGTCTCCGCGATTACGTTATCAACTTGGGAGTGGTACCTCCCCTTCTTGCTTTCATCAAACCGGAGACTCCCATATCCTTCCTACGAAACGTCACTTGGGTTATCGTCAACCTTTGCAGGAACAAGGAACCCCCGCCACCAATCAAGACAATTCAGGATTTGCTTCCAGCCCTCAATATTTTGATCCATCATAATGATATTAATGTAAGTTTATTATTTTTCTTTTTTAGCTGCGAACTAACTCGTAGTCTACATTTTGAAGGGTAGATTTACAATTTTGCCGCACTGCCACGTACTTTGATTTTGAGTCTACGACTTCTTTCACAACTTCACAATGGGGAATTTCACCGAATTCTGTTTGCATTTTTCCTGAATAGTTAATGGTGTGGGATAGATGAAAATCGGGCTGATTTCGGAAAATAAGTCTCCTGTTATTTTTGGGAGACGAATCAAAATTTTTATTTCAAAACTAACCTGGGAAAACGGACGTGAAGCGGGAACGCTCGCTGATTGGGCTGTTCGGATCGCCGTCTCCTCCCAGTGTTGCCCATTGGGACGACGAAATCGTGTTTTCTAAGAGAAAAGTTATCAAACAAAAACAGGGGAAACCTAATTTTCCCCATCTTGCTTTTTCTATTTTTTTTTCTTCAGTTTTTCGATTTCGAACTTTACTGTTTCGTGAAATTTTGCATCTGGGGGACTTTAGATTTCTCGATCTCAGCGCTTCAAGCGGCCATAAATGAACTATTCCAGGATGACGTCATTTTCCAGTTTTTTTTAAACATTCGTATTTTCTACACTGTTTTGTTTATGCGTAAATTAGGAAGTTCGGGCTGAAAGTTTGCCGTAGGAGGTTTTTCGAGGTGCTGAATACGATGTTGGGGTCAAAAATAGGAAATTCTGACATAGTGAAATTCCTCATTCACAGCGATTTCTTTCTTTCTATGTCGAACTCCGTTATTTTCCCAAAGACGACTGTCAGTTTTGATGTCGCCCGCTTCTTCGAACTGTCGTTCAGTTCCGACAGACAAGCCTCCAGCAAAGAAGCCACTACCGAGTGCTACTCATTCTGTGACATTAGCTTGCCCCGTGGTCTTCATCAATAGAATAGGAAACTAGTTTCGTTCCACTTCTTAATAATGGTCTATCATCAAACTAACCAGGTTTTCCATTCTTCTAGCGGTCTCACATAATTCAACTGATTTCCCGTCTTCCGTCATCCTTGAGCTGGCCACAGAGGAGCGTTCCAACAAGAGGTGGCGTGGTAGCGAGACGTTGGAACGGACGTTTATGGCGGAACTCAATCATGCTTTGAGAAAAGGACGAGCAATGGAATTCCAACCAGTCCAAAAGCCATAGCGCCACGCCACTCCATTTTGATCGCTCGTTTGTGGCCAGCTTCACAATCCGCACTCGGTACATCTCACCGCTCCTACCAGTGCGAATATATTACATTCGACTCTAGCAGTAAATGTAGGAATACTAGACAGAAACACCAACGCAGGACCTCTCCCATTTTATCAAACATTAAACAAACATCCTCTAAGATCTAAATTTCAATAACCAACTTCTATAACAATATGGAGAGTGAAATCCACAATGATATCAATGAGAATGATAACTTATTTTACTCAGTAATGAAAAATGAGGTTTAGGTAGTTCTCTTCTTAACGCGCTTTCTCGAGTAGGTATGGGTTCACACTCAAAACTCAAGTATTAATTCACTATCAAAACTCCTCCTCATGTATGAGTTCACACTCAACGCTCCTCAAGTATTAATTCACTCTCAACACTTCCTCAAGTTTGAGTTCACACTCAAAACTCCTCATGTATGAGTTCACTCTCAACACTCCTTCTCAAGTATGAGTTCACACTCAACACTCCTCAAGTATTAATTCACTCTCAACACTCTTCCTCAAGTATGAGTTCACACTCAAAACTCCTCAAGTATTAATTCACTATCAAAACTCCTCCTCGTGTATGAGTTCACACTCAACACTCCTCAAGTTGAGTTCACACTCAAAACTCCTCATGTATGAGTTCACTCTCAACACTCCTTCTCAAGTATGAGTTCACACTCAACACTCCTCAAGTATTAATTCACTCTCAACACTCTTCCTCAAGTATGAGTTCACACTCAACACTCCTCAAGTATTAATTCACTCTCAAAACTCCTCCTCATGTATGGGTTCACTCTCAACACTCTTCCTCAAGTATTAATTTACTCTCAACACTCTTCCTCAAGTTTGAGTTCACACTCAAAACTCCTCATGTATGAGTTCACTCTCAACACTCCTTCTCAAGTATGAGTTCACACTCAACACTCCTCAAGTATTAATTCACTCTCAACACTCTTCCTCAAGTATGAGTTCACACTCAAAACTCCTCAAGTATTAATTCACTATCAAAACTCCTCCTCATGTATGAGTTCACACTCAACACTCCTCAAGTATTAATTCACTCTCAACACTCTTCCTCAAGTTTGAGTTCACACTCAAAACTCCTTCTCAAGTATGAGTTCACACTCAACACTCCTCAAGTATTAATTCACTCTCAACACTCTTCCTCAAGTATGAGTTCACACTCAAAACTCCTCAAGTATTAATTCACTATCAAAACTCCTCCTCATGTATGAGTTCACACTCAACACTTCTCAAGTATTAATTTACTCTCAACACTCTTCCTCAAGTTTGAGTTCACACTCAAAACTCCTTCTCAAGTATGAGTTCACACTCAACACTCCTCAAGTATTAATTCACTCTCAACACTCCTTCTCAAGTATGAGTTCACACTCAACACTCCTCAAGTATTAATTCACTCTCAACACTCTTCCTCAAGTATGAGTTCACACTCAACACTCCTCAAGTATTAATTCACTCTCAAAACTCCTCCTCATGTATGGGTTCACTCTCAACACTCTTCCTCAAGTATTAATTTACTCTCAACACTCTTCCTCAAGTTTGAGTTCACACTCAAAACTCCTCAAGTATTAATTCACTCTCAAAACTCCTCCTCATGTGTAAGTTCACACTCAACACTCTTCCTCAAGTATTAATTCACTCTCAACACTCTTCCTCAAGTATGAGTTCACACTCAACACTCCTCAAGTATTAATTCACTCCCAAAACTCCTCCTCATGTATGAGTTCACACTCAACACTCCTCAAGTATTAATTCACTCTCAACACTCTTCCTCAAGTATGAGTTCACACTCAACACTCCTCAAGTATTAATTCACTCTCAAAACTCCTCCTCATGTATGAGTTCACACTCAACACTCCTCAAGTATTAATTCACTCTCAACACTCTTCCTCAAGTATGAGTTCACACTCAAAACTCCTCAAGTATTAATTCACTATCAAAACTCCTCCTCATGTATGAGTTCACACTCAACACTTCTCAAGTATTAATTTACTCTCAACACTCTTCCTCAAGTTTGAGTTCACACTCAAAACTCCTCAAGTATTAATTCACTCTCAAAACTCCTCCTCATGTGTAAGTTCACACTCAACACTCTTCCTCAAGTATTAATTCACTCTCAACACTCTTCCTCAAGTATGAGTTCACACTCAACACTCCTCAAGTATTAATTCACTCCCAAAACTCCTCCTCATGTATGAGTTCACACTCAACACTCCTCAAGTATTAATTCACTCTCAACACTCTTCCTCAAGTATGAGTTCACACTCAACACTCCTCAAGTATTAATTCACTCTCAAAACTCCTCCTCATGTATGAGTTCACACTCAACACTCCTCAAGTATTAATTCACTCTCAACACTCTTCCTCAAGTATGAGTTCACACTCAAAACCCCTCAAGTATTAATTCACTATCAAAACTCCTCCTCATGTATGAGTTCACACTCAACACTTCTCAAGTATTAATTTACTCTCAACACTCTTCCTCAAGTTTGAGTTCACACTCAAAACTCCTCAAAACTCCACAAAATCAAGCAATAAGTAAGTTATCATGGCCCATCTCAGTTCAGCTACTTTTCAGGAAAAGCAGAAAACTGTTTTTTTAAACTACATTTGTCACTTTAGTTGATTGAAAAAAAGGTTTTCCTTCCTTACAAATTAATTATTATTATTAAGTAATTATTTAATTAGTATTTTAAACGAAAGTTTTTGAGATAGGCCATTATAACTTACTATTGTCTGATTTTGTCCATGATATTTTTGGTGATAGCAACAACTCAAAATTAAATTTTTCCTTAGACAGGCAGTGATCGACGTGATGCGTCATATAGGTATATTAAACATATAGTTAAGTAAATGCATGCATTCCAGGGGACGTCCCATTGGATAAGCATTAGGTCAATTTAGTAGTGGCGCCCGTATAATGCGAAATTACCGGAGTTTGTTAGGTATCTAATATTCTATACTAGCCGCCACATCCGTATGCGACTTATCAGAACAATAGTTCTACTAACCTTTGTAGGCATGCGTGCAACCATTCCCCAAAGCGCTTGTTGTGACAGAGTGGGGCACGATCATTTACCAATCAGATCTCAGATCCCTCTCCTATCGTTCCATGTATACAGGTCTTAAGTCTTATTTTGATTCTATTTTTTTCAGATTCTTGTTGACACAGTTTGGGCCATCAGCTACCTGACTGATGGAGGCAACGATCAAATTCAAATGGTCATCGACTCTGGAGTAGTTCCTAGGCTGATTCCTCTCCTCTCTCACAAAGAAGTGAAGGTAAGAAGTACTAGAAATATTTTCCTCCTTTTCCATCCATTGGCCCCTATGTGCGTCGACGGAATTTGATGTTTGTACTTGGTGAGATGTTTCAAGTATCAAGATGTCCTTGACAAAGTTATTTCTAACATTGTATTTTCCTTATTTCTTGTTTCTCATCCTTGGACTGAAAATCAATTTGAGAGGTTTTCTCAAGGGTGGAGAAAATGCAGCTAAACAATGCAAAATTCAGGATCCTCTAGAATGACGCACTATTAATTATTGTTTTCATTATTTACCACGCTTTTTCATGTAACTCTTTTTGTTTTACAGGTTCAAACTGCAGCTCTAAGAGCAGTTGGTAACATTGTAACTGGAACCGACGAACAAACTCAAATTGTTCTGGACTGTGACGCTCTATCACATTTCCCCGCTCTACTTTCTCACCCCAAAGAAAAGATCTGCAAGGTAGGTTTGGTATCACTCAACCTCTTTGAAATTGCCCACTCTTCACTCTAGCTCGGATTTTATTAATTGAGCAATTTTCAAAGTAAATCTCATTAGAAATTGGGTATTGAGAAGATGGGATGATGTAGCCTGCCACAGTAGTTTATTAGCCATCTTTGCAAAGCTTGTTTTTTCAATTTGAGGATGAATTGTAGCATTCATTTATGTGAATGCTAATATGCGAATTTTCGAAAAAAATGAAGCTATTGCGATGACTCAAAATTTGAAGAATAAGGAATTTTGAAAAACTGCGTATATTTGTCGTAGCCAAAAGCGTATTGACTACTCTATGAGTTCGTAGAGATGAAGTAGAGCAGGAATGTGGACTATTAACATCCAAAACATGTCCTGAGCATACATTGTGGTAGTAGTACAATTTACTGAGAGTAGATGAATCAACTATGTGGGTATAGGTTTTTGACGTACAAAAAATGGAAACTGAAAGTTCACTCCCGCTACAACGAATGGGATTTTTTGAATAAGTGTGGATCTTCTCAATTACCCCTACTAATGAAAATATTGAGCTAATTTCCTTTTGGCTTTGCTTTTAGGAAGCTGTTTGGTTCTTGTCCAACATCACGGCTGGCAACCAACCGCAAGTTCAGGCTGTTATCAACGCTGGTTACTTCCCAAGATTATCAACAACTTGTACAAGGTATTCTACTCGTGCATTATTACGGAATTATATCATTCGCTCATCAGCGTTATTCTATCTGTGCTTCTGTAGTTGACTTTATGAAACGTGCTTTCTCTGATTGCAGGGTGAATTCCAAACGAAGAGGGAGGCTGCATGGGCGATCAGCAACTTGACAATAAGCGGTAACCGGGAACAAGTGATGAATTTGATCCAAGAAGGCGTAATCCCTCCATTCTGTGCGCTCCTGGACTGTAAAGATAATCAGGTTATTCAAGTTGTTCTGGATGGTTTGAATAACATGCTCAAGATGGCCGGACCCCAAGTAGAACACATCGCTAATGCCATAGAAGAATGCGGAGGTAAGATACCTTTGTTGTAATAACACCGAATTTTTCTCAGTCGCTGAAAAGGGCTTTTGAATATTAACATTGTGTTCATTTTATCTCTTGTCCTCAGGTCTTGACAGGATAGAAGGCCCTGCAAAATCATGAAAACGTCGACATCTATAAACTCGCGTACGACATCATAGAACAATATTTCTCTGAGGTATTATTTCACTCTACTACCTTTACTAATATTCCTTTTTTTATCTCACAATAACATTTGTATTTTTGACCGACTTCAACGCGCCGAAGGCGCGCCGAAAGAGGAGGTACTGTTTGCAGATTGAAAGAATGCGGATGGTTTGGTGAGGTGTCCATGTGTATTACAATCCCAAAAACATCGTCCTTCTACCTGCCACTCGAGCATGGGAAAATGAGACCGAGGGTTGTTGACTACTGACCGATGATGAAGTGAAAGGATTGATTTATTGGAGGCAAAAAAAAAAAAAAAAAACAGACCACTAATAAAAAATAAAACAAGTTCCTTACCCTTGGGAAAGTCTATCAATTAAGAGAATGTACATTCATTCATTCAAAAAAATAAAATCACGCTTCCAGTAACCTAAAGGATGATGCTTCTTAAAATATTTTAAAGGCGACTGAAGGGTAAACAGAAGGGCAAGTGAAACTCTCATCTTCTATCTATATACATAAAACGCCAACCGTACGTACGTACGTATGCACGGAGGGGTTAAGAGTGGGCGGAATCAGAGACGGTCCGGAGTTGGGGGCGGGAGAAGTCGGAGTTGTGGGCGGAGGAGTCGGAGTTGGGGCGGGGAGAAGTCGGAGTTGGGGGCGGGAGGAGTCGGAGTTGGGGCGGGAGGAGTCGGAGGAGCTGGGGACGAGAGGAGTCGGAGGGAGTGGTGGAGGAGTGAGTCGGAGGAATCGTTTTTGCCTACTTTTAGTAGGCTTTTCAGCTAGTTCGAAATAAATATCCTTCCTAACAAATGGCTGAGTGGAGGAGCTCTCTACCTTATTATGACTCGAGTTGCTCGATGCTTGGATTACGATTAGTGAGGCTCGACCCTTTCCCCAGCCTGACTCAACAGGCTACCTAAAGGTATAAATTCCTAGACGCGACTCACCGACTGCGACTGCGGCTCACGATTTTTGGTCGACAGACGCAGTCGCAAGCTTCAAACCTGTAACATTCCTAGGTACGGCTGGCCACTGTGTCAGTCAGGCTCAAGATGTCCGTGAAGAAGGTAGTGCTCCTGTTGGAAGAAGAAGAGGAAGATGAATTATTCTTGACGATTGTCAAAAATTGCCATGGGGTCATTGATCGTCAAAATTGAATCCCCTAGCGCTAACCCAAAAGTGTCTAATTAAGATTTTACTTAAGAAGCCGGTGAGATCCCCCTCTTCATTAATCTTCAAGGAGTTCGCAGTGCTCGACTTGAGGAAGATTGCAGAAAAAATTACTTTGATTTTCACTTACAAGGAGTATTGTCTTGGAAGAATACAAAGAAATATTATACTACAAGAGCTTCGGACAAAATTACCCTGCTTACGCCGAGAATGAAAACAGCTATGGACAGAGATTATATTCTTTCTGTGGTGTTTCTCGGTTCAACTCTCTTCCAAACTATTTGACCGGGAAACAGGAATCCTTAACTGTTTTTAAAAAACAAACTGAAAGAATATTTCATTTCTCTCCTTTAATCTTAATTAGGTGTCACCATATCATTTGATATTTTTTGGTTATTCTGATACTGTATGTAGCAGTAGGCACGGTACCTATGCATTTTTTGTTCTTTATTCTTTAGCCAATTGATTTCTATTGTAACGTTATTATTATACTTAATTATTACTAGAAGATTACACTCCGACCCCCAGCACAAGATTTTCTTATAGGGGGTCGTAACATTGTAAATATGTATTGCTCACACTTTTGAAAAATAAAGTAAATGTAAAATTAAAAAAAAAATTCCAACGCTTTCTGTGCTTCACACTTTTGGTTTGCGAGACGAGCGGGTTTGCATACTTCAGTTGCAGACGGCGTGCGGCTGGACTGCTCACCCTACCAGTCGAGTCGCCGACGCGCTCATCAGCCGTCAGCCGCATTGAGCCGTGCGGTCGGGAAACGCGCCTAGGAATGTTGTTCCATAAGAAATGCATTGAAGGAGTGGGACGCGGCCAATCGCGAGTCGCAGTCGCAGTCGTGAGTCGCGTCTAGGAATTTACATCTTAAGATTTTGGAACAGGTAGTCGTCTATGTTCGCAGGTATACCCTTCGGGAAATTGGCCAACCGCATTCTTTCTATCTGCGAACAGTACTCACTTCAGGTTGTCGTAGGACGACGATTTTTTTTTGTATGTCCGAGCACCTTGCATTTTTTTATTCTGGTACCAATCTGTCTGATTCTTTTTGAAATGTGTTCTACCAGTATCCGTGGTGGTCCCGTTTCAAACAGATTTCATTTTGCTTTGTTAAAAGTATCGAAAATTTGTGACAGAAGTTGAAAAACGTAGTTCCCGTTTTCGGGAATATTGGTCCACATTCACTCTTCTTCCCCTGTAACTTCCGACTGAGTCGATGACGGACTACTTGTGTATAGTCAAATTGAAGGTCCGATTCTAAGCTCTGAAATGATATGCGATATGAAGGGGGTTCCGATAACTAAATGTGGCTGCGGGGATGAGAAAGATGAAAATTATACTGGTTATTCGCCACAGAACCTGCATGAGCCATATCAAACGTGTGTATGAATGCTCAAGTATGTGAGTTTTCCTACCAAACATGAAGGATAATATAGTACTGTTCGTTACTGTTAGTACTGTTAGTCAGGTATTCTACCGAGTGGCTGGTATCACATAGCTCCCTCATCACTAATAACATGATTGGGTAGGTAATAGTACAGGAGACCGTCAGAACTGCACAGTGCCGTTCCAAATATGAGGTACTTAAACAAATATGAGGAAATTATTTCCTGTACCTCTTCATTGTCTGGAAACACGCACTTCGCTCATATTTCAGCAGAAAACTCAGTGATGACAGGATGAAAATGAACAAGACAAGAAACAACAAGATGATGATGAGGTGATGGAGGAGTGTTGGATTTGGTGTACGAAAATATTAGGTGTACCTATTCTAAGGTTGTTCCTAACAGGGTTTCGTTCGTAGTGCAGTTCTAGAATTCGTCCAGAACTGGAGGAGTTCTGAAAAAGAGACGCCCA